>CM052438.1:54294093-54312696 GCA_028533085.1 Varecia variegata | reverse complement strand
ACCCTTTCATGTTAAAAAAAAAATCCTCAACAAACTAGGCATGGAAAGAATAGAACTCAAAGTTATTAAAGTCATCTATGACAAATCCACAGCCAACGTCATACTGAATGGGGAAAAGTTGAAAGCATTCTCCCTGAGAGCTAGAACAAGACAAGGGTGCCCACTGTCACCACTTCTATTCAACATAGTATTGGAATTCTTAGAGCAATCAGGCAAGAGAAGAAACAAATAGCATCCAAATCAGGAAAGAGGAGGTCAAACTATTCCTGTTTGCTGATGATATTATCTTGTATCTAGAAACCCTAAAGACTCCACCAAAAGACTCCTGGAATTGATAAATAAATTCAGAAAAGTCTTAGGTTACAAAATCAATGTACACGAATCAGTAGCATTTCTATATACTAATCATAGGCAAGCTGAGAGTCAAATCAAGGACTTAATACCATTCACAATAACTACAAAGAAAATAAAATAGAAAATACTTAACCAAGGAGGTGAAAGATCGCTACAAGGAGAACTATAAAACAATGATGAAAGAAATCATACATGACACAAACAAATAGGAAAAAATTCCTTGCTCATGGATTGGCAGAATCAATATCATTAAAATGTCCATACTGCCCAAAATGATTTATAGATTCAATGCAATTCCCATCAAAATACCAACATCTTATTTCACAGACCTAGAAAAAATAATCCCGTGCTTCATTTGGTACCAAAAAAGACCCCATATACCAAAGCAATCCTAAGCAAAAAGAACACATCTGGATGCATCACATTGCCTGACTTCTAATTATACTGGAAGACTGCAGTAACCAAAACAGCATGGTACTGGTATAAAAGTAGAGACATAAACCAATGGAACAAAAATAGAGAACCCAGAAATAAAACTATATAGCTATGAGTAACTTATCTTTGACAAGGGAGACAACAACATACACTGGGAAGAGAAATTCCTACTCAAATGTTGCTGGGAAAATTGTACAGCCACATGCAGGAGAATGAAACAGGACCCCTATCTCTCATCATACACAAAAATTAATTCAAGATGGATAAAAGACTTAGATCTAAAGCATGAAACCATAAGAATTCTAGAAGAAAACATAGGAAAAACTCTCCTAGACATCAGCCTAGACAAAAGATTTATGATTAAGACCTCCAAAAGCACACATAACAACAACGAAAATAAATAAATGGGACTTAATTAAATTAAAAAGCTTCTGCACAGCAAGGGAGATAATCAACAGAGTGAATACACAATCTACAGAATGGGAGAAAATATTCACAAACTCTTCATCCAACAAAGGATATTAAATATCCAGAATCTACAAAGAACTCAGACAAATCAGCAAGAAAAAAACAACCCCATCAAAAAGTAGGCAAAAGATATGAACACAAGTTTTTCAAAAGAAAATAGACAAAGGGCCTAGAAACATATGAAAAATGCTCAATATCACTAATCATCAGGGAAATGCAAATTCATACTACAATGAGATACCACCTTACTCGTATCAGAATGGCCATTATTAAAAAATAAAAAAAACAATTAGTTCTTTTTGCTTAAGATTGCTTTAGCTATGCGGGGTCTTCTCTGGTTCCATAAGAAGCATAGAAGTGCCCATCAATACGTGAGTGGATTAACAAAATGTGGTGTATGCATACCATGGACTACTACTCAGCCATAAAAAAAAAAAAATGGTGAACTACCTATTGTGTTATCCTGGATGGAGCTGGAGCCCATTCTTCTAAGTGAAGTATCATAAGAATGGAAAAACAAATACCACATATACTCACCATTAAATTGGTACTAAGTGATCGACACTTCCCGTAATGTGCATGTATGGGAAGTAACATAGAGTGTTGAGCAGGTGAGAGGGGGAAGGAGAGAATGGGTAAATCCACACCTAATGGATGTGGTGCACACTGTCTGGGGGATGCGCATGGTTGGTGGGTGATGCAAAGGCAGTTTATGTAACCAAAGCGTTTGTACCCCTGTAATACTCTGAAATAAAAATAAATAGATGCTGGCATTGATGGCAGAGAGATAGGAATGTTAATACACTGTCAGTGGGACTGCAAATTAGTACAACCTCTGTGGAAAACAGTGTGGAGGAGGTTCCTCAAAGAAATAAATGTAGACCTACCATTCGATGCAGCAATCCCACTGCTAGTTATCTATGCAAAGGAAAAGAAGCCGTTTTATAAAATGTTTATAAAATGTTTATAAATGTTTTGAATATTTATTGTAGCACAATTCACAACTGCAAAGATGTGGAACCAACCTAAGTGCCCATCAGTTCACAAGTGAATAAAGAAAATATGATACACAGACACACACGCACACACACATACACACACACACACAAAACATCATGGAGTACTATTCAGCCATAAAAAGGAATGAGATAATGTTTGTAGCAACTTGAATGGAACTGAAGACCATTATCTTAAGTGAAGTGTCTCAGGAATGGAAAACCAAACATCATATGTTAACACTCATAAGTGAGAGCTAAACTGTGGGTACACACGGACACAAAGAGATATAAAGGACATTGGAAACCAACAAGTAGAGAGGGTGAGAGGGGAGGTGTAGGATAAAAACTCACTTATGGGGGTAAAATGAACACTATTTTTGTGAAAGACATATCAAAGCCTTGACTTAAGGTATCCATGTAACAAAAACATTTGTACTCCCTTAATATTTTGAAATTAAAAAAAAGAAAAAGAAAGTTGCTATTAATAATACAGTTGAAACCTGTTTTGTACCTCTCCACAATCTATTTCCTTCTCCCTCTGCAGATGTAACCAGTGTTCTGAGATTGTTTTAACATTATTCTGTATGTATGTTAAAAACAATATCATAGGGCCGGGCGCAGTGGCTCACGCCTGTAATCCTAGCACTCTGGGAGGCCGAGGCGGGTGGATCGCTCAAGGTCAGGAGCTCGAGACCAGCCTGAGCAAGAGCGAGACCCCGTCTCTACTAAAACTAGAAAGAAATTATCTGGCCAACTAAAAATCTATAGAAAAAATTAGCCGGGCATGGTGGCACATGCCTGTAGTCCCAGCTACTCGGGAGGCTGAGGCAGAAGGATTGCTTGAGCCCAGGAGTTTGAGGTTGCTGTGAGCTAGGCTGATGCCACTGCACTCACTCTAGCCTGGGCAACAAAGCGAGACTCTGTCTCAAAAAAAAACAGTATCATATAAGTTTTGTGATTTTGAATTTACATAAGTGTTAGTATTTTCTTCTGTCTTCGGGTTTATTCTGTTTATTTTTCCTATCTTTTTGAAGTGAATGTTAAGTCCTTTAATTTTCAGTCATTTTCATTTTCTAAATGTATACATTTAAGGCCACTTATCTCCCTCTAAGCACTGGTTTAGCTGCATTATGCAAGTTTTGAAATAGTACCTTTAAGTTTCCAAAAGTGCAGAATTATTATTGAGTTATTGAGTTCCAATTTTCTTGCATACTTATTGTAACATGGTCTACAGAATATTGATTCTGTGGTATTTGTTAAGAGTTATTTTTGGCTTATTGCCTAAAGTTTTTGAAAAATGTATATTAGAATCTCCCACTAGCATTGTGATTTTTTTTTATAAATTTCTCCTGGAATTTCCTCAGCTTAGCTTTATGTAGTTTGAAGCTTTATTGCTCTATATAGTTGAGCCTGAAGATCTTCTTTATCCTTAATAATGATTTTTTCTCTGCAAGTCTATTTTATCTTCTATTAATATCATGGAACCAATTCTTTTTTGGTTACTCTTTTTTTGCTCCTTTACTTCTGATTTATCTAGGTTGTTGTGTGTTAGTTGATTCTGTTTACATAGCATAAAGTTAGATGTTAAATATCAAACCTGACAATATCAGTTAACAGAGAAGTTTGTCTTGTTTATCTTTATTGTGATTACTTATATTTTAGTAACTTCTTAAATTTTCTATTAAAGTTACTATTTTTTCATCTTTTTTTGCTTTCTGTTGGATTCATTGGTTTTTTTCTTACCCTCTCCACCCATTTCCTCTGTATTATTTAGAAACTTATACATTTTCTTTCTATTCTTTTAGTGGTTACTATTAAAATATCACATGTATATTTATCTTAAATAATATAGCAACTATAGATTGCTCCAATATATCCCCTTTCATCGTGTTATCATAGATGTTATTGTTGACTAGTATTTTAGTTATGCTTTGTTTATAAACTTTCTCCAGATACATCATTGCTTGCTTAATATTATTTGCTACAGTCTGAATGTGTCCCCCAATATTCATGTACTGGAAACTTAATCCTCAATGCAACAGTGTTGGGAGGCAGAGCCTTTTGGGAGGTGTTTCAATCATAAGGGCTCTGCCCTTATGAATGGATTAGTGCCATTATAAAAGACCTTGGGGGAGGGATTCCATCCCTTTTTTCCCATCCACCTTCTGCCATGTAAGGACAGTTCCTTCCCTCTGGAAGACACACTGTTCAAGGAGCCATCTTGGAAGCAGAGACTACTGGGCCTTCACCAGACACTGAATCTACCGGTACCTTGATTTTGGACTTTCTGGCCTTTAGAGCTGTGAGAAAATAAATTTCTGTTCTTTATAAGTTATATATAACAGGGTCAGGTATTCTGTTATAGTAGCACAAAATGGACTAAGACTTTTTTTTTTTTTTTTTTTGGCTTTACCACTTACTGGCTGTGTTACCTTGCAGGTGTTTCAAGTGTGCTATGCCTAGTTTCCTCTTATGTATAAAGGGGATTATAACAGTATCTAAATGTAGGTTTATTGCGATAATTAAATGAGCTACGCCAGTTCCTGGCATATAATTACTCAGTGAATTTTAGCTGCTATTATTTAGTTAGTACTTCTTAGATTGTCAGCATATTCACTGACATTTTTATTATTTATTATTTTTTTCTTCTGGTTTAACTACCTTCTTCCTGAAGTAGAATGCATAGTGGTTCTTTTAATAGAGTTCTGTGAGTAATAAACTCTAAGTTTTATTTGAAAACACCTTTATTTTGTTTTTATCTTTGAATGATGTTCAGTTGGATATGAAATTATAGATGACAGTTATTTTTCACAGAATTTGGGAGATACTATTTTTTTCTGACTCCTTAGTTGTTCTTGAGGAATCCAGTTGTCTCAGTGATGATCTGCATTTTCACCATGATTTGTTTGGGGACACTTTTGTTTTCATTTTTACCTGCTTTTATTTTTTTGCATCTTAAATCTGAGAACTCTTATCTGTTCTTTTTTATTTAGTAATGTCATAAGCTATTCTCTCCTCAAATATTCTCTCCCTCATTCTAGTCTCTCCTTCTGTAATCCTTACGAGATAAATGTTTCATGCTGTCTCTCATGTCTCTCAATCTAATCTTCTGATTTTTTATTTCTTTATCTCTTTACAGCTTTTCTGGGTGGTTTCCTCAGATCCATTCTTTCAGTTCATCCTATTTCCCTTCAGTCATGGGAATTAATTTTATTTAATCCTTCCACTGAGTTTTTAAAATGCATTTTTTATTCTAGAAATGTTTTAGATTTATAGAAAAATTACAAAGATAGTTCAGAGTTCCTTTATACTCCACATGCTGTTTCTCTTATAACATCTTACACTGGTATAGTGCATTTGTTAAAATTAGTGAAAAAATATTCACACATTATTATTAAGTAAAAGCCCAGTTTATTCAGATTTCCTTTGTTTTCACCTAATATACTTTTTCTGTCCTAGGATCCCATCCTGTATACCACATTACATTTAGTCATCATGTCCGCTTAGGCTCCTCTTGGCTCTGAGAGTTTCTCAAACTTCCCTTCTTTTTGCTGACTTGGACAGTTTTAAGGGGCAGTGGTCAACTATTTTGTAGAGGCCCTTTGATTATGATTTGTCTGATATTTTTCTCAGGGTTAAACTGAGCTTATGTGTTTGGGGGAGAAAGATTATAGAGGTAAAGTGCCATTTTCATCACATCATATCAAGGGTACATGGTATCCACATGACTTATTACTGTTGATGTGGACCTGGATCACCTGGCTAAGGCATGTTTATTAAGGTTTTTTCACTGTAACTTTGCCCCCCTGTCCATTCTGTACTCTTTGGGAGGTGTGCAGTTCAGCAACATTAAGTGCATTCACGCTGTTGGTCTACCATCGCCACCATCCATCTCCAGTACTTTTTCATCCTGCAAAACTGAAACTCTGTACCCATTAAACACCAGATCCCTGTTTGTCTTCCCTCCCCTTACCCCCTGGCAACCACCATTCTCCTTTCTGTCTTTTCCATTGAGTTTTAACTTAAACTACATATGGTTTATCATTATGTAAAGTTTTGGCATGTAGTTTTTCATTATGGTCTTATCTTCATTGGGTCCTCTTTTTATCTTGAGAGCAGATTGGAGGGGCCTGAACAGCAAATCCACTTGCTTTGACTTGATCTCTCTGGGTTTCAGGGAAACCAGTTTTCTTGTAACTTTCTCAGCTTGGGGTTTTCAGAACCCAGTGGGTTACTGCATCATCTGCTTTTACTTTCTGCTGTAGCTTAAATTCTCTTATTGATTCTGATATCTGAGGATTTCTGCCTTTTTTTCTTTCTTTTTCTTCCTCTTTTCCTTTTCTCTCTCTTCCTTCTTTCTTTCTCTTCTTCCTTTCTTTATCTTTTTCTTTTGTTATGCTATGCATTAAACAATGATTTTTTAATTTCATATTTGCTAAGCATTTCCACATATTTATACAATAAAGGGATCCCTTCTGTACCAGCTTGATCAGCCAGAAGTCCTCTAATTCTTTTATAAGGAAGCAAAACACCAAAAGGTTTGGCCTGATGCTTGGCATCTGAAGAAGACAAGAACTGGAAAATGAGGGCAGTGACCACCTGTGTGTGACACTCATTGGCATGAAATAATGAGGAAGGGGGTGAGGAGAACTGTGAAAAGCATAAATGGCCAAGACCACTGATTCCCAGTTTCCTCTGTATTTTTATTTGTTTTGTGTGTGCTTTGCAAGGTTTTGTAAAACACAAAATAACATATAAATTTGTTAACTAATAATAATTCATTTCCAAATTTTTGCTAATCATAAAAATTTGTAATAATCACACTTTAATTCATTATGAGATGACCAGTGCTACTGTATCACATTGATATTCTTCCAGCTAAGAGCAAAGAAATTAAATTTGCCAATTGAGTTTATTCAGGTACCATCTCACCCATAAAGATATAATTTTTCTATGTTTTTTTAGAATATTTGAAACTGGCTTATAAAGTTCCTTTCATGGTCCCAGGTACTGACTGGAGCTCTAGAAAGAGGGATGTCATTCTTGCCTTCCTCCTTCCTCTCAAGGTTTAGCTACTGCTAGCTGGTCCAGAAACTGTTACCTACAGCCACTGCTCATTCCTTTCTTGACCCAAGTTGCAGCATCTACAGAGGTTAGAGATGCAGTTCCTAAGTGGTCTAGGTGTGGGTGTTGATTAGCTTTTAGAGGATGTTATTTGGACCAGCACAAGGAGTATCATACAAAATTATCTTGTTGCCTCCCCTGACAGATGACCCCAGTTTTTATAACAGATTAGAAAGTCCTGAACCATCAGAGCAAATGAGTTTTTATGGCTTATCAGTGATTCTTCCCAGCTCTGGTAAATGCATCTTATGTAATCGGCTCTCACTTAAAGATTTTCACTATGGGGTTTTTATTTATTCTTGCAGAATAATGCCTTAGAAAATTCCATACTGATTTTTCCTGGCAATTATTTAGCAGATCTTCCTTATTCTCCATCTCCCAAATCCCAATGCCCAATATTAAAAAAGAAACAACTCCCTAGTTCCAAACTAATTCACTCATGATACTCACAGCTGGGCTGACTCTGAAATTGGCCTGTCATCTAAGGACAGTGGGCAGAATACTAGTCACTGGAGAGCCTGGAGAAACAGTGGGAGGGGAAATAAGGAAGTCATCAGGAGGTGCAGCCATCTCTTTGTTGCTTTATGTAGTTAGAGAGAGCATATTTTTAGAGTGGACTTTGCCAAAGGGATAAACAATACAGTTATATTATCCAGACTTTCAAATCACACTTCTAGCCTTTTAACTTACCTGATATACCCCTGTGTAATATTCTTTTTCCGTAAGGAAAAAAAACCATTAAGTGAGGGATGAGTATATTAATGAATGCATTTAGGGTTACTATATTGAAATCTGGGTAATACGGATAGAGAGACTGGAATGGGAAGAGATGTTGGTTGTTGTTGGCAAGTGGCCCTGGGAGGAGTGGGGGTAGGTCCCTGAGTGGGCACAGAGAGCAGTCATATGGGAAATGGGCACATGTGCATCCTTCTGTGGGGCTACTGCCTGCTCTTTGTATTCAAGGGCATTTTGTGTTGCATCCATTTGCAGATCCCTAAATATGCCATACACTTTCCCCTCTCCTCATTCAACGTGTCTCCATACATTATGTGTTTTTGCTTCCATTGTCAGTTTTGGGCTCCTTAGGCCTGACTTTTAATTTTTGCTTGCGTACACCCAACACAAGGTAAAAACCAATAGTGTTTGTCAGGTTTAGCGGAACTGACCACACTCAAGTGCCGTAGGAAGAGAAAGTGAGAGGGCCAGGGAAAGCTTCACTGAGAGGAGTAGAGGAACCAATCTACAGAGGTCCTTGGTCTCTTACTAAAACACAGACATGGTAAGGGAGCACAACTATGACTAAAGGGAAAGGAAAGGAGAGGGAAAGAAAGTAAAGAAACACTACCAAGTAGAAGCAGAGCCTGGCTCAGGCAGGCACAGGTGAGCTGGAGGAGTGACATTCGGGACTCACATCACGAAGTCAGACGGGAAGTACATATCTTCATCTGTTTGATCTGGGCACCAGCATTATTCTGTGTCTGAATTTCAACGTTTATTAATCATTCAGCCTTTGCTTGATCATCTAGTCATTTTTCTTTTCTCCTTCCTTGGCTCCATCTTAAACGTCACATTAACATTAACTCATAGAACTTTTAACCCAGGCAACCTCCAGGTAGCTACTTTCAGTCCCTTTTGATATATAGATATTTAAAGTGACAGTTATTTCTTCTTATGGAAGACAGACCTTATTTAATAATTTTTTAAGTGTAGAGATTAGTTGTGGTCACAGCAGCGAATCTTTTGTCATTCTCCAAGTGCTATAAAAAGTAACTTAATGGCATAAAGTGAATTCCCATGATAGAGGTTGTCTTGTCACTATGAATTGCTGTGATCATCTTTGAAGTGATATTTCTTTCCACACTGTCAGCAACTATGTAGGGTTTGTTTTAGATTCAAAAATGTGTGAGATGTGTTGATCTACATCCAAGGAATTCAGACATTTTTGTTGTTTTTTTTGGATCTGGTCACTGTCCGCTAGTTCAGTTGTGGGGTAGTTTTGTGATGTTTATCTGTCCTGAAATTTTATATTCAGATGCAGCTTTTGCATACTGTTTTTTCTTACCCTTCACTTACTGAAGGATGGCTATAGAGGAAAAATAATCTATTTTCTTTCCCAGTGATATTAACTTCATTGCATTCATTTTTTTGATAAATCATATACCTACTACTCTATACAAATTTTATTTCTAAAAAATTTGACATATATGACTTAAGACTGACCAACATTTACCCTTATCTACTGTATACATATCCAGAGTTTTTGTTTTCTTTTCATATCTCCCAGACTCAGAAAAAAATGTGCTATTTGTAAGCAGATGATTTAATTTCAATAAATGCCTTTTTATTTCTCTCTCCATTTGATTTATTGCTTGAAACCCTGAGAAACATTCAAGTGCAGATGCTGTTTTCCAGCTCTGACAAAACCATGGTTGTTGACCTCACAAACTTAGAAAGATTTATCTCATGTGATTTAATGGTGGAAGTAATAATATTAGCAATTAAAACCTTCTAAGACACCATCAGGAAAAGGAAACTTTGGTCATTCTTCTTATTGTTAGGAACAGCTGGCAGTTTAAAAAGCAGACACTTGCTAAGGGAGAGGAGATAAAAATGATCAAACAGAAATGCCTCCTTCTTCAGTTAAATATGAACTGAGGATGCTGCATAGTATTATATTAATAGTAATAAAATCAGACGCTTAGAAGCTTTCCTTTGATGAATGTGTGTATATGTGCTTATTTTTGTTTGGTCTTCAAAGATGAATTTTCTTATGAATTTATTCTCTTTGAGAGACATGCATCTAGATCAATTTTTTTTTCAAAATACTTATTCTGTATAAAAGCCCATTTAAGATGTCATGTTTGCCCTGGCTGTGTTGAGATGCAGACAAGATTATCTGCTGTGTGAATGACGTCTGCGCGAGATGGGCTCTCACCATGCCTTCTGCACATTGATTCTACTCATCTGCCAGCAGGCAGTGGTGACTCCTGCCGTTCTGAGAGCTGCCTATGGAAAGCAGGCCCTCTGCAGTCCCTAGAACTGAAGCACTAAATGAAGGCCACCAGAGTCACTATCACGTTCCTTGATTGTGAGGAAGCATCTTCAAGAGGAAATGATTCTAAGACAGAACTGTGCATGACCAGTTTTACAGGGTGTGATCTCATGTGACTAGTGGGTCCTGTATAGCGGAAGGGAAAAGAAATGGGCACGTGAGCTGGATTTCTTCATACCCCACTGACTTGGACAGCGGGTCCTGAGAGCAAAATGACGGTGAGCCTCAGCATCTGACATTAAATCACCCAGGCTTTTTTCTTCTGGTTTAGGGAATTCCAGGGGTCTCAGCTGTGCTAAGATTAATAGGATATATTTCTATTTGTTCTTTGTATTATTGGTTCTTTGTGCCCCCTGAACTTTTAGTCAGAAGTGGAAATGATGTACCGTTTCTTCCACAATAGCTTTGAGGATCAAAGAATCCCAGTTGCCAGAGCTAGAAGGGGATCTCAAAGATTGTCTAGTGGAACAATCTGATTGTTCATGTGAACAAAATGAGCCCCAGAGAGAATGTGGTTTATGCAAGGACATGGCCCACAGTCCATGTCGGAACACAGGTTTTCTGACCTGTGGTGCAGGGTGCTCTTGGGAAGTCTGGAGACACCACGCAGGTTGAATCCCATTTCGCTCCAGACACGTCTTCTACTGCACTACACAGGCCTCCTCGCCGTGTCCTCCTCAAGCCACCCTCACTCCCACCTCTGCACCTTTGCAGATGCTGTGTGCCCTGCTCAGAGTGCCCGTCCCCTCCAGCTCCTCTACTCAGCCCTTCACATCCCCTAATGCTCAGCCCAATCTCATTTCCAAAGTCAACTTTGGCTCTGCTGCTCTTCCTGCCCAAGTTGACCTCTCCTCTCCCTGGACTCCTTCAGGTTCTTTTTCATTGTGTCTCATGTTTGATCTCAATTTCCTGACCAGATCATGCTCTCCCAACTCTTTTTTTTTTAGTAGATGGGCAAACATTACATTTATTTGAAAGACAAAATTCAATATGTAGATTATTATCTAGAACTGACAGATGTTGACTTTTAAATTTTTCTTTCTTTCTTTTTTGGTAGAGATGGGGTCTCACAGCCCAGGCTGCGTCTTATCAGTTGATCACATAGGTGAAGGGCACACTTATAACTTTGACTCACACTGTACAAAAACAAATTATGTAACCAAATTATTTAACCCATAATATTCTGAAATAAAAAAAAGAAACCATGTTCTTCCACTTTGGCATACTGCCTCCCATGTGCTTATGTATTTCTTATGTTTGCAGCGTTGTACAGATCATATTGTACAGATCATGTGGACTGCTGTATTCATCAAAAACTCTAACTCTGGGTTTTTGGCTTCTCTACATTAGTGCTCCCAGCACCTACTGTCGTGCTATGGACTTCAGTCTACTTCAGTCTTCTTGTCTGTGAAATGTGAAAAAAAATACCTGCCCTATATCTAGGCATTCTTCACACATATAATTATTTCTTTAACATTTTCCTCCCTGCAAGATTGTCAGCTACATGAGGGCAGGGTCTATGTGTGTCTTGTTTACCACTGTATCCCCAGAACTTGGCCCATAGTAGGGA
The DNA here is from genome assembly GCA_028533085.1 of Varecia variegata. Lineage (NCBI taxonomy): Eukaryota > Metazoa > Chordata > Mammalia > Primates > Lemuridae > Varecia > Varecia variegata. Next base: position 54,300,695 of record CM052438.1, on the reverse strand, counting down.
ATGTATTGTATTCATTGGATGGTTGACCAAGTAACAAGGAGAAGTTTAGACCAAATATAAACTATTATTATGATTCTTGTCATCTTTGATGTTGTTGTTCTGGCTCCCTAGAGTTTGGTGGTTTTGAGTTTCGGTTTCCATTTTCTACTCTCCATCACTGAGAAGGAACTAAGGCAAAAGACCCACAGTGAATCAATAGGGGCCAACCACTGACCTTGGGCATAAGTGAGTAACTTCAAAAGTGCATAATATTTCTTTGTAGATTCTTCCCTAGTCTCAGTACCTGGCACACAAAGTGGATGGGTCTGACCCTTACACAGATCTGTTCTGTGTCCCTTGATGGGTATGTGCCAGCGATCATCAACACCAAGGTGACCTTCTCTGCTTATCGTCACTGGCCTCTTCTCTTCTGCATTATTCTTCTTTGGTCTTTGATGTATGAGTGTTTTTAGTGGCAGAGATAAGCTTCTAATGGTATTACACTAAATGTAGCTCCTGCCCGAGGGTGCACACATGTCTACGGAGGATCTAGATTGTCCAGATAAGCACTTATTTTGAAGCACCTCTTACAGGTAGGCTCTGAGGGACAGCAGGCTCTTTGGCACCAGATGGATCTGCTTTTGAAAGCCTATGTAGCTGACAATCTAGAAGGGAAGGAAATATTAAAGAAATAATTATATGTGTGGGGAATGTCTAAAAGTAGGGCATGTATTATTATTCTCATTCAGCAGATGAGAAAGCTGAGTCTGAGAGAGTTAAGAGGCTTTGCTCAAAGTTTTTGATTCAGTAAGTGACACAGTAGGCCTTTTTATTGTCTAATAGGGATAATAATAGTACCTTCTTCAAGAGATGTTGTGATAAGTCAGTAGGAAAATGTAAGTGAAATTTCTGAGCACAGAATTTGGCCAAAGTAAGTATTCAATAAGGGTGAGTTTCCACCCACTTTCTTTCTCTGTATTCTCTTTTCCATGAATTAACCCGAGATGAAAGTGGCAGAATGAGACTTCAGTCCTTTAATGGCTCACTTAAAGTGCTTCCTCTCAATTCATATCCATCTTTCAGATTGCTTCTTATACTCACATTTTCTGTTAACACAAATTGGAGGGAGTATCATGACCTTCATTTGTTGGCAGAGACATGAATAGGCAGAACACAATGATGAATGTCTCAATTCAGGCAGGCATTGAATGTTGCCTGTGGGGTAGGCTGGCTCTGCCACCTGCATTGATGATACATCATCCCTGGAAATGAACCTATCTTCACCATAGTCATCGAAATGGAAACGAGCGCTTGTCCATTGAAAATCACCTTCAAGTGGGAAGGGTGACGTCTAGCACAGTATATATAGTACATCCATAGTTATAATCATATTAATATTTGCACTGTTCTAACTCTACCATTTGGAAAATGTTTTAAGATATTGTGTTACATGAATGGGTTTGTGTATGTATTATTTGTTTCTTGAATAAGAGCTGAACAGAAGCTAATAGCTTTATATGAAAATATAATGATTACCAAATTCGAGAGTCAATATCCTGTTTCACATTCATTCTTGCTCACTTTAGTACAACCTTATGCATCATCAGGCACGTTATATATAAAAATGATGATTGTGGGCCCTGGTCTTTACAGGACCAATGGTGATAGTTTTATATCTCTGCAAATTTCAAAAGCATTATCACTCACTAAAAAATATAGATCATTTTAATTTCAAATGATTACATATATGTTTGAATAAGTTCCATATCAATAAATTTTTGTTTTCTTCTCTTTGTTAAAGACATTAATCCTAATTTAGTCTTTACTATTGAATCTATTCAAATAGTATCTATCAGTAGGTAGATGAGCTAAACACTAAGCATGTATGTTAAATTTTATATAAAATAATATGCTTATATGCATACATAGTAAAACCAATATTTATACATTTAGGTGTGGAAACAAATGATTAGTGGCTCTTCATAAAGTGAATATATTCAGGTTCTATAATTATGTATTATTTCATAGTGTATCAATAAAGAGAACAGAAACTACTCCCGTTATTTCAAGAAGGAAGTGATTTAATTTAGATAATTAGATCCCATAGCAGAAAGAGTTAATGCTTACCAAACATTGTATTGTCCCCTTATCCTCTCTTGCTGTTTGGTTGGGACCTTATGACGGTCCCGGCTGAAAGACTTTGAAGGAGAGGGAAGTATCAATTTCCCAGGGCCAAACTGGTTAAGAGCTTGTGTGCCTCTTTCAACCTCACTTCCCCTGGAAGCAACCTTGGAAGCTATATGTTGAAATGGAAAATAAAAAGGTGGATAAATCCTGGTCATCTGAGTCACCAGATACAGGAGATTTCTCACCAACCTGCATTGGATTTTGCATGAGCAAAAAGCTAACTTTTACTGCAATAAGCCACAGAGATTTGAGAGTTTTATCTATCAAAGCAGCTAGGATTAATTAACTCACAAATACTGGGAGCTATAAAAATGATGGAAGGCTTCAGAGAGGGAAGACCAGGATGCAACCACTAGTATTCAGAAAATCATGAAGCGCAGGAACTGCTGGAAACTACCGCCAATGATCTCAGCTATCTACAGTACCAAAGTGAGTGATTGGTAGAAAGATAATTAATTGGAAGCTGTTGGCTAAAGCTCACATCTAGGGTCTACAACAGCCCATGTGACTACCCACTCGAAGGAGTAATAAAAGTTTCTATTTATCTTTTATCTTTGAAATCTTACATGAATGAGTCTCATTGTCTTAATCTAAACCATAACCCAGTGGGCAGAAATTCTAGGAAATGTAGTTCCAGTGCTTCCGATCCCTATAATACTAGGGAGACTAGAGAAGAGAAAATGATGTAGAGTTGCCAAAAAGAATCTGGCATACATAGATAGCCCAATTATTAGGGTGATGATATATCCCAGTTTGTCTGGAACAGTCCCAACTTATTCCTGTTGACCCAGAGTAATTTTTTGTTTGTTTGTTTGTTTGTTTTAGAGACTGGGTTTCACTCTTTTGTCCAGGCTAGAGTACAGTGGTATCATCACAGCTCATCGCAGCTTCAAACTCCTGGGCTCAAGTGGCCCTCTTGCCTCGGCCTCCCAAGTAGCTAGGACTACAGGTGTACACCATGCACCACTATGCCTGGCTAATTTTTAAATTTTTTGTAGAGATAGGGGTCTCACTATGTAACCCAGGCTGATCTCAAACTCCTGGCCTCAAGTGATTCTCCCACCTCAGCCTCCCAAAGTGCTGGGATTATAGGCATGAGCCACTGTGCCAGGCCACCAGAGTAATTATGGATAGTGCCCTTTTCACTGTCAAAACTTTCCCTGTTTGGACACTAAATTATATGGCCTCCTACACCTACATGATGAAAATACTTTATTTATTTCATCAGAAAGCACTTATTAAGGATATACTAAGTGCTAATCATTGTGCGAAGTACTAGGGACATTAGTCAACAAAGGCATGTATGATCCTGGTATTCATGAAATGTAGAGTCTAGTCTATTGAATGATGGGGACCTAAACAAGGCAATAGCTATGAGGATGAAGCAGAGGAGGCATATTTGAAAGAGGTTGAGGAATTGAATTGTACGGGGCTTGGTAACTAAATAGCATAGTGGTTAAAACCCTTAGGTGTTTAAGTAAGACTGTCTAGGTTTGAATACCAGTTCTACCACTTATTAGCTATCATAACTTGGGAAGTTACCAACTGATCTCTCCCTCATTTTACTACACTGTTACATGGGGCTTATAATAATACTTATAAAATTGTGAAAATTAAATAAGAGAAATCTTATAAGAGTGCTTAAAATATAATAAATAATTAATATTTGTTATGATTACAATAATGAAGAAGAAGGAGAAAGAGGAAAAGAAGTTGTTATTGTTGTTTCTTAATGGCCAAACATGAAAGAAGTGTCTAAGAAAAATCCCAGGTTTCTGCATTGGATGTCCTGGTGGACGGTTATGTAAAATAGTAAATGCAGGGGAAGCTGATTTATGTGGGGGTGAGAATGCATATAGTTTGGATGGATTACTAAAAGAGTAAACACTAAAAAGGCCAACTTAAGTGTGAGGAATAATGCATTTGATTCAATATGTTGAGTTTGAGGGACCTGGGGGGTATCCAAATGGTAATGTCAAATAGTCAGCTGAATATTTAATTTTGGGGCTCAGATAGCGGTCTGAGCTGAAATCTAGATTTGTGAGTTTTCAGAATCTAGATGGTAGTTGAAACCAAAGAACTGTAGGAGATTGATTAGAGGGAATATACAGAGTTAGCAATGAAAGGGCCATTAACAGCTGTCTGGGGTAGGTCACAATTTAAAGGGCATGGGAAAAGAAGCCCATGAAAAAGGACAAGAAGGAGGAGCCAGAGAAATAGAAGAGAAGCAGCAAGTGATATGAAGGAAGGCAAGGAAGGAGAGAAAGGAAGAATAGAGTGGACAACAGTGTTAAGTGCCAAACAGAAATCAGGAAGGTAAGAACAGAAATGAGTTCCATAGAGTGAGCAATTGGGTGCTATTGGTGATTTTAGTAAGAATAGATTCAGTGGAGTAGGGAAGATCAAGTCTGATCAGATCACTAAAGGTGGAGGTGAGAATGAGAAGAGAGGACATACAGATTGCAAGATATTAAACTTTTCTTCAGGGTGCTTGACTGTGAAGGAAAGGAAAGGGTCACTTGGTGGCTAGAGGCTTTTTAAAAGCATAGCCTATGAGGTCATTTGGTTCCAGAGTTGCACAAAGGATTTGCAGACCAGGATATGTTTGGGATTATATGACCTTAAAAGTTCTTTCCATTTCAAAGTGTTTATTATTCTATGATTCTTTACTTAATAAGTACCTAGGTTCAGATTTTATTTTCACAGGTTGATACCTGTAGAGAAGGTATAAAATCTGTCTTATCCTAACAAATTTAAGTTAAAATTTAATTTGATCTCACAAGTCTTTAGGGACATACATTTTAAGGGTCAAAATGTATATCCATACATAGTGTATTTATGAATAGTGTCCTTAATCTTTTAGTACCACAGACATTTGATTCCTTTACAAATTATTTCATGATTGGTTCTTATTTTCCACCAGCTGCTTGTGCTTATATGCAATTTGCATTTTTGACTATTTTTTCCATGCCTGTTTCCAGCTTCTCCAAAAGAATAATTATTAAATCATTAGGTCATAACATTAGGGGAGGTTTACTGAATGATAATTCTTTTCAAAGACTTTTAACATTTGCCCCCAGAGCCTTGGTGGGTTTATTGACTAAACAAAGCAGTTAGTTTGCTGCTAGTGGAATAAGGTAGGCTACACATCTGGAAATGCTCTATCCGGAGGAGCCAAAGCTTTGTTTCTGAAAAGTCCCAGGTCTCCCATCACTCCCTCCAGTCTCGCTAGGGCATGAGAGAGTCAGAATTTATAACTGCATCGTAATTCTGCATTACAGCCTTTTGTCTGGGATCTTCTGTTTGGAAAGTCTGTTCAAATATTTCCTTAGCCTCGAGGGAAAAACTTCCCCCAGAGATACCTCAATTTTGATCAAAAGCATTCACGAGTCCATTTTTAGTTTTTTCTCTACCAATTAAGATCCTCTTACCTTGGTAGATTAAAGCTCATAAACTTGCTTCCACTGGTTTATTAGAAAACTCACTTTAGCTAGAAGAATCAATGTTTTCATATAGACAGATCCTAGGGAGCTAGGAAAAGGTCATTTTCCTCCAAAGAGTTGAAGTCCTATCATTTAATTTTCCTCTGGTTTTGACCAAACTCAGATTTTTGCTGACATTATTGTGTAACACAGTCTATCCATTTCAGTTAGAGATTGGTCTCTGTTGTTCCTAGTTAATTAGAAATGAACAGATATTTTGCTATCGTTTTTTGTTTTCGTGTATATGCTTAAAGCCTTTTCATAATTATGATATTAAAATATTCTATTTTTTTAATTCCCAATATTAGTTGAAAGATGCACCTTTGATATAACAAAAGATTTTCAAGAGAAAAACTACTTCTCAATGACTGTATACATTGATCATAAGACCATTCTAATTCCAGAAACTTTAAATGTGAAAAAATATACTATACTCCTGGAATTGAAGAAAGATGGCTTTAATTATCATTTCAGTTGACTGAGGCTTCCCATTGGTGAGAGTCATCATTACTTAATATTCATCCAGCTGTTCTTCATTTATTCATTCAACTCACAGTTATTGAGAACAGTATTAAGCTTAAGCTCTTTTGCTAAGCAATGGACAATAAACGACTACCTGATAATTGCATTTGAATTTGTAAAGTGAGCCATTTATCATATGTCTTAATCTAGGTTATTGCTTAAACTTCCACATTTTTCTTTAAATATTTTGAAATCCAACTTGAGGAAAATAGGAATTACATGGTAGCTTTTTCACATAATTTTCATCACCTTTTTTCTTATATTGTCCCCTCAGTCTTACATTTCCCTACGCTGTCTAGCAACTTGAGTTTACCATCATAGGGTGGCATGATTAAAATAGAAAAGACTTGAAAATATGTATACTTATTTATTTATTTTTTATTTATTTCAGCTTATTATGGGGGTACAAAAGTTCTGGTTAAATATATTGCC
>CM052438.1:54273806-54293593 GCA_028533085.1 Varecia variegata | reverse complement strand
CATCCTCATAAAGCCATCTAATCTTTGACAAAGCAGACAAAAACATACTCTGGGGAAAAGATTCCTTATTCAATAAATGGTGCTGGGAAAGCTGGATAACCACATGTAGAAGACTGAAACAGGACCCACAGCTTTCACCTCTCACAAAGTTTTCTTTAGATGAACTCAAAGCACCTACAATGATGGTGCTGGTGATGGTGTTAATGATAAGAATAATGTGGGGATTTCTTACTCCCTTTGTCCCCTGATTGTAAGTTTCATGAGTTCAAAGAGCGTGACTGTCTTCTTCAGCCCCAAAGTCCTGGGTTCCTGGACAAGGAATAGTTGTTAAATGAATGAGTCTGATATTTCAAGTCACTCTGACTGTGTCATTTCCTCTGTTTAATTTCTGCACAGTTAGTCCAAATGAGTATTTGTGGATTTGTGTGTTCACTTCCCCTATTATGAAATTTTAGTTTCTCCTTTTATGGAATAGAATTCTTAAATGCATGCTTGTGCATCCAAGATGGACAGTGGTGATGTTCTAATAAGTGTTAAATGTGGAAATTAAAAATAAATAAGTTAGAGTATGGTAGAAAATAATGTTCTTGAAATGGTGTCTACACAGAAAAAAAATGGTAGATTGATTTTAAGGTTTGAGGACGGGGGGTGCTGGGAAAAGTGCTGAGAGTGGAGGCATCACTTTCTTTCCGACACTAAACACATAACTCTGCATGGGTTTGGTTTCCTTTGCAAAAATGGGGTGTTCACAGACTGAACACACACCCCTGTAAACTCGACCCTAAGAGGGCAGCAGATAAACTTGGGGAGTTTTTCTAAGACAACAATCCCGTGAGGTTTTAAGTAAATTTTTACAAGCTCCTGGAGATACTTTTAATAGACTATATAAAATTTCTCCTTTACCTTAACAGCTTTTGTATATAGGATGTGTCAAAATGACCCCAAACAGCAAAAGCTTCATAAGGTCAGATAATTCATTACCTGGGCAATGTAAGGTACATAAAATTTGAAGTATTGAAATTTCATATAAACACCCTGAGATTGCTCTAAATTTTCTTTTATCTCAAAAATACAAATGTGTCTCACACTTTCCATAGTTGAGGAATGAAAATGTTTGAGATAAACATCCCTTCTCCTGGGAGGCCAAATACTTGTCTTAAATAAATGCCAGTCCCATGTCCCTGCGGGTAGGGTTCAGTATTTGTAGAGTCACCTATTAAAATATCCTAAATCTAACAAGGACTCGAAGATTCTAGTCTATTTCCACCTACCCACCTGCCCAAGACCAGCCTTATTTCCAGGTTTTACTCTCCCTTAGGAAAATGTAACTGATAACTGATTTAATGTTTTAAAATATCTTCTGTTCAAAAGTTCTTTTTATAGATCTAATCTATAACTCTCTTATTGCCACTTAAAATAATTTCTATTAGGTATGCTAATACATACATTAACAGATATGTATAGGGCTCTTTGATTTAGCAGAGGCTGTGTGAAAACCAAAAGCAGAAAGTTCATTAAATCATGATTAATTGCCAAATGGGCGGAAGAGAAAATAGCAGCTTTGAAGTTCATAGGAAGGAGAGAATGGAGCAGGGGAATTGGAACTACATCTTGAAAGATGGTTGAGATATGGGTAAGTTGAGAGAAAAAGGAAGGACAAGCCAGATAGCATAAATGGTGTGAGGAAAAGCACAGAAATGGAAAGACAGTGAAGAGATCAATTTATGTGGAAATGAGGCTTTGGAAAGGGGAGTAGTTGGAAGTAAATCCAGAGAGGCAGATTGGGATCAGTCTGCATAGGGCTCCAGATGCTGTCCCAAAGAGCATGGTCTGTCCCATACACCAGTGGCCCTCTTAAGCCAGAGAGTGTGTAGGAAAATCCATTTGCATACAGGAAAATATGTATTCTTTATATAGAAAAAATAAATTTTACTAATAATTACTTATATTGACAATATTGTATGTGTGTCATTTTCACATAAATACATATATGTATATTTTTCCAAATTTGTTTGAAAATCTCTGTCAGAATTATTTTATTGATAGAGATGCATGTTCAAAAGAGGTTGGAGGCAGACTACTGCTATAGATGATAAGGAGTGATTAAAGGTTTTCATGCAGCCAGTGACATGTTCAAAGCAGTATTTTAAGAAGATGAATCTGGTAGCAGTTATACAGAAAGGATTGGAGGAAGCAGTTAGTTGGCGATTGCAGCAATTCAAAGGGCTTAAATTTTGATAGCTACAGTGGGAATGGAAAGGAAGAGGAAAGTTCCAGAGACATTTTGATGATCTTTTTCTTTTCATGGTGAGATTTTCCCTAAGCAAGAGTATTCAGCAATCACTTTGGGGGCCAAAAATAGAGCAGTGCTCAGGAAGGTGAGTTTTTTTGTTCAAAACTGATTGAAAGATGGATTAGTATTACCAAATGTTCTATGGTCTGAAAACCTAAACTTAAATGGAATCAAGAATGAAAAATTTTGATTAATTATTGGTCAAAACCAATAAAGGATCAAAGGATCAAGCCTTTAATAAAGTATAACTTCATATGAAGTATAGATAACTTCATAACTAATTTTATACACAAGGGCAATCTTTGAAAGTGTAGATAACATCTTCTCCATCATAACCATAAAAAGGAACATTTGAAAGAGTTAAAAGAAGCAGCTTAATGATGGTTTCTGCATTATTAAAAAAAAAACTTATGCTTTGTATCTACCATTGGGTATTGAAAAAGGATTCCAGAAATTTTCTCATTCCAGTTGCTTGTTGGAGATGCATTACTTTTTGATAATCCCAGATACAAGTACAAACATATTAATAGTTGTTCTTCCTCATATACCTTGATCTTCACAAGCAATAAAATTTAAATAACCATATTGGTGAATGTAAATTTGTTAAGGGAGTTTTGCTACTTGTACTTGATTTACCATCATTTTCTTGAAAATTGTACTGTTTAACTCCTCACCGGTTGATGTTTGTATAAGGTAGAACTCTTAACAAAAGTGTGATTCAGAGTTCAAATCTATCATTAACCAGGCTTCTCAATTTCTCCTTGCAGATAAAAACACTCTAAATAATGATAGGGAAAAAGAAATAGCATGTTTTAAAATGCCAACTAGATCAGACTTGTGATTCCTACATTATACTAGTATTATCTTAGAAACATATTGATAGAGGAGCCCTACTATCAGGCAATTTAAATAAGAAAAACAAATTCACATATTTTAACTAGTCAAGCCTCAGATATAAACTTAACATTTGTCTCAATCAAGTTAAAATAGACCATAGATTGTGTGTGCATGTGTGTGTATAACTATTTGGGCTGAAAATGAGTAGAATATAGTACAGAAAAATAGATATAACATATGACACATAAAAAAGAGAGATAAGATTAAAAGTTCTACATAAAGTAAAAGTGAATATTCTCATACACTGCTGGTAGGAATATGAATCGGTCGCCTTTCTTGAGGGCATTAGTGACATGTGTCAAGAGCCTTAAAAATGTTTATACTGTTGAGACTTAGTACTATATCTCTGTTTTGAAGAACTTGTCCTAAGAATAAAAACCTTAAATGCTTAGTAATAAGCGAATAACTAGAAAAATTAAGAACCATTTTCTTGAAGATTATTGATTATAATAAATACTATATATGCCATGATTTTAAGTGGAAAAGTAGTAGAAAAATATCACTGTTTGTATATACTAATAATTTTGTATTCATGTATTTGTATTCATATATATGTATATAAAAATTGTAAGGAAATATAACAATATGCTTACAGATGGTTTTGTTTTCTAATTTTTTGTTTTCTTTAATTTTAAATGTAAAAAAGATATATACAGTTTTCAGATTCAGAAAAATTATCAAAGTAAAAAATTAAAGAGAACTGTCAAGAGTTTAACATACAAATACCTGTAATTCAGTTAGCTGATGGAAAATTTCTGTGACCATTATATATCCATTTAATGACTCAATCAACAAAAGCTGTTGATGCTCTAAATTTTGACTAGAGCCAGCTGTGCTACAAAAGCAGGCACTGTAATGGCAACTAAAGCAAATGTCAAAATGGAAGCACATTTAATTATCCTGGCTACTGAGGTGTTTTCACCTGTGTTATTGGGCTTTGGTCTTACAAAAATAGCATATCTTACCAGCTTTAGGAACTGAGTAGGTACTAACATGCTTTAGATTAAACGAAAAGGCAGTACCTTTTATTTATACTTACATAAACATATTAGTCATTCAATCAATCAATAAACAAACATTTATTCAGCAATTGTTAAATGTCAGGTACTGGTTCAGGTTGTGATAAAGGGAAATGAGTAAATCTCAGAAAATTCATGGTCGAATGGGGAAGATCAACATTTAAGTGTGGTTAAAAATGAAAATAGAGGCATGTAGAAAGTTCCAGAGGAACATTGAGAAAGCAGCAGCCAAACTTGCCTTTTGAGTTAGGGAAGCCTTCCAGAGAAAACAATGTCAGAGATGGGCTTTGTCGGCTGAATAGCAGTTTGCCGGGTGGAAGAGGTGAAGAGGCATTCTAGATAGGAAGAAGAAAGAGCACATACCCAGGCTAAAACTGTGGGAGTGTGAGGCATGTTCAGGGTCTGGTAGGAAATGCTGTGTAGCCACAGCTTAGGATGAGAGGCAGCAGCAAAGGATGAGAGTGGAAACTGGGTTAGGCCAGAAATGGCCTTCACCAGCTCGTAATCACAGTGTTTCTCCTCCACCAATGATTAATAGTGATTTTCCTGGCTAATAGAATCCTAATCATTATAATGAGGTAGGACTGTTGCCTTTGAATTATGGAAATTATAACTGTTATGACCTGTTCCACAAACACAGGTTATAAATATTATCACATCTCTTTAATCTTCTTTCCAGTTAATCACCCAGGCCTCCACAGGGCTCATTAGCAGGAAGCCTGTTATCTCCTCTTGATGTTCCTCCCACTGTCCATGAATCCTAGGACTTCACTCAGACCAAATGGGTCAGCCCTCCTCCAGAACCCTGTGGCTGGATCCGTCTCTCTCTTGTGGCTGCTTGTTTACATATTCAGGTCACAGTGGTGCCCATTTTGGGCAACAACGTTACAACTCCCTTTATTTACATTTCCAACCTCAGCCATTGTTCCCTAAATCATAACCACTGTGCCAGGCTGGCTGGGTCTGGAGGCACTTCTGGAGTTGGCCTCATGCTAGGCTGCAATCAGTCCTTACCCTAGAACCTTAGGCCATTGTATGGAGCCCAAGTCAACAGCCCAGACTCCTCCTTTCATCAGGGTCACTTTATTTCCATGGCATCCAGGACCTTCCCTGCCCCAGGACCTTAGTCAGTGTCATCCTGACCCAACAAGTCTCTCATCCCCAGCCCCTAATCCAAGGAAACAGGGGTGAGGACACCAGGCGTCCCTCCAGAAGGCCCTGGGCTCCTTTTACACACTGATTCTCCTGCTTCCCAGTGTTCAAGTTCTTCCAGGGGGCAGCTTGCAAGATGGGAGTGTAATCCTCTTGTTGCCCTGCCCAATGCCCCCTAAAGTGCCTAATTTCTTTCTATTTACATAACTAAGAAAGACACCAAGTGATTCTTCCAAGAACAAAGATCTTCAAGGTGATTTTCTGTTCTTGCCATATAAAGAGAAGTAGTTGCAATTTACTTCACTAAAAGAATTAATCTTTGTCTCACCATGCTCCTATTTAAAAAATTAGGAATAATGTGCTTGTATATTATATGACAAATTATGTAATTTGCCCAAGGTGGAAATAGGTCTCCACCTCCAAACCCATGGTTTTAACCACTATGCTTTACTACCTCTTCTCAATTCAATTCATGTCATTATTTACTTCTATAACTCAGGTACTATAGTCATATTAGTCAAGTTTATTGTAGGGTTAGAAATGCCTTTAAGTGTAGGCATTCTCTTCCAAACTGTTGCTAAAGGACAGGGGGACAAGTGCATTTGTGAACTAGAGCATTTATGTGGAAAATGAGTATATTTACCATAAAAGAAAGTGTTTTCTCTGCAAAGTTAGATTGCAGAAAGGAGAACAGTACTCATACATAGTTTTCATAGTTCTAGAGGGCTTGAAACTGAATAGTAAATGGGCATTGTGGTCAATATACCTTGTTAACAAATAGTGTTCTTTAGAATTTATGCTTTGGAAAAGCTGTGTACAGGCTGGATTAATCTGAGTTTTTCTGCTGAAAGTCAAGTTTGTTTTGCTTTGCCCCTGTCTTGGTGTGAGTGTAAGATAGTCAACTGACCTTTTCAATTTATTGTCGTAATGATAGTCATCTCTTAGTCATCTCATCTTTAAATTTGAGAATAATGGGAAAAAAAGGCCAAACATTTTTTCACCTTTTCTAATATGTACTATCTTCCCCCTAGCATTTTTACTCTCCTCAATGAAATGAAAATGAAATGCATGTATATCATATTTCATAAGCCAAAACCAAGTTCTGACATATCATTGGTAGTTTATGTTCTTTTAGAGGAAAATCATGATGCTATAAACTGTTTCCTGCACTATCCGGAGTTCTTACTAGAAATTCCAGGAGGTCGAGGAATCTTGAGCTGTTTCTATAAATCTATAGAACTAATTGCCTATCCTCTGACAAAACATCAACGAGACCTGAATCCTAGCCAGCTAAGACTAAGCAGGGATCTCCCTTCTGCCTCCAATTCTAGAACTTTCTTTCATGTGCTTGCCTTGAACTGGAACTGCACACCACCAAGCCAGCTCCAGAGCTGGGACCAGGATTACTGCTGAGCTCTTCATTTATCTCAATTCTACCACATTAATTCCTTACATTTGACCTCCTGTCACTTTGTTTTGTTGCTGTTATTGCTTTATTATTATTGTTGTTGTTGCTATTATTTTATGTGCTTGAAATTTGTGTCTTTTCAAACTAGTTTGGATTTGAGATACACGATAAATTATGTCATTTAAAAATTATAAATGGAGGTGTCCTTATCTCTATTTTATTCAATTTTCAGGTATATTTATCCTTTTGACTTCATCCAGAAACTAAAACTTCTGCTTGTCCCTCAAGTTCAATGTGAGGAGCTTGTTTCTATCTATGTGGATTTGGGTATGCTGTATATTGGGATGAGAAAGCATTTCATACTGAAGGAGGTTATGTATTTTCCTACAAGTTAGATAGAGTCTGTGTTTTTTGCCTTGGCTGGGTGTATGTATTCTGTATAAACAAAGGTGTTCTAAGGCTCCTCAGGAAGTGGCATGAGAACTCGCCTCTGACCCACTGTTAGGGACAGGTGCAAGTTGGCAGCACTAACCACAGGAAAAGAGGAGGGGGGTGAATGTGAGGAGGGCAATGAGTATCTAGAACCAAACCAGCAACAGCAGGAACTTAAGTACAAGAACTTTTCCCAGCCAGGAGCATGCACAGAAGCTAGAAGCTCATGACCAAAGGTGACCTTTTCCCCATTAACATACATTAGCATAGTAAAAATCACACCCACCAGCACCGTAACAGTTTACAAATGTCATGACAACCCCTGAAAGTTACCCTATAAGGATAAAAATGGGGAGGTCCCTTAGCTCCAAAAAATCTCCACCCTTTTCCCAGAAAAATAATGAATATTCCATGCACCATTTAGCATACCAAAAGGTATAGACATAAAAGTAGAAGTGTGTTAAGACCCCAGGGTCTTCTCCACTCATGGAGATAGACCCATCCCTCCTCTGGGACACACTTTGGCTTGTATCCTTAGCTGTGCAGTAAAGGCTGTTTGTGTGGAAGTGCTTCATGTCCTCATTCCATCGTACTGGCTCTACTTGCGATTATTCCAAGCAGGGAGCCAAAGGACCAGGACAACAACGCTCCAACACAAACACACCTGACACTACTTCCCCCGCATGCTCTCCCTAGTCAATGTTAGCACAGACTGGAAAGTTCTCTACAGTGATGGAGAGAGAAGCTAATAAACAATTCTTGAAAACCTGCTGTGTGCCAGGGACTGTGCACAATGTATATTTGCCTTGTCTCATTTAATTTTCTTTTTTTTTTTTTTTTTTTTTTTTGAGACAGAGTCTCTCTCTGTTGCCTGGGCTAGAGTGAGTGCCGTGGCGTCAGCCTAGCTCACAGCAACCTCACACTCCTGGGCTTAAGCGATCCTTCTGCCTCAGCCTCCCAAGTAGCTGGGACTACAGGCATGAGCCACCATGCCCGGCTAATTTTTTCTATATATATTTTAGTTGGCCAGATAATTTCTTTCTATTTTTTAGTAGAGACGGGGTCTCGCTCATTGCTCAGGCTGGTCTCGAACTCCTGACCTTGAGCGATCCACCCGCCTCGGCCTCCCAGAGTGCTAGGATTACAGGCGTGAGCCACCGCGCCCGGCCCTCATTTAATTTTCTAACAATCCCATAAGGCAGTTACCATTTTTCTTTATTAAGAAATTGATGCTCAAAGAAGTTAGGTAACTAATCTCACAGAGCCAGATATGGCAGAGCCAGGAATGAAACACAGCTCATTCAGACTCCATAGCCAATGCCTTTCCATAACCCACGCCGTCCATCATAGACTTTGGTGGCCAAGGGGCCCAAACTCCACACTAGGTTTAGGGTCTAATGACTGAATGAAGTCCCGTGCATTTCTCTTAGGTTTAGGGACAATCAGATCGTCAGACTGGAAAGAGACTTTGGACTCAGGTATTTGCTAAACCACTGGGTTCCTCACCTCTCTGTAGAGCCCTTCACTCTGTGAAGTAGATGCTAGTGTTCCGTGCTAATGGGTGCTGAGCTTCTCAAGGGCTTCATGAGGCTCTGTTAGTTTTTTTAGGGCCAGCTGCACACCAGCAGCTATGCTGTTGTTGTTTTAAGGCCTTAACATCCCTCACTTCAAACTGATTACTGCTTTATTACCTTAATATGACATCATTGGCCATCTGGCTGATTTGGAATGTGAAGGAGACTAATCCTATATGATAATAACTTTTGAGTGGCACATCAAATCTATAGGGATATTCAGAACATTTGCTTTTAAAAAATGAATAGCCCATGCTGCCTGTTCATTCTTACTTAGAGAATTCTATCATTTTAATAATTTGGTATTGTTTTGCTGGTAGGTGCAGAGATTATGTAAAAAGAGTATTTTTTCCTTATGGATTTAAAAATTGTTCAGAATTTTTGTTTGCAGAATGTAAGCAACAGTAGTTTATTCTTTCTTATTTTTTCCTATGTTGCAAGCAAAATATCATTTGATTTAAATTGACTCTGAGCACATCTCTTTTAGAGAAATCAAAGATTGTGATCTTTAGCAATCCCGATTAGATTTCTTCTTCAGAAAACAGTCTGTTAAGTTTGTACTGTAAATGTGAGCAGATGGTTTGACTGTGGAGCAAGCAGTGGGCACTCTAGGATTCTTCTTTGCCAAGTGCTCACAGGCCTTTGAAAGAATTTCCTTTCTGGGCATTTAGATGTCCCTTCTCTGTGGGGATGAAGGTGTGTGCTCTGTGCCCAGATACCTATTGTGTGATTTTATAGTTCATTTATTGAATGCCAATTACATGCCAGCCACAGCATTGTATTCCATACATTATCACATCTCATTTAATTCTCATCACCACCCCGTGAAGGAGTTAAGGCATGAAGGAGTTAGGGCACGGGTATGTAATATTATCTCCACTGTTAAGGAGGCTGAAGTTCCGGTAGATCAGTTTCCCAGTGAGTACACAGCTAGCACCTACTGATAGTAGGATTCTTCAGATCTGTCTGCCTTTGTCAAATATAACATCTTGCCTGGTAAAGAGCTAGGAGAAGAGTTTTAGGATATGAGGCTGGGGAAGTGGCTTTGAATTTTACTCTAATCGAGATACCAAGCTTTGCATTAATTTATTCCTTCAGTACTTATTTATTGGATACCTAATACCTAACAATCTGGGAACTGGAGACATCAATGAATTAAAAAACAAACCCCTGCCTTCCAGAAGCTTACATTCTGGTTATTGGCAGTTCTGAGCAGAGAAATGACAGGGCCCAGCTTAGGTTTTACAAAGGTCCTCCTGGCTACAGTGTAGAGCCTCACTTGCACAGAGGTGAGGACTGTGGCAGGAGACCAGTTGGGAGGCGACTGCAGCAATCCAGGCAGCAAGTGGTGGGGACTTGGACCCAGGTGGTGGCCCAGATGAGAAGCTGGATTGCAGATGGACTTAGATGGAAATGCCAATGGGATTGCTAAGGAATTGAATTTGGAAATCACTGGTCCAGTCTAACTAGAACTCAGGTCAACCTACACCCTAAACCTGTGCTCTTTTAATTATGTTAAAATGCTAAAGCGTAAAGTGCCTTCACAACTATATTCAATTTAATGAAAAAAAAATATAGTTCCTCCTTTTTAGCTCCTTAGCTCTAGGCTTAGGAAAGGAGAATGCCTGGAGGTGCGTGGAGGGGGCCGGAAAGGGCTCCGTATCCCAGGAGCATTTGTCCTCCAGGCTGCAGCTGACAAGCTCCCTGCTTTGAAGACCACGCGCCTGGTTGGTGGCACACATGTGGTTACACTTGAGATTTGTAGTGTGTCCATCTCAGCTGCTCAAAGTACATTTCAGTGCTTCCCTGTGGCTCCCCTCTGAGGAGGTGGGAAAATGAATCCTCCTAATAAGATTTTTAAGTACAACTTTATATTTTTCTGCCTTTGTTATTTCTCAGAAATAACGTTATCAAGTCCGAATCGGAATTGATTTTAATTCTTGGTCACGAAGTGGAATTTTATCATACTATTTCACCATTTTTTTAAGTTCAGAAAACAGCTTCCCCGAAGTTAACTTTTACTGAACAGACATTGTCACTCAAAAATGGTCCTAGATGTGCCAGATCTGCCATTAACTTTTAATAACTCCAGGATACAAATCTGCATATCACAAGTCAATAAAATTTGCCACCAAGCTGTTCATGCAGTAATAAGGTAAATAAATGAAATCCTCATTCAATTAATTTTGAAGTGAATGACCTTGTATTTCCAAGTAGGAGAAGAAATTGGCCATGATCAGGCATGTATGTTGTATCTGCTTTTCAGTTATTACATTACTGAAGATACCATGAGCAGCTAGCTGTGCTTGTGTATTTAGACTGAGAAGTAATCCCTACACACCTTGTCTTGAAGTAGAGCCAAATGATTGTATTTCAATTAAGATCACTGGAAGGACCCATGATCTGCTTGGGGTCCTCTTAACTGCATCTTCTGGATGCAATTTAGTATCTCGCTGAACTGGGCCATCCATTGGGTCCTGCTGGACAGGAGATCCAGTCAAGGATGTGCTCAGAGACCCCCACTTACTGGCCTGTAGATAGCATTTGTCACAGCTCCTTTCTCCATTAACCTGCCCTGGTTGCCCCTTTGCTGTGTCAGCTGTACCCTTAAGCAGGAAGCCATACCAGTGAGAGATGAGTGCCTCTGATTCTCTCTTGCCTCCACAATGCAGATGAGGGACCCTGCCAGTTTTTAAAAATTCCAAATCAACTGCAGTATCACTTTTAAATTTTATTATTTTTCCTAGGGCTGCGTCCGAAGAGGACTCTGCGCCTGGTGCTCTGGACTGCAGAGGAACAAGGTGGAATTGGTGCCCTCCAGTATTACGAGTTACACAAGGTAAAAGTCAGCCATGGACTCCTGAGCATTTGCACATATATCGTGTAAACCAAAAGCAGTGATTGATGCTTTTGGTTTTAAATTTCCTTCTAATTGTCCCATTTAACACTCTCAATAATACTTTGTGGTTGACTGACCCTGGCAAACACCCCTTGTATAAGCCTTCTCCATCCAGCCTCGTGAATGAGGATGCACTGGTGAACTGAACATGCTGTGGTATGGAGCTAAGGGCTTTTCTACTTCTACAGCCTGTGGCCACAGAAAAATTCTAACCGTGATGTTGCCATTTTCTTAAAGTGTCTCTAGTTCTGCTGGACTCGTGTATGCCAGAAAAATGGTAATAAGTAAACATTTTTGTTTCCCCACTGAACCCCCCCCCCCCACATACCTTAATGCCCCAAATCCTCCTGGAAGCCCTGGTATTTAAGAGCCAAGTTCTGAGGCCTTGAGTCAGCCAGCAGCATTGCCATCATGGTGGCGGGAATGACGGCAGGCAGAAGTCTCCATCCTAGGAATGTGAAAGACAGCTTGTTTTGACACTGACTATAATTAGGCAAGAGAGAAGCTTGAAGCAAGAAGGTGATTTTGGAAGATCATGATTAGAAATACAGGACTGCATTTAAGATGGGGACAGGGAGATCAATATCAAGAACCTCTTTTGAGAGAGAAAAATGCAGAAGGTCAGAAATACTGTGGATCAAGTCAAATGTTAGTTGACAAAGGAACCCCCAAGTCCATGGGCATGCTGCTGAGCGGGCAGGGGAGGGCCGAGGAGGAGGGTCTGATCTGCTGCTGCTGCTGGGTTGTCTTACCTAAATGTCCAGAGTAGAAGAAACATATTACAAGCTTAAATTATCCAAATCAGAGAGGTATTTATTTGTTTTGTGAATTGTGTTTATATCCATTTTGATTATTTTACAGAGTCAATCTCTATTACCCTATTTCAGTTAGAGTCTGAGTTCAACGTCATGAATTTGGTCACTGAATATAATTATTTACTATACAAAGGACAATCTGTGCCTTATGCCCCACTCTTCCCACTGTAGTTCTTTGGCCTCAAGTAGTCCTGGGGATAAGACAATTCAAGACAAGTGTCCTTTTGTTGGTGGGTCAGTGCTATCATCTTTTGTATGTTGTGGTAGACTACATCAGATAAGGGTTGTTCTAGATTCAGCAACATTCAATTAATATTTTCTGAGCACCTACTACGTTCCATGTACTACATTAGGCTTTAATGTTAGCATCATTAAAAAGATTCACCCTGACCTTACAAAGACCGCCATCTAAAGGACACTGACCACTAAACTTCAATTATAACAGAAGGCGTTAAGTCTTCGATAAAGAATAAGGTATTGAAGACAGACACAACAAGTTCACCTAACCTGGCTTTGAAAGGCAGAATAAGCTAGGAGGAAGAAGTGACATCTAAGCTAAAGGAGTGGGAGGAAGGAGGTGGGTACTACACCTTGGCAGAGGGGACTGTACGTGCAAAGGCAGGAGGTAAGAGAGAGCAAAGCACACTGAAGAAAAAGAAAGGAATTCAGAGTGGCTGGTGCATAGAATACAAGATGCATAGTGGTAGGAGTGTGGAGTGAAGAGGGAAACGAGAGTCTGAACAAGAACATATAAATCATACTTAGAAGTTTGGACTTTATTCTCAGGGCAAGAAGAGTAGCTGAATTATTTTTAAGGGGGAGCTTTAAAATTCTATATATCTTGAACTTTATAAAAGAATAGTTTAGAATTTTAGAATACTAAAAAAATTGTTTTAAAGCTCTTTTATTCACTATAATGTACTCTACTACCAGAAAAAAAAAATTTGAATTTAAACTGCAACGGATCTGGCTCAAAATTTCCTCACCACTGAAATTCCTAGGATCTGAAAAAAGATTTTGAGTTTCACTGTGGCCTTCTAAAATGCATGAATGAAATCAGAAATGACTTGATTTTAAATTTCTAAGAGGTTGACGGGGAAATACACACTCAAAGGATGTGCAGTCACATTAATAGAACTGTTTTATCTTGGCAGTATCCATGCTGCCTTCATGCAAATGTGTGTTCATACTGGTGGTTACTCTGCATTGCATTTTCAGGGATGGAAAAAGACATTCTGCATGTTTTACGTGATACAGCCAATTTCAAAGAACTTATTCTGGATTCTTATATTAGCATATTGATATTGACATTGTCAAGAGTATAATCATTTCTGGGGTGGCTGAGTTCAACTTAAAGTAAATATAATAAGCAAGTCACAAACCGAGGGGGATAAATTAGATTGTCTCCAGACTTCTCTACAGCATTATTGAATGCCAACAGACAGTCGAACAATGTTCAGGTCACTCCAGTCACAAAAGAGAGATCCTCTGCTCTAAATAAGGTAATATGAACTGCTGAAGCAAATAAACCCTGAAGCGTTAGTGGCTTAACATAATAGAAAGTTATTCCTTGCTCACTTAACATCCAATCTACAGTAGGGCTCTGCTCTGTATAGTTTATTCAAGGATCCAAGCTGACAGACTCTTTGGCAATGTGGCTTTTAATATGCCTTGAGTGTTGACATCCAGTGGGCAGGCAGGGGATAGAGGGAGGTTTTTATGGGACAGTTCTGGAAGGAGCTTACATCATTTCTACTCACATTCCATCAGCAAGAACTCGTCATGTAATCCAACTGCATGAGAAGCTATGAAATACAGACCCTGGCTGGGCAGCCACTTCCTGGCAACAACGCTGCACTATGGAAGGGGAGCACACACCATTGGTGGAAGGCTGGCTCACTTTAAGGCCTTTCTCTCGCTTTGTTCGGACTTCTCATACACTGCCATCTGCACAAGAGACCAATTGCCCTGAGGTCTTCACCTCCCATGGTGCTCAAAGTGAGATCAGCTCTGTGAGCTGCCTAAAAGTACTCACCACCACTACCAGGAGGCTTTTGCCAATCAACACACAAAAAAGAAGAGGTCACAGTCTTTGGCCATAAGGACCTTACATTCTACTTTAAAAACAACTTTTAATTCACACATAAGAAATTTAGTATAACAGACAATATATGGTGAGGTTTTAAATTACTTAATAAAAGTATTTTATTTTTACAAAAGATTTTGTATCACTGACAAGATGCTAAGTGGTGTAAAATTTTAACACACTAAATGTAAAGGAGTTAGAAAAGGAAGAAATCACTGTGACATGTTAGTCATGAGGAAGGATTCAAGATCTGATCCTTGCAGAGTAAGTGGATTTCAGTGAGTGACCAGGAAGTGGGAGAAGGGACAGTTACTCGCCTTCATATCGATGGTAACTGAGTCCAAGGTTTGCTTTTGGCATTGGTTGTGGGTGATACTACGCAGGAACAGAATTTGTACTTGGGGAGGATCTATTTTAGGTATCATAAAAATAAAAGGTTTGAACTTTTAAAATAACTGCTAGCCTTTTTATGATACTTATGTTATTAGTGATCTTTATCAGGAATCCGCAAAGTATGGCCTGTGTGCCAAATCCAGCCTGCCGCTTGTTTATGTGTAGACCTCAAGCTAAAAGTGGCTTTTATGTTTTTAGCCAGCTAAGCAACAGAGATTGTATGTGGCCAGCAAAACTTAAAATACTGTCTGGCTCTTTACAGAAAATGTTTGCTGACCACTGGTATCTCTGATAAAAGTCATAAAATACTTTCACCATATTTCCATACAATAATCTCTATGACCTAAAAGATAGTTTTGTAAATTTTGTTTGGAACCAGATATATTTCAATGTAAGTATATTGTAGGAAGATATTACTGTAATGATATTGAACTTTTTTTTCATTTTTATCTGGTAGAATTTAATAGTAAAATTGGTTAAATTTATATGGTACCAACTACAGAAAAAAGTAGTATGTAGAAAATTATTATTTCTTCTTTTAGTTGCTCTGAATGTATTCTTTCTTCCCCCTTACAGAATCTTTTCAACAGTGAAAATTCTACAAAAGCAATTTTAATGGCTATATTTAGCTTACTTTTGTGGGAATAAAATTAAGATTAATATGCATTATGCTTTTCTTAGTAAATATCATTGTTTACAATGTACTTTTATTAACATATGTATAGAAAAATATAAGTTAAAGTGATTTTAAACTATGTGGTAAAATTATTGCCAAACTGACTTTCAAAATTATATTCAGATTAATACCTTTACTTCATAATTATGCTTTCTTATGAAATATTAGCTAATTATTATAATAATTATAATAATTAATTATATAATAATATATATAATATATAATATTTATTATATAATAATTAATATAATAATTAGAAATTACTAAATTTACTAAAAAATTACTAAACAGTTTACTAATTGTGAAATATGTGAGGCTATTTGTGGTTTATGTACAAATTTTGAAACTCATATGCAACTTTATTATAACGTCTGAAACACTCTTTTTGAGGAAACAATATTTTGCTCAGAAATGATCTATAAGCATTCTTGTGGCAGTTACTAAGTAAAATAACTCAAATAGGAAATGCTGGGATTATCTGCTATAATTTGGAGTCAGCTAGAATAGAAATTACTCCGGGGGTCCCTCCAGCATGCTTGTGACAGTTCAGAGCAGAAAGTCTCATAAAGGATTTATATATATATTTTTTTTGTCTTATTAAAAAAACGACAATTCACCTATTTTGATAAGTTATAAAATTTTCTCTCCTGGTTTTAAAGTTCTTTCCACCATCTCTCTGCCTGTCTTCACTTTAGCACATGAACCTGAGAAGTATTCACATGTACAGTATATTGTTTGTGCTTTATGTTTAATGATTCTTTTAGAAGTAATTCATTTTTCATGCTAACAGTGTTTTTATTAAGGTTAATTAGCATTTGGTAAATGCACAGATTTTAAGTATACAACAAAACATATTTGGGAAATGTATACCCCTGTGCAGTCATCACCCAGATCAAGATACAGAGCATTCCCATTACCCTAGAAAGTTTCCTTATAGCCCCTTCAGATCAACCTCCATCCCAGTCAGAGGCAACTACTACTTTTCATCACCACAGATTGCTTATTCCTGTTCTTGAACTTCCTATAAATGGAATCATACAATATATAATCTCGAGTCTGGCTTCTTTCACTAACCAGCATGGGTTTGCAATTTATCCATGTTGTTGTCCCTTTCTATTGCTGAGTGATTTTCTGTTGTCAATATACCACAATTTCTTTATTCTCCAGGACAAATGCAGCATATGGTCTGTTGATGGACATTTGGGTTGTTTCCAGTTTTAGCCATTATAAATGAAGCTGCTGTGAACATTTTTGTACAAATCTTTTGGTAGACATATACATTCATTTTCTTTTGTGGGGTAGAATTGCTGGGTCATATGATAGGTGATATTTAACTTTATTAGAAATTGCCAAAAAGGTGGGAGGTGTACCATTATATCTTCCCACCAGCAACATGTGAGCGTCCTAGTTGCTCCATATCCTTCCCAGTATGTGCTATTGATAGTCTTTTTATTTTTAGCCATTCTTGTAGGTGTCTTATTTTTATATTTTTCAAGGTACAGTTCTGAAGAATTACAAGGAAAGTTCTGCCTCCGCTTCTAATGGTCACCATTCTTTCGCCCTCCCCTGCTCTTGTGCCTCCAGACTATTAGTATTTTCATTCTGGTGTGCTGCCTTATGATATAAGGGAGACCAAAGACCTTTTTACCCTGTGTGAGGCTGGTGGGGCTGTTCCTGGTTGTAGTGACCCTTTCAATTTGGAGAAACACCTTGGCAAGAGTAGAACATAGAAATGCTGTCCTGGTCACAACCACAGCTGACTTCCAGGAGCCCAGACCAGAGGCTACTAGAACACAACTGGAGCCAGCCAGGGAGGATGATCCCCAAAGGGCTTGGGGAGATAGATTTCTTTTATGCCCAGAAAAGAGGTTATTCTAGAGAAGGGGAAAAACTGCAAAAAATGCCTTTGTGTTATTCTTTATTGTTAAATTGTTATTTTTAAAAAATATGAACTCCTTTATTGGTTGAATTTAGCTTGCATTCACTTGAAATGTCACCACACAGGGAAGCATATTATTGTGCTCTAGTGAATAAGAGTTTATTTATAGAGAATTTAACTTTGGGTTTAAAAAAATATTATAGATAATTTTATTGAATTTTCAAATCAGTGGATAAAATGAGAGTTGTCCAGATGCCATTTGCCTAATCTACTTTTCATGGGAACAATGTTGCTCTCTTCTCTTCTCTTGGAAGGAAAGCAGGATGTCATTTCTCATGTCCTGAAATGTACAAAGGAGGGGAAAAAACCTGGATTAGTTTCAACTAAATTTCTGGCATTTTTTTAATCTTTTCCATTTTAAGCAAAAATATGATCTGGCATAATTATAATGAGTAAGGTAATCTGGCCTTGAGAAAGCCTCATTACTGAAGGTAATCAAATAAAATAGATTGATATGTTCTATTCTGGCATGAAAAATATTTTAACCTTTTCCTGATTTATTGCACAAACTTCTGGCAATTGAATTACAGAGATAATGAACACTGCTGTGTTCTGGTAGTCATTAATAAGGACAATATTTTAAATAGGCTTTATTAAATGAGGGATGGGATGTATGACCATTCTAAACACATCAGTCTATCCGAACTCTAGCCAACTCTAAAAGAGAAAAAGGAAAAGCAAATTATGTGTGATACTTTGTCAGAATTTCCTGTGTTGTCATGCTGAGGAACAAAGCTTCCTCTTTACATGCATAAATATAAAATGTTAGCTTCTTGGAGCAGTGAAGTTCTTGCCAGCTTCCCTGCCCACATTAGGTTTCATGTTTCATTCTAAAATAAAAGAAGGTGTTAGAAATGCTTGTGAGGCTTCTTCGTGCCATGTGGGCAAATGTGTTTCTTTGGCGTTTTTATTTTACCAACCCTATTGCCTCTATATAATGTTAATTTAGGAGGGTGACAGTGCTAGAGTAAGAGTGTTGTACCCGTGTTTAGCTCTGGTTATAAAAATAATAGAGCTGATGTCCTCATTCAGCGTAATTGTGTCTGGACTGTGTCTCCAGCACAGCCTTTTCTTTATATCTTTAATGTTCCATGCAGTATAGACATACTAATCAGAGGTTATTGTCTCAATCATTACTGCTGGGCTTTTATGCATCCTGTGTTTTTCTTTCAGTGCCTAGATATTGCATTAGTCTGTCAAGCACATCACAAAATTGGTTTAAATTTCATTTATCTCAACGTGTTCTTGGTCTGGAGCCCTTGTAGTTCCCTACATTCAAATATTTTCTGCAACACACCTGGGAGCTCTTAGGGGTCTTATTAGAATTTGTGGATTTTATTTAAAAAAAAAAAAAAAAAAGAAAGGACTGTCTTTTACGTTTGTTTGCTTTCTCCTGTGTAGAATGCCATTATGACTATGGGGCTTCTGCATCTTATGTGCATATGGTAATTATGATAGCTGGGCAGAGCTATCACAATATTCCCTTCAATATTAGGAAAATCATATGCCACCTTGTGAATGACATGAGTCGACTTCAACTCACCTCTTTCCTTTATCTCTCTTTAGAAAGGAGCCTTCTTACTGGCTTTTATTATTTTTTCTACATAAGAGAAAAGAAATAGTTTAAGGTAAAAAGATAGTAACACCTAGAATGAAATTTTTCCATGCTCCTAGGAGGGCAAGACCTTGCCTATCATTCTGGGGTAATATTTTTTGTGTAATGCCTTGTGGTTTCAGATCATAGTTAAGTTTGGCCTGAGTGTTGGTTTCAGCCCAGCACATGTAAAAAACAAAATCCCAACTTCTCTGCTTCCATTACTAACTCAAATAAAGCAATTGCCTTTTAAGGTTGGTGCTGAGAACAGTTTGCCAAGACACTGATGTTTATTGTGAATTATTGTGGCTGGCATTTATTCTTTACTCCTGAAACCATGAAGAAGGGCTTCAGTTTATATCCAACCTGTTTCACTAGCTTACTAGAGATTGCCTACTGGCATGAATAGTTTCTGCCTCATTGCCTTCCTATTCCTAACCAGATCATGACCTGACCAAGAAGGACCCATAGTGTATCTAGTGCATGAGGTTTCTGAGGAAATCAAGTTGGCATACCAGGATATGCAAATCTGAACTGAGGTGTCATGCCTTGGGCTCACAAGTGACCTACATGGGTCAGAGCCTTTAGGACTAAATTATCCCATTACATG
>CM052438.1:54233490-54273706 GCA_028533085.1 Varecia variegata | reverse complement strand
GGCTAATTTTTTTCTATATATTTTTAGTTGGCCAGATAATTTCTTTCTATTTTTAGTAGAGACAGGGTCTCGCTCTTGCTCAGGCTGGTCTCGAACTCCTGAGCTCAAACGATCCGCCCGCCTCGGCCTCCCAGAGTGCTAGGATTACAGGCGTGAGCCACCACGCCCGGCCGTTAATCTTTTTTTTTTAAGATCCAGACAGTAAAGATTTTAGGACTGCAGTCTATATGGTCTCTCAACTCTGCCATTGTAGTACAGTCGTAGACAAACTAGACAAATGAGCATGGCTGTGTTCCAATAAAACCTTATCTATAAAAAAAAAAGGTCAAATCAGATAGGTCAGATACTTTACTGACCTCTGTTCTAAATCCTTCTTGGGCAGTTTAGAAAAGTTTCTTCTGGAAGCCTTTTTCAATCTCACAATCATAGCTTTTGGTGAAAGAGATTTGTATGTATCATATGGTGGAATTCTAACATTTAGAGATTGTATCTTGGTAGGTTAGTAATATGACTGCTGTTAGTAAACTTAGCACTTAAGGGGTCACAGTTGTTTCCCCTTAGGTATTTGGCGAACAGATCACACCATCACCAGGTCAGTCTAGCACCATAGTTATAGCCCAATGAGCCATACAATAGGCATAGTTACCTTATTGGAGGAAGGGGTTAACATCTCTCTCTAATATTTCTTAAAGTAAGAACAGAACCCTATATTAAGATGACTAAATATGTATTCCAAAATACATAATATCTTTTTCTAAAGTTTACACATATGGAAGCATCTTTCAAAGAAATAAATATTCCAGTACATCTTGGCAACTTTCCTACTAATGCTTAGCAATTACCATTTATTGCTTAACCACATCCTAGTTTTATCCACAGATTCGCTTACAGTATTTTTTTTAAACCTGAATCATTATCTGGGAGAGGCTTTTCCCAAGAGACCCAATGAACATTAGGTATCTGGGTAATCAATAGCCCTTCTGGAAGTTTATCTTCTATTTCTGGTCACGGTGGCTTTTCTGTTGCTTCCACAGCACTAATACATAAACATCAGACATGGTTTGTCTGAGATGACTGGCAGGGCTGCCTGCAAGGTCAGTGCAAAGCAACTCCCGGGTGGTGAGTTTACCCTGCACTCTGAGAAGCAGCATCCAGATGGTGCAATGGACAGCACTGAAACTACTGTAACTGTTACGTTACAGGCTGAAGATCAGGCAGGGAACGGAGCCCCCGACTTGTGGGACACAGTTGTGAGTGCAGCCTGAGTACACTTCAGAGCCCTTTGTCTTTCTTTCTCGGACTCATCTTACTGGGTCATTTCTGGGGTGTTAACCTCCAAGTCCTGTGGAGTCACCTGTCTTAAAGGTGACATTTGTCCCTTGATAGAGTTGGTCTTGGTCTGGCTTTCTACGTTCCTTATCAATTGTGTCACATCTATAATTCCTGCTGACTCATCTATTTGTGTAAAAAATACAAAGGCAAATTTTTTTATCCTAAGCAGAAGATTCAAACTTCTATTCTTTATTTTCTCTCAGAAGACCTCCCTCTTGCATACTCTTATCAAATGCCTGTCCTATATTTATAATTATTCATTCTAAAAGCTGAGGTTGCCCCTGGCAACCAGCAGTTTGTCTAAACTGCTTTGGTTTCAGGGTTCTCTTAAAGGAGAGTTTCTCAAAATCAATTTCTAAAGAGCTTTTACATCCTACACAGCAAAACATGTATAAACAACAATTCAAATTTAGAGAGTTTAACCAGGCCTTTCAACAAAGGTTTAAAGTGGTTTCATAACATGAGTTATTTGAGATTAAATAGAATTTCTGTTACTGGTTGAAAAAGGAGTATAATTTGCTTTTATGGATTCCTATAGTTTCGTTTAATAAAACTCATCCAATGAGATGCAGCACCCCCAGCAATCAGAGGCAGTGCTGTGGTAAATACTTGTAAATGTTTCAGGCAACTCGCCAGGTACGACAAACTGCGCGCTGGCAGAGTGGATGCCATGCACCAATCTCCCATCACTCCAAAGCTCTAGATGATTTTTTTCCCCTCCAAAGCTCTGGAAAATACTATATTGTACCTCACAGAGCCAAATGGGAGGCAATCAAGCTGTTTTGTCATTTGAATTAGGAAAGGTCAAAGGGAAGAGAGCCCAATAGTAGACAGAAAAGTGCTTTGTGAAAATTGTCCATTTTTTCCATGTAAGGGAAAGTAATTTGTTCCTTTTATTAGATCTGAAAATCCAGCACTAGAGATTTTTTGGATGGACTTATAGAGAGAAAATAAACCATCAAGAATTTTTAAAGGTCCCATTTCCCAAATAAATATGATGTAACAAGTTCTTACAATTTATAAGATGTCATTATAATCTCTTTCATCTATGTGATCATTTATAAATTACTCTTTCATAGATACCACCTCATTGATAATAGTAATGGCCCTAGTAGTTGCCAGACCACATACTGTTTTCCTTATTTCACCCATGAAGAAACAGGCTCAGAGAAGTGAAGAAGGTAACTAAGTTTGCACAGCACAGCCCATGAGGTACAGAACCTAAATTTGACTTAGTTTTCCTATCTCCAGACTTCAACCATCATGACTTCTATTAACTATGTACTTCTCTGCCACCCATCTTAAATACAGGTGTCTACTAACTTGTCATAAACTGAAGGACAAACACACCAATGTATTCAGGAATGCTGAATAATAAGTAATACACGAATGAATGGATGGAGGAGTCACTTCAAAGTGCTTAGTTTAAAACATATATAGCATAGAATCAAGTCAATACAATTTTGGAATAAAATGCCAAGGGATATTGTGTGACCATGCAGACATCAGTTGTCACTAGCAATTCTCAATATTTTATATTTGTACTTTCTCTAGAGGGTATAAAAATAAATATTTGTATTTATTCATGAAGTTAACTCTCTAAATGATTTTTAAAAAGTAACCAATACTTCAAAATTCACTGTAATTTTCCCTTAATGTGGGGCATTTTCTAACTAAAGTTTTAGGTAAACAATAGATAAAATTTTAAAAATTCAAAGAGACCTTCTAACGATATGAAACTCATTCTCACAGTAAGAAATGTTAAAATTGCTCCACTATTTAGAAGACCATCTTCAAATCAGAGTTACCCTAGGATACCACCTCAAGACATTTCCCACTGCCTTAATCTTAAAAGAAAAGAAAAATGAGAACAGAACCCTGACCCTTGAGAGAGAGAAATTGTGTGTATATGTCTCTTTATATCTTTTCTACGTGTGTAGAGTTTAAACACCTAGGAAAATATATGAAGACCCTCCACAAATCGAGTCCAACTGTCTTCTTTCAGGGTAACCGTGCCTGATACACCAAGGACAGGGATGCACCAGGATGGACCTCTGCCTGTGCTATTTTTAAAGATTTCCAAGGACAGAGATTTCACTTGTGTCATTATTTTTTTTAACATTATCAGACAATGGGAATATCCCTGGACAGGTCCATTTAGTGATGTCTTAATTTAAGGAAACAACTTAGAAGACTGGAGGAACAATTATAAACGAAAGTAGTTACAGGTCTGCAAAAGTTAATGTTCCTTCATCCTACCTGCCCTAGTAGTTCCTGCATGAAAGCCCTAAGGAAGGATAAGTGAACTGGGGGACAGAGGGATGAATTGTGAATTGCAGAAGAGAAATTTAAACATTGTTTGCAAACTAAACTCAAAGCACAAATGATGTAACACTTGTTCTGGTTTTTTTGTTTTTGTTTTTAAGAAAGTGGACTCTAATTTATTCTTTCCTTGGTCAGGAGATAAAATAATTTGTAACCTTTAACGTAGTCTTTTCTTCATAATTGAGAGCTCAGTTTGTTAGTATTTTGCTCACAAACTGTTTTCTGAATGTACTGGAAAATTGCACCTGCCAAAATGGATGGGTGTTTGTTCTTCCTCAATGAAAGGTGGCTGTGATAAAGAGCTGCCCCTGTTGGATAGTTCAGCCTGCCAAAGTCTAATACAACAGAAATGGAAAGGAAGATGAGAATGATAGACACATTCAAGAGGGTAACAAATTGGTGGCACCTAACGAACTAAGCCTATTGGTTTCCAAAGAATTTGACAGAAAGGTTTTGACCATCCATGTGATTTTTATCTTCTCATCTTTTAGGCAATTACCTTAATATGACACACTGTAGTGACGGCTTCCCTTGAAGGGTTCTATTTAAAAATCTTTTTCTGAATCGCCAAGACAAGAATGGAGCAAATGAAGAGGAAGAAAAAATATTCACTTGTACACAAAGCTGCTACCTTCAATTGTAGTTAATACCTAATTATACTGACATTCCCATTGTACAAAAGTGTTGAGAATACAAATATAATTTTTCAGCTAATTATTTCATTATATGGAAGTGACATGTGTGAAGTCATATATTAACATTGTCTTTGTAAGAACCAGCAATTGTGGACTTTAATATTGAAGTTTTTAAGTGGGATGAAGTGCATTTTTCTCATGACCGATTAGGTGAAAATGCCTTCTACATTTATGTGTATAATAAATTAATGTGTATAATAAAATATCTTTTGGCAGATATTTTACCATTAAAATAGGATAGTGATATTTATGTGGGTAAATTATTACTGACAAGGAAACACAAAGGATGTCAAGGGGCAGAGCTGCCGGCAACTGCAACAGTCTCAGCCTGCACCTCTCTTCTTAAGCATGGTTCAAGCAGTTCTCTTATGAATAGTGGTGAAAGAAACTGCCTTTTACTTAAACAAAACAAAACACCATTGATACCTCTCCAGTAAGAACAACAGAAAGTCAAATATTGTATTCCCAAATTTAAACTAGAAAATAGCGGAGGTTGAGGGAGAAGAGCAGGAACTGAAGACTGACCTAGATTGGTTAGGAGGTATTCAGTTCTTTATTTCTTTGATTTAAGGATTGTCAATTGTAAGGAGTACAGTTAGGGTTAATACAGATTTTCAGGAAAAATAATACTACATTAAATGTACAGTTTTTTTTAAAACTGACGATAGCATACGAAACATAACACTTTTGTCATTAGAATCAGTCTATGTCTAAAATACCATCAGTTCGGAGTCTGAAGAGCGCTCTGATCACCATTTAGTCATTAGCAGTGATGCCTTGGCATCAGGGTGCGAGGCCACTTTGTGTAACCTGTGCTCCTTGTTTTCAAAAGGCACTAAAGATGCACCTCTAGGGTTGACAGTCTTTATGAGCCATATGAAATACAGCTTTCCTCTGTATTTTTAATTTGGTTAAGTTTTCTTCACTTTATTTTAATTTTAATATTTCTAAAAGAAACGTGTAATAGCTTCTCCTGAAAGTCTTAGGGAGATTTTGGAAAATAGCTCCGGACCTGAGTGGGAGGCCTCCGTGATACATAGCTGGTTACACCAGTCTGTGCTACCCTGGAACACTTTAGAGTCTATTCTAAAGATTTGGTGATTTCTATTGCTTTTGTTTGGCCTCAAATATGAAAACTAATCTTCTGTGTACATCAAACTTTATCAAGAATTTTAGGCTGGGCGTGGTGGCTCACGCCTGTAATCCTAGCACTCTGGGAGGCCGAGGCAGGTGGATCGCTCGAGGTCAGGAGTTCGAGACCAGCCTGAGCAAGAGCGAGACGCCCCCGTCTCTACTAAAAATAGAAAGAAATGATCTGGACAGCTAAAAACATATATAGAAACAATTGGCCGGGCATGGTGGCGCATGCCTGTAGTCCCAGCTACCCGGGAGGCTGAGGCAGTAGGATCGCTTAAGCCCAGGAGTTTGAGGTTGCTGTGAGCTAGGCTGACGCCACGGCACTCACTCTAGCCCGGGCAACAAAGTGAGACTCTGTCTCAAAAAAAAAAAAAAAAAAAAAATTTTAATCAATAATTAGGGACTCTGATTTAGAATGTAAGGATCTGTGTTGATACCAGTGCAAATAACTTAAGTGAGGTATAAAATGGATTTACCAGAGGCCCTTTCTGTGTGATAAAGTTTACATATGGACAAACAATGACAACAAATATATGACACATTTGTTTCTATTCTTGGTATTTGGCAAGTGTCTCATGGAGTGCATCTATAGCAAGATACATTCTATTTCTAAAATGTTAAAATAGGAGAAAATGTGATTCTTATAGTTAAGGAAATAAGGTACTTATTGGTTGAATTTTTTAGTGGCAGAAATAGGAGAGATCAAAAAATCAGAAAAGTAGTATTTAGGTTGCCTTTTTCTTCCTGATTTGCCTGAGGTAGTCCAGTTTTCACCCATTGCCCTGCCATAATAATTTTTTAAATGTTTTTTTCTAATTATTATTGATATGTAATAGTTATATATATTAATATTTATAGGGTACTTGTGATCTTTTGGTACAGGTAATTGAGTATCCTTCACCTCAGGCATTTATCATTTGTGTTAGGAACATTCCAATTCTACTCTTTTAGTTATACTTTTTAGGTATACATTAAAATAATTAAAACTTGTTGATTATAGTCACTTTGTTGTGTTATCAAATATTGTTCATTCTATCAACTATCTAACTGTATTTTTGCACCTGTTAACCATCCCCACTTCATCTCTCTCTCCTTTCTGCCCTTCCCAGCCTCTGGTAACCATCACTCTACCTTCTGTCTCCATGAGATCAATTCTTTTTCATATTTAGCTTCCACATAAGAGTGAGAACATGCGAGATTTGTCTTTCTGTGCTTGGCTTATTTCACTTAACATAATGTTCTCTAGTTCCATCCATGTTGAAAATGGTAAGATTTCATTCTTTTTGTGTCTGTATAATATTCCATTGTGTATATGTACCACAATTTCTTCATTCAGTCATCTGTCGATGGACACTTAGGTTGATTTCAAGTCTTGCCTATTGTGAATAGTACTGCAGTAAACATGGGAGTGTAGATATCTTTTTGATATGCTGAATTCCCTTCTTTTGCATATACACCTAGCAGTGGGATTGCTGGGTCATATGGTAATTCTGTTTTTAGTTTTTTGAGGAACCTCCATACTGGTTGCACTAATTTACATTTCCACTAACCTCCATACTGGTTGCACTAATTTACATTTCCACTAACAATATGTGAGGGTTCCCCTTTGTCCATATCCTCACCAGTATTCGTTATTGTTAATGCCTCTTTTTGATAAATGCCATTTTAACTGGGGTGAGATGATAGCTCATTGTGGTTTTGGTTTGCATTTCTTTGATGAAAAATGATGTTGAGCATTTTTTCATATACCTGTTGGCCATTTTTATTTATCTGTTTTCGTTTGAGAAATGTCTATTCAGATCCTTTGCTCATTTTTAATAGGATTATTTGTACTTTTTTCCTATTGAGTTGTTGGAGCTCCTTAAATATTCCTGTTATTAATTTTTTTTTAATCAGGGGCTTTAGGAGTCTGCTTGGTACTTTATTTTACTGTGATTGAGCTGGTAGTCAATTTGCAAAACAAAGTCCTCTGAACTCTTCCCTTTCCCCAAGTGAAAGTCGATTCTCCCTGAGCCGCACTGCCTGGATTTAGGCTGGGGATGACACAGGCACTGGCTTGGCTGCCCCTGCTGGTGTCTGACTGGGTCAGGTGCACCCCAAGACCACTGGCTCTGAGCCAGCACAGCCACAGGAACTGCCCAAGGACTGCAGCCTTTGTGGCCTGACTGCCTTCCAAATTTATTCCAGGCTTCAGGCCCCATTTTGTCAGCCCCTGGTGGGCCTAGCTGGAACTCAGGCTTCAGGTGGAGGAGTTCCCTCTGGCCAGGCTGGTCTAAATGCTCCTTCCGTGGGCACCAGCAGAGTTCTGCCCTGTGCTGTGTTCCCCTGTGCCAGGGCAGCCCTCAGGATCGATGCAAAGCCCCACAGTCACGTCAGTCTCCTTCCCCCAGGTACACAGATTCTCTCGCCACTCGGCGCACTGGCGTGGCACTGCTGAGGGGCAGGGGAAGAGTGGCGTGGGCAATGCAAGACTGTCTTTTCTGCCCTCCTCAGTGCCTTTTTCCTTGATATAATGTTAAGACCAGGTACTGTGATTGCTCACCTGATTTTTGGTTCTTCTGAAGTTGCCTGCTTGCATGGATAGTTGAATTTGGCATTCGTGTGGAGGGACGGAGGGAAGATGGCTGGAGGTTTCTATCCGTCCATCTTGCTTCGCCCCCTCCCCTGCCGTAATTATTGAAAGCATCTCCTTTCACTCTCAAAGGTGTCTTGGCTTGTATAGTAACTTAAATAATGGTTACTCTACTTATTAGTCATGCTTGTTGTTGATAATAATAATGTCTCAAGAGAACAGAATAGTTTGGTATCTAGTATACTTTTGCATATATATAATAAATTTATATAATCTTCAGAACAACTTTATTAAACAGATCTTTCCTTTGTTGAAGAGAATATGAAGCTCAGTGAGATTAATTGGTTGCCAAGGTCATTTAGCTATCATGTGACAGAACCAGGACTCTAACCCAGATGTCCAGGGCAAACTGATTTTAGTGAGCTTAATAATAATAGTAGGAATGATTATCATCATCATTATTACCTTGCTAATAAAGCTACCTCTTACTCATAAAGACCCCAACAGAGGTTCTTGACCATTGCTTGTGCCATGGACCACATTGGCAGTCTGGTGAAACCCGCGGGCCTCTTCTTGAACAATATTTTTGAATGCATAAAATAAAATGCAAAGCATTACAAGAACATGAATTTTATTAAAATACAGTTATCAAAATTTTTAAGCAAAATTAGTGATACAGTTATATATGTGGTTTCTCAAATACATTAAATAAGATCTTGAAGTATTATTTAACCATTACTATAATTTCAAAACAGTGATGAACTTAAAAATTACTTTGCAATTTCTGTAACAAGTGTACTGTGATATAAAAATATCTGTGATATCTATTGGGGACAAAGTGACAGCTTCTGCTAATACTCTTGGGTTTGTTGCTTACCTGAATAATTAAATGAAATTCTCAATTTCAGTTACAGGTTAATGAAAATAAAGCTGTAATATTTTTCCCATTCAAGTTCACAGACCCCCTCCAAATCTATGAACTCCCAGGAACCCCAGATTAAGAATTTATGCCTTAGAGTAAACCTGCAAAACAACTATTATCCCTGTTTTACAAATGAGTAAACTGAGGCCCAGAATAATTATGTAACTTGCCTAATATCTTTCATCTATTGGCCACTAAAATGACATTAGCCTCTGCACATCACCTCCCTTTGCTCCCCAGTGGCAGTCACTATTGAAGTGGGACTTGTAGCGTCCACCCCACTCTGAGACTCCTCAGGATTGTTACCCTAATCTCCAGCACATCCTTTGAACATCAACAACATCTTGGCGAAGAGCACAGGTATCCAGGGAGAAATTGGAGGAGAGGTCTGTGTGCTTGATTAACTGCTTTTATTCAACTTGCCTTGAGCATTTCTGGCATTCAGCCTCCCCTAAGTGGTCCTCAGGCGGCTTCCCAGAATGGTCATTATTTCCAACATATCTGATGCTATTTTCTACCGCAGCTACTTTCCTCTTACCTTAGGTGATTACCGCTTCTGCTTATTACTACTCTCAGATGAGGGAAATTGTTTTTCTTCACCTCCCTTAGCTCAATACAGGTACCTATTTGGATTTTTTTTCTGTAATTGCTATAATTCCTTAGCCTCCTTTTATCTAAACTATACCTATTAAATTATGTTAACTCTTCTCAAAGCCAAATTGCCTCATCTGTTCATTATTTTCCTTCATTTTGTCTGAATACTTTAAAACTTACAAAGTATGTGAAGCGGTTGTTAAAGTGCTAAGTAGTCCCAGGATGCATTTATTAGTTACTGTAATTGAGTCTTCCTGATTGCACGTGTATTATTAGCCTCATGCTGTACTAACCTTAGCATAACATACTTTAAGTTTTTAAAAAAATATATTTACTATTTTAAAAATTCTATGTTGCCAAGTTCAGTCATTATTGCTCATCCCCTTCTCCTGAGTGGCAGCCATTTTATTTTGGCAAGTCTTGCTCATTGGAGGGTCTCATCTGGTCTCATCTTCCCTGGTGAAATGATGGTGACGTAAGGTCTGCTAAGGATGTATCCAGCCCTGTTTTCACCTGAGAAGTAGAAAACTTTTGCCACACAGCTTCCCAAATAAGAGCTTCTTATTATCCCATTATTAAAGGAACCTTAGAAGTCTCACTTGTATTTTAATAATTTATGGTCTTTTTTTAAAAAATCATTATCACTCTTCATAGCTTTCTGCAAAGTATTTTTATCATTTATAAGGGATGTTGTAAAAACTTGTATATTTTTAAGAGCTTTATAACATATACACTAAAGATGTAGTTTATATCCTTAGTTGTTGAATCCTATACTTTCTTGAGAAAATTTCAAAAAAAAATGCAAAACAAGAGTGGATTCTGAAAACTGATGTTACCTTATCACCAACACTAAGCAACTATATCGTCATCATTGTTATCTTCACCATCACCATCATCTAAAATGGCATGTAGTTGTATGCTCACATGGGTTCACATATGCACATTTACACACGTGTGTATTTAAACACATCCGTGCATATTTCTTCATTCTCTCAGCACATGTTTATTGAGAGCCTTCCAAGTGCCAGGCACTGTTTTAAGCTCTGCCCTCATCTTGCTTTCATTCTGGTGAATAAAGACTGATAATAAATTGAATAAATAAGTAAAATAGTATGGTATAGGAACATAACTGCTGAAGAGAAAAACAAAACAGGAAGCAGAGGTAGGGTATGTAAAGAGGGGGCTGTTTTAATTTTTGCTAGAGGGAGACAAGACTTCATGGAGGTGGTAATATTTGAGTGAAGACCTGAAGAAGAGAAAGTGAGCCACATGGATGTCTGGAGGAGAGCATTCTAGGGAAAGTGAAGAATTGTTTCAAAGGTGCTGGTGGGG
This sequence comes from Varecia variegata, assembly GCA_028533085.1. NCBI lineage: Eukaryota > Metazoa > Chordata > Mammalia > Primates > Lemuridae > Varecia > Varecia variegata. Next base: position 54,262,797 of record CM052438.1, on the reverse strand, counting down.
ATGGCGAGGAAGCCAATGTGCTTGATGTGAAGCAGTGGAAGGAAAGTAGTAGGATGTGAGGTCATTAGTAGAAAGGAGCCCAGATTGAGTCAGCCCTATGGGCCGTTTTCTCTGAATGAGATTGGAACTCTTGGAGGCTTTTGAGCAGAAAAGTAACATGCTCTGAATTAACATTCTAAAATGATCATTCTGGCTGTGGGGTTGAGAATAGACTACTGGGGACTAGAACTGAAGCTAGGCAGTAATCTAGGTCAGTGATGGTGGTAGCTTGGAACAGGATAATAGCTGGGGAGGGTGGCAAGCTGTCAGGCTCCAGACATATTTTGAGGAAAGAGTCAATGGGATCTGATGGTGGGTTGCATGTGGAGTGTGAGAGAAAGAGAGTAATTAAGTGTAACCCCACAGTCTGGGGCCTGAAACTGAAACAGGCAGAGGTGGGTGAGGCGGTCAGGAGCTCAGGTTTGAATGTGTTAAGTTTGAGATATCAGACATTCATGTGCAGAGGTCAAGTAGGCAACTTGGTAAAGAGTGTCAAGTTCAGGGGAGAAGTCTATAGTAGCCGTGGGCATGGAGTTTTCTCCATGTAAATGTTCCACCTGAATCAACAGTAATACTTGTCCTCTCTCAACACCCCTCCTCATGTCCAGTGGAAGCTCAGCTTTTATGCTTTCAACACTGTGATTGCTGTTTTTGCTCTCCAAGGAATATAGTCCCCTTAGAGGCTTTGTCCCTTCATGTTGAAGATCCCCTGGTCCCCGGGGTCAGGATTCTCCACAGGTCTCCTTTATCCCATCCTCATGAACCTCCTTGGGGATCACTATCTCTGAGCTGTTCTCTTGCTGCTCCTTATGTCTCAGTCTCCTCTCTCCCTTCCCCAGAGCCATTGTTGCCACCAGCTCCTAAAAGCCATTGGTGCATGAACAAGTCAGCTTATTTGATTGGATAGGGATGGTTTTATGGCTAACTTGTTCAGCCTTCTTTGAGGTTCTGTCTTCTATAGAAAACTGGAGGCTTCTTTAATCATATACCAAATAAATAGTAACTATTGCCCCAAGATTCTTCCTAGCCAAGATCATTTTTTCCATTTTTTGGTGACAAATTCTGGGAATTCAACTAAGTACTTAGGCATTTCAGAAAATCTGGAGAATAGTTTTGGCTTTGTTCATATATGTGCTCCTGAACCCACCTCAGCTGAAGAGAGGTGATCTATCACTTGGGAAGGATTACAAATCAGACTCATTAACTTTTAAAATTCCAACTTTCCCACATATCCAGATTATATTAATATATAAACACATGAATCTCTTTTGAAGCAATAATATAGAATGTTCACTCATTCAAATATTAAGCACCCCTTACACATTTTTAGTTCTAGTCCAGACACTAGGCTCCCTGTCATTAAGGAACTTGCGTGCTTTCAAATACTACATAGGATACACTTATACTAAATATTATCTAGGTAAAATTCAGATTTACCTGGGTGTCCTGCACTTGAACTGGCAACACTGGTCACTGAGGCTGTGTTCGTTCATCCAGTAGCTCTGTGGGGCTGGAAGGTGAAATATGGCCTCATCTGTGTGTATGGAAGTTGGAGCTGGCTGTCAGCTGGGCTGCTCTCCCCATGTGGTGCCTCAACCTAAAGCGGTTTCTTTACCTATCAGTCTTAGGGCTACAAAAGGTCAAGGTGGAAGCTGCGAGGCTTCTTTTGGCCCACACTCTGAAGTCACATGTGGTCACCTCTGCCCCAGGCTGTTGGTCAGAGGATGTGAGAAGGCTGGCCCAGATTCACGGAGTAGAGAAAGAGACTGCACCTCTTGATGGAAGGAATGGCAAAGTCACATTACAAGAGTGCATACATACAGAGAAGGGAGGAATTTATAGCCATTAAATCATCTGTCACAAGTAGTAAGCATAATGGAAAATTCCTTTTCATCAGGAACTGTATATTCTTCCAGGGGAGACAAATAATAAAAACAAACACTACTGATACAAAGAAGAAAAATAACCAGCATAAGGGAGTTAGAGAGTGCTATCCAGAACATTGGGGAGGAGGTCCTATTTTACATAAGGTGGTAAGGAAGACTTCCCTAGGAAGAGGACATCTCAGCAGATCCCCGAAGGAAACAAGCAAGAGATGTCCAGAGGAGGAGTGGAAAAGCCAGAGGAAGTTGCAAGTGCAAAAGCACCAGGTCACAAGCATTACTGAGGAACTGAAGGCGGTTGGAATGGTGAAAGTGAGGTGGAGATTAGTAGGAGGTGAGGTCAGAGAAATTATGGAAGGCCGGGTCCTACATCTGGGGCCTCACAGATGAATATTAAAGCTTTGCTTTTTACCCCAACTTGGATGGAAGGCATATGGAGGGTTTGAGAAGAGGAATGGCTTAGTTTTTTAACAGGATTGTTCTGGCTTCTATATAGAGAATAGGTGGAAGGATGGCAAAGGTTGAAACAGGGAGACAGTTGGGAAACTGTTGCAGTACTCCAGGCAAGAGGTGACGGTGGCTTGGACTGGGTGAGAACAGTGGAGCTGGTGAGAAGTTGTTGGAGAGTAGGTCTGTTTTGCAAATAGAGCCACTGGGATTTGTTGATATATGGAATTTGGGGTGTGAAAGCAAGAGAGGAGTCAAGAATGGCTGTCAACATTTTTAGACTCAGCAACTAGAAGAATGTTTTTACTGTTATTGAGTTGGATCCACCTTATAAGAGGGAGACAAGAAGATCAAAGGAGGAAGAAGGCAATGTGACAACAGCAGCAGGAGGAGAAAGGACAATGGGATAGGCAGCCACAGTCCAAGAAATGAGGGAAACCTCTAGAAGCTGGAAAAGGCAAGGACATAGATTTTCCCCTGGAGCCTCCAGGAGGAACCAGACCTTCCAGTCTCAACTTTAGCCCTGTGAGACTTATTTTAGACTTATGATCTTCAGAACTATAAGAGAATAAATTTTTGTGGTAAGTCAAAGAATTTGTGGTAATTCGTTACAGCAACAATAAGAAACTAATACACAATTAGATATCTAAGTAGAGATGCTGAGTAGCTATTGGATATGAGTCTGGAATTCAAAAGAGAGGCATGAAAAGATGAATTTGGAACCCATTTATTTAAAATTATAAGCCGGAATAAGAGTGAGTGTGGATAGAGAAAAGAAGAGGCCTTTAGAATGTTTGTGACCACCCCAATGTCTAGAGGTCAGGGAGATGAGAAAACCAGCCAAGAAAAATGAGAAGGAGCATCTAGTGAGGCATGAAGAGAGCCAAGAGCTCAGGTCCCAGAAGCCAAGGGAAGAAAGCATTTCCAGGAGTAAACAAGTGTCAAGTGCAGCACCATCAAAGATTTGCAATTTAATGCTCACTAGTGACCTCAATCTTGAATTTTTTGCTAACTCCTATAAAAATTCTAGGAGGGACCATTGTTATTTCAGAGTGGGATACTCTATAGAACATGCTTATATTTTTGTCTGTTAGAGACTGAAACATGCTCTGGTCCTCTATTGAAAAGCTACATATATGGACAGCGTTATTTGAAAGTTTAGAATAGTGTCATACATTCATTTATTCATTTGACAAGTATTTTCAAATGCCCGTTGGCTAGGTGCTGGGGATACACTGATGAACTAATAAGATCCCTTTTCTCACAGGAGAACTTTCAATCTAGGGGCTTTGCTCAGGCCAAACATCACCTCTTCTATCAAGCTTTTGCCAACTCTTTTCAGTAGTTCCTTTCACTTCTTTGTACGTATTTATAGAACTCATCACATTTAATGTAACAGCCAAGTATTCCCTCTGCTAGTAAACTCTGACCTCTCATAAGAAAGCAATCTGATCATAGTCATCTTTTAGATAAATTCCTTCGTAGGTAGGTTAGAAATGTGATTTATTATTAAAACCAGGAAATGTTTGCAAGATAGGAGGCTCTATTCATTAACACCATGACCATGACAAAGGATGTAAACTGGGACAGCCCAGGGCAAACAGAGATGTATGGGCACCCTGTTCCTTGGTTCTGTCTCAGTAACTGTTGAATAAATACATTTTACTCCCTGAAGAAACACCTTTGCTGAAATATGACTTAATATTTTGCTTTAATCGAGGATCAATATGTAGGATATAGTGTTGGGCAAAGTGTTTCTGCATCTTTTGTAAAACTGTTATTAGAGACTGTCTATTATTTTGTTCGATGTGCCTCTTATAAAGAGCCACGTAATAATTCCTCTTAGAATTGAATGCTAGAAAAAATATTGCTTTTTTCAAGGAGCTGGTGGTATGCTTTCTTTTCCTAGATAATGAGAGCTTAGTAATACATCAATCTTCCTTCTTACATTGGCAGCCACAAGCTAGAGCTAAATTATATCCTCAAGTTGCTGTTAGGGCCATGTCAAAATTCTCCCAGCTGTGGTTTTGCCTTTTCCTCAGACATTCATTAAGCACCTACTATGGGCTAAGCTCTGTTATTGAAGCTGGAGATATGGCAGAGATCCGCACAGATTTGACTCCTGCCTTCATGGCATTTTCTTGGTTCTTGTGCATTTACCTACTCTTTTAATATGGTACTGAGATCTTTTCTAGTAGGACGTCTTGAATTTTTACAGGATCAAGGAAGGTATAAAAAACAAATTGAATAAAGTGCAATAGGCCAACATATTAGATAGGAGTGTGGTGTGTTAGTCATGGAAGGCTTGGGCAGAAGTAGGGCATGAAGTCGCTTGAGCAGACCAAAAGCCCTAAAGCTCATATTTGGGTATTTTCATTTTTCATAAGGTTTTAAACTCACTAGTGTGATTTTGAGAAAGAAGAAGGAAAGGCGTTCTTAAGAAAATATAATTATTTCTAAAGTCGTGTTTAGCATCTTTACTAATATTAGTAAAGAGTACTTGATCAAATAAGGCATATGGGGATATTGTCATAATCTAGAAATGCTATGCTTGTCTGTAGGCTATAGAAAAAGGAAAATTCATGAGTTGGGTTTCAATATGATATGCCCTAGGATTGAATAAATATTTGGGTTCTAGAATATAAAGTAGCCTATTTTTACAGGACAAGAAAATGATGAGTACTGTATTTTAAAAAGAAATAACCTGTCTACTCATGAGAAGATGAACTCAACTATCAGTTATAACCTTAGACAGGGACTTAAAGAAGCTGCTGTAGTCTTCCCAGCCAAGAGAAGGGCATTAGAGGTCAAGCAGAAAGCACTGCCTTGGCTGGTACAACACCATCAACAACAAGAAACACATCTTGTGTTTATTTAGCATGTCACAGTATTAAAGGAAGAGAGTCAACTGAAGAAACGGTTCCTCATTTAGGCAATTTAGTTTTTGCCTTTTGAACCTGGGAAAGGATGCAAGTGTGGTGGGTATTAGAGGAGAGACTGACAGAGAGAGAACGTGGGAGGAGGGGGTTGAGAGGGACAGAGAATGAAAAAGGCAGAGAAGGCTGCTTTGACAAAGACAGCTACGTTGGAGATTTCTCTTCTACAACTACGTTCTGAAATGAATATGAAACCAGTAACATGAAACACTCGACCAACGTGTAGTATTAAAGGAATAAAAATTTAATTGTGAGATTCTAAGTCCCACTGCTTCTATTATTAATATTATTATATTGCTTCAACATGAAGGAATAAAATTAGAAACTGAGATAGACATTAATTTGCCATGTAAGTCTTTTTTAAGTCTATCTACCAAATGCCCTGGATATTACATTCTTTTTTCCTAAAAACAAATTGAATACAGTCATGTTTGCTATATAATATAAACAAAGAATTTTTTAGCCAATGTTTATGCCATATTTTTAGCCTTCTGGCTCACTGTCGTTACCATAGTGACATTTATAGAAGGACCATGTGTTTTCAGTAAGTTTAAGGGCTATCCATGGACTTTAGCACAAGAGGAAAATTCAATAAGATCTAGAGTGCTTCAAATGACATTGTAAAAACTGGATTGCCTGAAAACATAGGGTTGCCTCACGACAGAATACTTCTGTGCACACACACAGAATGGTAGGGCTGGAAAGGAATCTCCAGAAGCTATTCGTTCTGTTCCCGACTCCAGGCATGATGGTGGCTAAACCACAAGAAGTGTCTGCAATTTTAGTACTAATGTAACTTACCCAAGACTGCCCACTTCCCCAAGCTACAGCCAGTTTAGCTGTCAAATAAAAATAACTAACGGCACTCCACCTTGTCATCATCCCTTTCCTGGCTTTCCCTTGGGTACCCAAGTCTGTTCAAAACTGAATGCTAGAGACTGTTGAAAATAAAAGTCTGAACTTCAGGTAGACCTGACCAGAAAATAAAGCCTATTTTCCACTTTGCACAGCAGGGAGAAACCTCTTTACCTATCATTCAGTCATGTCAGCTGTTTAAGCTAAAGCTGTCTGAAGAACCATCACCTTCACCCCCAGAAACTGGGAACTCCAGGGTCGCTGACGGAGCTGGAAAAGAGGATTGCACAAGTCAGCACACACATCATGAGAAGATTTGCTTCTGAGAACTTGTTTTGAGCCTACTGCCTAACCAAACAGCATCACCACAATTACCTGTAAAATATTAATATCTACTGGGGCAAGAAAGCGGTACTGAGGCTGATTGCCCTATGCCAGCATGGAGTTTACTTCTTTGAAGAATGAACTGAGGAGGCTACATGATTAATTCAAATAGGAGTCTCTTTTTCTTTTCATTGGATTTTGGGATTTCTCTTTAGGTCAAAACCAAAGACATACTGAGAAACATGAGAAAACAGGTTTAATTTCTCATGGTTTTCTCATAGGTTATTTTCTGTAAGTTATGAGAATATAAAAAGCTTTCAAATGAAAAATAAGCCAAATCTGGGGGGAAAGGAGATGTTATTGAACTTGGGTCAATATTTCTGAAGAAGAATCTCCTGGAATTTTTAAGCAAAGAACACAAACATCATCTTTGTGTTTATATTAAGAAGTATTTTAAAACATGCAATATGTATTTTAAACACTCTTCTTCTTTTGAATCTTGTGTTGCACCCAAAGAATGCTAACGGTTACCAAATGGTTTTTTGGCAGAGTAGCCTGACCCTTAAAAAGAGGGGGAAAAAAAGCACAGGTTGTGATTGTAGCATAAGACAAAGTTACAAATCCTCCACCCTGAGCAGATATTAACTAATCCAGAGATCCCAACCTAGGAGGTTACCTGGGAGCATTCCTTTGCATCTCACTATGTACCTTACATGGTAATGAACAACACTTTCCATGGCTCCTAACAAAGAGATGTTTCTTTTTATTAGGAGAACAAAGTGGGGGGTTTACAGATAACACCTGAGCTTATCATTGAGCTGCTCAGCCTCCACATCTATGTGCCTCAGCTTGTCTCAATCAGTGCTGGTTATCTCAGCAATAAAGCACTCATTCAGTCTATAGGAGTAGGTTTCTTCCTACACCCTGTAAACAAGAAAATGAATATCTCGCTACATGTGCTGAAATGCATTGAGTGAAATGAGCACGGCTCTGCTCCCTGTCACTAGCTATAATCAGCTCTTCACATCTACACTGAGCGTGTCCCCAAACATGGCACAGTAAGGAATAAGGGTATTTGTGATGACACATTCCTGAGAAGCAGCGGTCCCAACAGCCCAGTGACCCGGCTATTCATTCCAGTTTCTTTGTGCAGAGACCTTTTGTTTTCCCTACTCCTTCACCATGTGCTAACAATTAGATAATGACTCCATAAATGTGGAGAAAAAGCCATGTCATGGGTGGTGGGTGGTTTGTTTTCTTAGTTCTTTATTGAAAACATATGGAGATGTTTATATATAAATAGAAAACAATTGAATGCTGCCATCATGTTAGCAGCAGCTAATAAAATTCTACATGAATAGAAATCAAACATTTCTCTACCTATGCCAGAATTCTGGTTTACTGATATCTGTACATCCTGTCTTATTTGGCTTGAAAAGATGTTTTATGATTTTAGGCTTTTTATTCCTAGTTGAAAGGAAACTGTGGAGCAAGAGTTTTTTGTTTTTGGTCTTGGTTTTTTTCATTCCTCTCTTTGCTTAATTAAATTACTTTATTAGCAGGAACAATAAATTCTGTCCCAGTAGACCTTGTATTCTGATCATGAAAAAATGTGTAAGAATCTATACATTTAACTGAAGTCTCTGTACTTCTGAATTAAAAGTGAGGACTTGCAGCCTGACAGAAGTGATTCTGAGGAGACAGGGTAGTAGAGAGGTTGAGACCACATGCTTGGGCAGGCAGACCTCTGGGTTTGAATTCTGACTGCACCACTTAACTAGGTTAGTAACCTTGAGAAAGCTAGTTAACCTGACTAAACCTCGGTTACTTCATCTGTGAAATGAGAAATATAGTAACACTTATAGAATGATTGTGAACATTATATGGGATGAGCTATAAAGTGTTTCACAGTGTCTGGCTTGTAGGAAGCATCACAAAAATGCTACCTATCATTATCGTAATCAGCTAACAGAAGGGTTTATCTTGGAATCATCCTTGAAAATCTGAGAGGTATTGATGCCTGGTGCTAAGAACAGTAACAATAATAATGCTACAGTTTAGCAAGTGCTATTTATGCACTAGCTTTACAATGCACTGTTTCTTACAACCTCATGATCTGGGTACCATTATCATCCCCATTTCATGGAGGAAGAGACTGAGGTTTCATAGGCTGCCCAAAGGCACACAGCTAAGGATTGGTTAATATGAGGATCAAACCCAGTCTGAATAATTCCAAGGCCTGTACTCCTTATCTCTTTGCTAAAATGGTCAACACATATATAGCCTATAGCACCTTTGAAAGTTCCTTTATTTACACATTTTCTATGTTCCTATCAACATCCTGTGACATTGCATAGTGGCATTCATAAACTGTGATGTCCTCTGTCCCTAGGACATCATTTGCAGTTAAAGAGGGCCAGGAAGCACTTAATGAACATGTTGTAAGAAGTCTTGGGAAGTTCAATTCATGCAACCACTTTCACTTTGGTCTACAAAAGCCTTTTCTTTAAAGGTGCGTGAAGCTCCTTATGCACAAGTTCATTATTCAAGCTTTTGTCCCAACCTACAAATGGAGAGACCAAGGTGACATGACTTGGGGACAGAGGGAGAAGCCAGTCACCGCCCCCGCCCCCGGCAGCCCAGTGTGTCAGTTGCTGAGTCAGGAATAGAACAGAGTGGGTCCAGGGCTATGTCCACCTCACCAGGCTTCTCATTAGTGTTGAGTCTGACAGCCAAACTGCTAACTAGCTCCACTTTTAACCTAAATAGTACATAATTAGGAGCACTTTGCCTGATTTTCTTGTTGGAAAAATGAAATCTGCCTGCAATATGGGAACCCTCACATACAAGATTTCCCAATTCTGTTTTCATTTCAAAATATATTGTGATTTTTTTCTTTTCTCCTTTTTGCAGGGAAAGGAAGGAGTTTGGGATGAGGGGTATGGCAGGGCATACAATGGAAGGCCAAATTATATGTCAACCTGCTGACCTAGCACCAATGTAGTAGTTAAATGAGCCCTGAATGTAAGACATTAATGCAAATATTTTGCATGTTATTAACTCTAATGATGCTACCATAATGCAGTAGCCACAGCTGAAAGCTGAGGTGGCACTTTTTATTATAAATGCCTTGGGTCTTTCACTGAAAATCACCATGAAGGCAGAAATTCCTTAGAAGTGAGAGGAGAAATATGAGCAGGCTTCTGCTTTGTTAACCTTCTCATCATTAATAAAAACAAAAGAAACAGTGTTGGCATCCCAGGGCCCTGCATTCAGCTGGCAACATCCTCCTTTAAACCCTGCCACTGTTCTTGCCTTTATAACAACGGTATACTTCCATGGAAAATAGTTAGGAAATCATTATAAAATGGAAACTGTTTGGGAAAAAAATACTTATGCAACCCTCAAAATTGTTATGTAAGTGAAAAAAATCATTCTAATGCAGAACAAGTATGACTTACCATTCCAGTCCCAAGTTAGTGATGGCAGTGTGGAGTTTTGGAAAGCGTAGAATTTCAGAGCCAGCACTACCATTTGCCACCTGTGTGGCTTTGAGCAAATCATTTGGCCTCTCTGATCCTCAGATCCTTTTCTATAAAACAGCATCAACAATAAAGCCATTTTGTCTATTTTATGAGTTGTCAACGAAAACCAAAGATTGCAAATGTGAAAGCTCTCTGGAAGCACTGTACAAATGTTACTATTGATTTTAATGAGGAATGAATAGCAGTGCTGTCCAAGAATAGCTTGGGAATAACTCAACCAAAGTGGTAGTTGTTCAGTCCTGAAGAAGTGGATAGATCCTGGGAAACAGATGGCCTGGCCAGTTTGAGGGCCTTAAACTTGCAAGTCTTAGGGCTGGGTAGCAATTTAACTGTGCAACCTGTCAGGAGCCTGTTGTATTCTAAGCTCTTGCAGTGACAATATTGACTACGTGAAATCACTGTGTGCATTCTTACCAGACTTTATTTGGAAAGAGTTTACAAACTAGTAGCCTGGCAGAGTTGCTTGAGATTAGAGTGCTGTGGTTTTACACCAGGGAGAGCAGTGTTTCATGTCTTCTTCCATCACCCCCCTCCCTGGGGATTCAACAGATGGAGCAACAACAAAATCAGAAACCCAAGACAAACCTGTCAGTTTGATGCCTTTAAGCTTTGGCAGAACTCACAATTCAAATAAGATAGAATATCTATTTAGAGGGAAGAGGTGCAAAGAAATGAGTTCATAGAGTATACTTTCTTTTGTCTGGGCATGGCTAACACTGTCTGGAGATCCCTGCCATATAGGAGGAATTGTATATTGTTACCCAGTAGACACATAAGAAAATCGGTTGAAAGAATATTGCTAGTAGAAATAATTGAACAACTTTAATATAAGGCTTTATATTTCCCTTCATTTTATTTCTTGAATCCTTCCAAGTCAGCTCCTGAATTTGGCAAATCCCAGGATGAGTAATTGTGCATCTCAGAATGGTTAGGTAATATGCAGACCAGACCCTAAGTCAGGCAAGGCAACATGTGTTTTGGCAGCAACTTGTGAGGAGGTAAAGTATTTGGTTATTTTTTGTTTGATGGTTCCCACAGAGAAAACACAGAAGCAACAGATATGAACCAAACATTTTTCTCTTTTGTTTAGGTAAATATGTCCAACTACAGTCTGGTGATGGAGTCTGATGCAGGAACCTTCTTACCTACTGGGCTGCAGTTCACTGGCAGTGACAAGGCCAGGGCCATCATGAAAGAGATCATGAACCTACTGCAGCCCCTCAATATCACTCAGGTCTTGAACCACGGACAAGGGGAAGACATTAGCTTATGGATCCAAGCCGGAGTGCCTGGTAAGACCAAAAGATGAAATTGGTGTTCCTTATATACTGCTACCGATTTAAAATAACATTTCTGTTTTAATATGGCACAATGGATACTGGTAGGCCAGTTAATGCATAGAAACCTTAAGCTTTTCTCTATAAGGCATAATCTGATGATTTTCAAAATTGGAATACTAGTACTCACCTTATATTTGCTCACCCATCTGTCTTCTCTTTCTAAATTATAAGCTCCTCACTCCCAGAGATTCTGATTTAGTGATTCTGGAATTGCGCCTAGAAATCTGTTGTTTTGTTTTTCAAAGAGGTATCTCTGGTGATTGTAGCACAAGTGATCTCACAACCAAAATTTGGGAAAGAGAGTAGAAGGCAATATTGTTATTAATATTCTTCTAGTTCTAGTCCTGTGATAGGAAATCTTCACTGATCCAAATAATTCGCTATTCAAATACTGTGGTATCTGAAATTTTACCATTAGAGATTCATTCTTTGAGAGTGCAATACTTCCTGCTAATCATGTTTTTCCTTAATGCAAAGACTCCTGTTAAGAGGTTGGACATAAACTAATTTATCCTGATCAGTGACTTACCATGTGAATATCCTGAGGAGAAGTCCTAAGCCCCAGGACCCCTGGGGACAGGGATGAAATCATGAAATGGGAGAACACCTTGGGAGCTTATAGGAATAGCAGCTGGACCAGTCTTAAGAAAGACAAACTTATACTGTTAATACTTCACAAAGTTGCCTGAGACTGGCCATGGAAAGGGCTATTGATATTTTGTGTTTGTGACTCAAGGTTGTTCCCTCAACACAACACATAATCAAAAAATTGTTGAAGGATCCATCTGCAAATTGTTCTTTATATAAATAAAAAGGCCAGATTTTGAAAAGTTTTAACATTACTGTTTCTAGAACTATTTCTGCACGACAAAACATGTCATAGGTACAAAAACAGTGTCTCTAGACCCACTCCACTCCTGCTGTTTTATTGCCTAGACTTCAAAGTAGATTTTTCCAATGGCATATTACATGGATTTAAGATTTTTAAAAAGCTTATTATTGAGATATTGAAAATTTTAAGGCATATTTTAGGTTTTAAAGTTTATAATGATCTTTCATAACTAAAAATAGGAGCTTTCCTTTATTCTAATACAAAGACCCAAATTCTCTCCATTTGTTCTGTGTATATTTTAACCATATTTTAAAATTCTCTTAAAGCAACATTTCCATTTACAATGCCTGTACATCTCCTGGATAGACCCAAGATTCTCTCTATATATGTCATTGATAAACATGATCTAAGTATAGGGGAGAGAGTTTGCCCTTTAAGCACAAAATCATTTGTTTGAAATTCTAGATTTTTCCTGAGCCTTAAATTTTTCAACAGGAACTTCTTAAAATCTGAGAAACCCTAAGGAAGCTTCTAGGTAGTAGCTGCCAGGAAAAGACTGGTGCATTGGGGGTGAATTAGAGTGGAGCCTGGGGGTGCTCAAAGGGGAGGTGAGAAGGAGCTGAAACCTGAGACAGAATTGGGACAAAAAACTTGTACCTCCTTCCCTCCAATATTTCTTGCTTTGTTGTGTTTGATCATCGAGATTTGGCTCTAGCTGTATTCCTTCACACGTATGTGTCCCATAAGAATGGTTCTGTTTGGAATGAGCAAGTTGATCTGATTCTTTTCACCTGAGGTAAGGGGGCCTTTTCCCTCTTTGCCACAGTAAGGTGAGGTCACCTTTGATTTCTACCTAGTAGACTGGAGTGGGGAAATTAGCCCATTATGGTTGCCTAAGAATTAATAAGAGTTACAACTTATTGAAGTCCTACTATTTGTAAAGTAATCAGTTGGACTTTTTGCAGACACTATTTTGTTTTATCTATACAACCATCCTATGAAGTAGGTATGAGTATCCCTATTTTGCAGATGAAGAAACAGACTCAGAAGGGTTAAATGACTTGCCTAAATACTTCTCTAAGGGCAGAAGTCACCCTGAGAACAGGCCATTTTGGCTTCAAGGCTGGTGGCCATTTTCCCACAATATGCAACAACACAGGGGAGTCTGGAATGCTGAGATGGTCTTCCAAATCTCTGGCAGTGTCTAAAATGTTTATCTTACTCAGCTCTTGCTTATGCAAAGGATTTCAGTTCATTTCTGCTCCAGAATAATTTCCCCCTGGGAGAAAGGAGTTTGTTATTGTATATAACTACTCATTTCTTCTCACATTCTTTGTTCCACTCCCCTCTCTACCTCTTTAGATCAGAAAGGTTTATATAAAGTCGGTAGATCATTTAGACTACTATGAATGTTCCTGGAATTATTTCATTTAGAGTACTATAAGATAGAACCTAATTATTGCTGTCTTCACCTTATTACTTTTGAACTATCTTCTTTTGATATTTCAAACTTGCACTACTCCTGAAAGAAACAGTGGAACTGCTTATGTTATAGCTATGGTTACCTATTGAAATTTTTAAGAACTTTAAAAAGATGAATAACCATAATTGATCTAAAAAAGAAAATAAAAATATACTAGTTGTGTACCCTATATTCTTGAAGATCTGGCAAATCATAATAACTTAAAGCTAAGGATAGGATTCCAAATACTAATTAAGTTATTATGTAAATAACCACTCCCCTAACTTTTGAAAAATTAATGAGAAATAACATTTCCAAACTCCATCCATTCTTTTTTTTTCCCTTTTTCTTTCCTTTCTTCCATTGATTCAATGAATATTTATGGAGTCCCTACCATGTTCTAGGCCTATTAAATTTCTATAATCTGAGGCGACTATCTGATCACCGAGCCCCAATTTTTTAATATTCTGTGAATACTGAATACCACAATATTAATTAAGAGCACAGATAGAATTAAATTTCAACATCATTTTCATTAATTATAGAGGACAAATAGATCAATTTCTGAAAGGACCATGTTTGGGATAAGAGAGATGATGTCCTTCACTCATCTATATGATATCCATAATGGACAAGATAACTATCAATACAAATATAAGGCTTTGGGGGCAAAATAAGTATCTTGGATGTCCTTTCCACATAAACTCTCTGTTCTAGATCTTTATACTCCAGCCTCCTTCCATTTCTACCTCCTTCCGTACTCCTATTCTTCCCCTCCAAATCCTAGATGCCTTCAAGGCACACTGTCTTCATTGATATTCATGAATCCTTCCTTAGTCCATGGTGCTCTAATGCGTTTCTAAATTTCCAAAGCACTTCTAGTCTTTATCCCACAATCAGGCACTTGATTTACACCCTATGATATTGTTCTTGGATTATTAGTTTATGTGCAGCCTGCCTCCTATACTAGTGATCAGTTCTTTGAGGTTAGGGTCAATACTTTCTACTTCTTTGCCTCTTCCATAGCTCTTAGTTTAATTTGGGAAAACATTTAAAAAATTCTCATAAATCTGACTTGAAAGAAGAAACAAAAACATTGAAATGATAATTTTCTCAACAAGCTTTTGGATCCCTCAACTTAAGAGTGTGGAAAAAAATAAAGGATGCTAAAAAAAAGAATCAAAAAATGTAAAAAATATTGGAATAATGATATAAAATAAGAAGGCTAGAGCAATAAGGATTACTTCTCTTAAAGGAACAAAGACTAAGATTTTGAATAATGTCTTCTAGAATTTTAATGATTCTCACACATAAAATGGTTAACAGTGATTACCTGACAATTTCAAAGACAATATAAGAAATAACCTAAAGTTATCTAAGAGGGATTTAGTTTAGTCTCTATTCACTTTAGATAGCGAAGAGACTTTAAATCTTAAGTTTTTGCCTGATTCTCCAACTATGAGCTCTAGGTTAGAATAACAGTAGTCTGTTTCATTCTGTAGAATATGTCATCAATGAGGTATAATCTGTGGTTCTTGGATGTCCCTAAATGCATCCTTCCTAAACATCTTCTCTCTTTAGAAACTCTTCCATAAGATACACATTAATGAAAAAAAATTAGATACCCTCTTACTGTGATCTGAGGGAGGGAGCCCACTCTTACTCTGTATCTGCCAATAAGAATCTCCTCTGCTTCAGAATATGAGATTCAAATTCTTTTTTGATGCTGTTGGCTTGTGGTATACGGTGTGTTAGAAAGACTTAGAGGCCTTGAGTGTGTGCTCTGGCTTCAGAACTTCTAACTACATAGGCAAATAATGTAATTTTTCTAAGCCTCACTCATTTGCTTTTAAGCATCCTTATTAATCAACTATTATATGCCCCTGGGGAATTAGTAGTAAAAAAAGACAGACAAGATGCATATACCTTCACAGACTATACAGACTAGTGAGTGAGACTTGGTTATTTCGTCTGCAAAATGGATATGGTAGCCTATTTGTCATCATTTCTACCAAGTCTCCACATGTGTTCCTCTTCCTTCTCTGTCCCCTATCTCATTGACTGGCACCATTATCCAGAAACTTCAAAATCATCCAGGACATATAACCAAATGGTTGCCAAGTCCTGTTTACTTCAAATCCCTCATATTTCTTAAATCCATTTCCTCCTCTCCAATCTACAGACCTTGTCTCATCAGAACTCACTGACTCCTACAGCAGCATCCTACTAATGTCCCGACCTGCATTCTTAATCCCCTTCTACCTAATTGGCTTACAGCTTCCAGACTGAACTTTCTAAATTGAAAATCAATATATCAATTGGGATGCTTTTCCTTGAAAAATAAAATAGAAGAACCAACTCAGAATGGCAGTAAGGGGATTTTTAAAATTCACTTAAAAAGAACTCTGGAGCGGGTGGTTACAGAGTCCATAATTCATTCAACCACACCAGGACCTTGGTTCTTTACATCTTGCCATGTCCCTATCTCAGCATATTGACTTTTGTTGTCGGGCTTGTCCTTTCATGATCCCGAGATGACTGCAGTTGCTCCAAGCAACACGTTTTCATACATTGTGCAATAGTGGAAGAAAAAATGTCCATAGTGGATATCCCCCTGCTTTTTTTAAGAGACAGGGTTTCACTATGTTGCCCAGGCTGAAGTGCAGTGGCTATTCACAGGCACGATCCCACTACTGATCAGCATGGGAGTTTTGACTTGCTTTGTTTGCAACCTGGACTAGTTCATCCATCCTTAGGCAACCTGGTGGTCCCCTGCTCCCCAGGGGTCACCATATTGATGCCAAACTTAATGGATATCCAATCAGCAGAGCACCTCACAACCCACACCTCCTGGGCTCAAGCGATCCTCCCGCCTCAGCCTCCTGAGTACCTAGGACTATAGGCATGTGCCCCTATGCCTGGCTGGTATCCCTTTTTAAGAGTGAGGAAATATTTTTTAGAACCCCTAAAAAAAGATTTCTCCTCAATCTTTTTGAGCACAATTATGACAGATGTCAATGGCTAATTCATGCAGCGTCAATGGAGTGGAATTACTAAGATTGGCTTATATTGATCTAATTTTACCTTCTGGGCATGGGGTGGGGCACAGTCTCCACTGAAAAACATAGCTTCCTGATGTGTGAGAAAAACTAGGATTCTTTAGAAAGAATATGAAGATTTCCATGGCGTAAGTAATTAAGAGTAGCTGAAATATCTCATCATCTCTGCTCCTCTCTTAGAATCCTTCAGTGTCTCCCCACTGTCTCTGAAATGTTATGTATTACTAAAGTGTTTACTTAGGATGGGATTCAAGGCCCTTCTTGTTCCACCGCCTGGCTTGTGTGCAGCCCCCTGTTCCATGGTTCCTCCACTCCTTTCTATCCATCTGTCAGTCACCCAGGTCTAATTGAAGTTCCTGGCACACCCTTGTGCTCTCACACTTCTTGCCACTGGACCTGCCCTATTCTGTCTTTTTCACCAGCTAATTCCTACTCACCCGTAATTCAGCTCCTTGTTCCCTAATATCCTACCGTCCGAGTAAGTGTCTCTTGGGTTTGCTCCTGTAATGCACTGTGTTCACCTCTCCTCTTAGCACTTCCCTGCTCTTATAATTGTGATCAATTGTGAATTCCTCCCCAGTACCTAGAAGAAGTGCCTGGACTGCCACAAAATGACTATGAGTCAAATTATGAATAAATAGGGTCTAGGTTTGTAGGAAGAGTAAGATAATATGAGAGAAGCTTATTAACTGTAATGCACTATATAACTGTAAATTATGACTAATAATGACATTGCTTCATTGAGTTGTCCTCTTTCTTTACATATTGAGTTGTTTTAAAAATCATATTTTAATTTCTTTCACCTTTTCTATAGTCATTCAGACTCCATGTTAAAGTACCAAATATGCAGACTACTGAGAATTTCACATATGTTCCATCTTCTTATTTTTGTCTAATACCTCATATGGCATTAAGCAGAACTAAATTAGAACTTTCTATTTCTGCATTTCGGAAGGCCTTTTTTCTAAAACATTCCAAGAAAGGAGACAATCAGGACACAAGTAGGAATGGTAGTGTAAACTAAACTGAAGGCTCGGCCTCTGGACCCAGGACTCATGTGTTATTCAATCACCAGATGGAACAGTGCAACCCAGCAGTTCCATGTCCCCTGCTGTCCCTAATTAAAATATGCCTCTCTTATGTTGAAAATACTCTATGCAGTGATGTTTGAAGAGATCGATGCTCCATGGTGAGCAGACCTTACCCCACTGGGAACATGAAAAGGGCACTCTCTGATTTGTGACTATAGCCCTGGGGCCCTCATTTAAATATTTGGAGCAGTTTCATTCAATCAACAAGTATGTCTTGAGTGCCTACCACAAACCAGGCACTGTTTAGACACTGAAGATAGAGCATGAAAAAGACTTACCAGGTCTCTGCTCTTGTAGAGTTTACATTACAGAGGAGGGATAGGACAGTGGGAGGAGACAGACTAAAACAAAATAAATAAATCAAGAATGGAGAAAAATATTAGAGAGGCATAAGGGTTATACAGAGAATTATAGGGGGAGGTTTCTTCTTACCTCTTTAACTCAGGTGAGTTAGAGCTCTTGCTTTAATATTCCTTGACTGCTATATGTTAGGTTGGTTTGTATAACATCCTCATCAGGACTGCATTCCTAGAAATTGTGCATCAGACCAGTTTCTTCTGCTCTTCCCGCTTGCAGTACACCTGCTTCAGCTGCAACACGAGCCATTGAGTATCTTGCCCAAAGCAGACCTAGCTCCTGCCTTCTGGGATGAATACAGATGAGGAGAAGAGAACTGTCATAGTGCAGTTAGTCATGCACTTCCTTATGAAGTCTCTTCTATTGCTGCCTTGAACTATTATTTAAAACACACACTTTTACTTGAAAGTTAATATACTTTGTATTTTATCTCTTTAACTGCATTGAAGACCAATAGAGTATTTTATTCTTGTTTATATACCCACAGCACCCATTATTACCTGGCACATAAAAGTTATCCCATAAATGTTTACTGATTAGATGTATTGATTTGAAGATGAACACAAGTAACAGTAAAAGAAAGTTTTTGGTACAGTACCAAGATAAGTAACACTCGCAGAATAACCACGGGCATTCATGGGACAGAGGACAGGAGAAACCTGGAAGAGGGAGCTTGAGGTGGGTACTGAGGGATATGCAGTATGAGAGTGAACAGAAGGGGTAGAGAAGGACATTCCTGGTGAGAGAAATAATATGAACATGGCAGGTGTCCCTGTGGGGAACAGTTAAGAAAGTGACTTCCCTGAGCAATTAATCTTGGAGAGCAGTGGGTGGCAAGAATACTTCGGTATCTCTGGGTCAGG
This sequence comes from Varecia variegata, assembly GCA_028533085.1. Lineage (NCBI taxonomy): Eukaryota > Metazoa > Chordata > Mammalia > Primates > Lemuridae > Varecia > Varecia variegata. The sequence goes on along the minus strand of CM052438.1, from coordinate 54,243,764 downwards.
TGAAGAAGATCCATAAATTTCAGCTTGAAAACTTCTGTAGCTGATACAAAGTCATCAGAAGTCTTTATCAGGAGAGACCTGATGAAAGCAGTGTTTTAGGATGGGAATCCCTAAAGCTCATGCCAGGAGGTATCCAGATCACGCTCACATAGGAGGCTCAGAGCGAAGAGCACCTGAGAGAAACAGGAGCTCGAGGGAGTAGCGAAGGATGAGAAGCAATTACTTTAGAAAATCAGAGGATGGCATTATAGTATCGCTCCATTTTCTGCACTATAATGACCCATAAAACACTCTTAAGTTTCACTATCTACTATTTCCTGTGACTTCTAATAACATAGCCTAGAAAAATTTTACTTCTCTATCTGTCCTTTCAAGGTCTCCTGGTTAGCTCTTCTAGGTTCCCCTTCCTATGCATTTGACTTTCCATCAGTTTCAATGAATGCTTTATAAATACTCTAACTGACTCCTTATGTAACACGTGAATCAATGGGTAGCTATATTACATATAAATTATGGAGGACAGAAAAATTATATATGGTCCCTTCTCTCCCAGAACTCACAATTGAAAACTGACTGCTATTTGGTTGACTTAATAGTGATGAAAATAAGATGAAAGACTTCATCATGGAAAACTATTAATAAACAAAGCTACACTGAAATTTCTAAGGAAAAAAATCATAGTGTTCTAGCTTTCTAATGTGACAAATTGTTCCAGGCTATCTTGTACATTTCCTGCCCTAGATCTGATTTCAACTATTTCTTCAAAGAGCCTAATTTTTTATTAAATCATAGTATTTAAAAGCCACAGTCTGAGCAGTAAGTGTGCTTATTGCTAGTAGCTTGGTCACTGCTTTTAGGTATTTTCAGCAGATGGAACTAAAAAAAATGTATTTTTCTCTAAAGAGAAATTATATTATTAATTATATGACATTTCCAATTCAAGTTCAGGACTGCGAGGTTGCACTTAACCTCACTGATGTTATATCTGTATCTACTTTTTCCCTTGCCAAAAATCCTGGTTCTCAGGAACCAGGAACAAAATAATCACTCATTTACTTTATAACATAATACACACACAGTAGTCTCAGAAAAACAGTACCAACACAATCACCAATAGTATGATTATTGAAAAGATTTTTTAGTTCTTTTTGTCTTTAATATATACATTCTACTAGAGATGTACAAATTTCTGTTAACCTATGATGCATATTACTCTCAGTATATCATTGCCATATTTCTTATTTTTGTTTTAAAACCTGTAACTACTGATTTCTAAAATATTTAAATACTTATCTCTAGTTTTTCTTTATGAAGTGAGAAAGAGATTACAAATATGAATCATTAATGGGATTTATTAAACTAATTACTTTGGAGTACCATAGTTAGATCCCCGAGATACTATTACCTGTTCTTTCTTCTTAGACTTGACTCAGACAATTTCACAATTTCATTCAATCATTCAATAAATACCTAGTAAATGCTATACAGCAATTTAGACAAGCAGTATAAGGAAGGAATTTAACATATATTGAATGTCTACTATGTGCCAAATATTATAATAGGTGCTTTATATACATTATGTCATATAATTCCATCATCTCATAAGAACATTTTGAAGTATACATTATTATTCTGTAAACAATTTTCAGAGGAGGCAAGTGGAGCTGAGGGGATTTTCTTCATCCAAAGTCACAAAGATATTAAGTAGAGAAGCCAGAATTAACATATAAGGTCTATTTTACTTCAATGTCATCTATAAGGTGCAGTCCCTGTTCTTAAGGAGTTAATGGAGACTTGAGACACAGGAAGAACAAAGTGCAACAGGAGTTCAGGCAAAAGATGCATTAAATTATCAGGGTATCACAAAAGAGGTGGCACTTTACCTGATTTTCAGGAAATAATAGAATTTTTTTAGATGGAGAGGGAGTGCATTCCATGTCAAATGTTGGGGATGAGAAAAATCCTGTAGGTAATAGATTCTTAAAATGATAAGCAGTCGGGTTGGGCCAAAGTTTAGATTAATATAGGGAAATAGAGTAAAACTGAAAAGCTTGCCTGGAACACCAGTTGGGATCTGAATGCCATTCTGAGGATTTAGGACAGCCAGACACTTTGAAGGTTTTGAGCAGAAGTGGAATATGATGGGCACTGGGCACTGTCCATACTCAAGACAAGACCCATCTTTACAGATCCACAGATCTCACTGAATGACTCAAAGTCTTGTAGCAATTTCTCAGTAAAGATGCATTTTCATTGATGTTTTGCTACTTGAAATTTTGGCAAATTAAACCTTCCAGTTGGAGAGATACAGAGTAGCCCACAAATCATTGCACTGTATTGGCAGTGGTTGTACTGGAATTCTCAGATATGAACAAATGAAGTCTGACTCTAATTGAACATAATCTGCTTGTTGAACCTTTGAGTCAAATAAGTCTTAGTGTGACATTTCATTGGTTTCTTATAAGAGCTCTGCTAAAAAATATGCTTATCAATTTAATTACTCTAATAATTATAACATTAGAAATAATAGGAAAAATATCACAATTAAAGAGATTTTTGTAAAATTGAGTTCATATTAGGGAAGGATTTTTTACTATAGAAATGGGTAATATCTAAATGTATACAATAGACTCCCTAGTTTGGATAATTTAATTGGCTTAAAATCTCCCTTTTGCTCAGTATTAAAGTTCAAAAATGACCACTTCTCCTGACATTCTTATATATCCCTCTCACAGGAATTTTTAACATAGTGAATTAAGTCTCTTTATTATCCCATTTTTATAAGAAAATGTAAGATTGCATAATTCATGATAACTAAATTTTGTTTTAAAATGTGACATTTGCTATCTTAATTGTCTTTCCAGTCCATAATGTATAAAGCAAACATGGCTGAGCTCTGCAAAATCTATTAGTTACGGATCTTTGCAACCTCAGTGATCTGTTGCCTGTGACAGGACGAGGTATGAGGTGTGTCCTCAGTATTCTTAGTGTTCTCATTCTCTCTCGCTCTCTCTCTCTGTCTTATTTCTTTTTCTTTCTTTATTGTAATAACTTGAACAGTCTCCTGGCAGGTGGGAGAACAGAATCTTAAATAGAAATAGGGTGTGGACTTCATCAATACTCAAAACTATCCAGTTTTTGCAGGTTGAAACCTAAGTGAAAAATGTTTGCTGAGCACATCTTTACAAAATCCACATATTTTTTTCAGAAATAGTTTATTAACTATTATTGATGTCATATTTACAGAATGAAGTTATGCACAGATACTATTGTGTAATACCTTTAGCACTATACTGCAAAGTGCAGTACAGAAATAAAGCCATTGTTTAAGTGGGTCAGTGATTCTAGACTCACTGTTCCTCACAGAAGATTTTATCTGAGATAACCTAATAATTATAGTCACTTAACATGTTAGCTTCAATTGCCCCCCATAAGCTTAAATGTTCTATTTTGTGCTAGCATAGACTCAGTCAAAGCCCATATAAGTCCAAGATATGTTTAGGTTATAGTTGTGCTTCGTGCCCTTGACTGTACTTTAAAATTACCTGGGGAGCTTTTAAAAATATATCAATGCTCAGGCCCCAAGCCAAAAGATTCAGATTTAATTGGTCTGGCTGCAAGGCCACAACAGTTGCACAAATCCAGGGAGCACAATTTACTGAGAATCTATTCATCCCCCTGGCTCTCCAACCTCCTGGAGCACAACCCCACCGTATTCCATGTGAACGGTACACACTGTACTTGTGCAAACTTGGAGGCCCTAGATACAGGGCCTAAGCACACCTGGTTTCAGAAACTCCCCAGGTGTTACAATATACAGCAGAATTGAGAACCACTGGGATATGATATACCCTAGACATTAAGAGCACAGATGTAGGAGCCATGTAGAAATGGATTCAAACTCTAGCTCTACTGCTTTCTAGCTGTGTGACCTTAGGAAAGTCACTTAACCTCTTGGAACCTCAATTTCTTCCTAAATAAAATAGTGATAACAATATAATACCTTAGGAGATTATATATAAGAAAAAATATTAATAAGATGGTCACAGTGAAATGCTTGACACAAAATTAACACTCAATGAGCCACTATTATTATTTTAGCTATTCAAGCTAGGAGTCTAGACTCCTTCAGTACTGAGTTACAGAAATCTAATACCCGAAGTATTCTCTCCTCCAACTCCCCCCCGACAGTCTCTCCTTAACCCATACAAGTAGGAAAACTAAGCAGAGTTATTTATTTGTTATGTATAGAACACTCTCTACAGCTACTCTACTGTGCATGTTATCCAAGAATGAGGCAGTGAGGAAGAACAATCATAAAAGGCCCAGAGCCGCCCTTTAACGTTTGAATTGTTCTAGCCACTTACCTAACACTTGTGGTAGAGAGGCAGCAAATGTCAGGAAAGAGGAATAAGATCCATTGCTTTATAGCAGTGTGCTTTTGACAAGTTAGTTGACTTCTAAGAGCTTCAGTTTCCTGATCTGTAAAATGAGGGCAATGATACTTCACAGGACTATTGTGAGAATTGAATGTATTTGATAAGTGATAATGTATTTGAAAGTCAATTACATTCTATACAGTTAATATTCAATAAATGGTTTTTCAGGGGGTTAGAGGTTTGGATAGTCTTATATTTAAAAAATCATTCAAGAGTCTTTGCTATCAGCATGCTCTCCTATATTTAGACCCAATAGAGAGGACGATTGGGTATATACTTGACTATCCTAAGAAACATCGCAAAAGACGCACAAGTATTATTAGCATTCACCTACTGTTGGGTCTTTAGCACACTTACTTTGTGGTTACAAAAAAGAATGATGGAGCTACTGGCATTCACTCTAAACCCCCCTGCTACATACTGGTTCAGTGGCCTTTGTTAGGAAAGCAACCTGACTCACTTGACCATAACATGGTGTAACACTTCAGAAGTAAAGCAAAGAAGAAAAAAGTCAAATATTGATAACATTACTAGGTCCTCATTTCAAAGAATGCCTCCAGGGACTTTGAGGTCCCTTTATAGTTCCTATTTGGCCAAAGTATATTGATTTTGGGTTGTTAAGAGTGGGTGGGAGGATTATATGAGTAGGACACAGAATGAATGGCACTCTGACTGACTCTCACAGGCAACATCGAGTCCTAGATTATGTATGAGAGACTGACTGGGTCTTCTCCACTGTCAAGGAGCCTCATCCCAAGCAGTGATATCAAGATAGTATGTATCAAAAACAACAACATGCCACATCTGTTGACAATTACAGAGGCACATACAATGCCATTCAACAAACATCAACAACAAAAACATAGAGTATGCATCTTCTATGACCTGGAAAGGGGACAATTACGTCTGTAAGCCTCTTTTAGTGTTAAAACTCTACCAAAAACCTCTATTTTTCCAGAAGTGAAAATTGCTTACAATGTAAAACAGGAGCATTTTGAATGAAGAAATAGTCTACTCATGAGCTTTTAGGAGCAAGAGATGAAATAGCACAAACTGCGTGTATCAAACAAACATGAATAAAGATCAGCTATGGATTTTAAATTATTCAAAAAATTGGTACTTCAATATACTAAAATGTAGGGAACAAATTGTTGAGAATATCTTAGAAGTGAAGGAACATATTTTCTTAATCTTTTCAACATCTGGTCTTGGAACCAATTTTATTTCAATTTCTGCTAATATAACCACATAAATGCCTGATTTATAGAGTTTGTGTATCCCATGGCAACATGATCTTTTACTTCTCTCTTTCATTTCCTTCCTACCCCTCCCCAGTTTTTGCTTGAGAGAATCAGGAAAAGGCTTCCTATTTCTCAACAGTTGAATCTATTTATGAAAATTTGAACTAAACAGTTTAGCACAATTAAGCAGGATGCCTCATTCATCAAACATTCATTGTTCTAAGACTCCAATCCTGTCAGTCACCAGAAAGCGTGTGTTAAGTGGAAGCTGTGTTTCCCGTGTTTTGCCATGCCACATCTGTTGACGATTACAGAGGCACACACAATGCCCTTCATGTCATGGCATGTGTCTCCCTGTGCCTCAGTTCACAGGCCCTCAGGGACATTTCCAAAGTGTGTGCTTTTTAACTGTCCTAGAACTACAGAGTTTAATTTTGCCTGAGAATGTGTTTATGTGCCTTGTAAAGGAGCTAGTCATTGCCTTTTGCTTTCCCTTATTATCGTGTGTGTGTGTGTGTGTGTGTGTGTACACACCAAAGAAGAACCACTCCAGGAAATGAACATAAAGACTTTCTTTTACCCATCTACAAACCTTTCTTGTAAGTTGCTGCTTTTATTTTTTATTTACTCTTTTGTTAATAGCATATTCTTGGCTTCTCTTGAATTTTTTCTGTTTCTTGAATACTATTTAGTTCTGATTTCATATCATCGTGTCCTTCAGTCAAAATTTGGGTCAGATTTCTTAACATGATATATGTAATTAGAAGTCACTGGGGCTCTCTCTGGAGCTATGCTCACTGTCTTTTGGATCTCTTCCTGACCAATAAGCATATGGCATGTTTCATTCCATAAGCTGTATTATTCAGGAAGTATCTAGTATGTAGAAAAGTAGAGCTGAATTTACAAGTCATCTATCCAGATACTTCATCTCTCTAATTTTAACATCTGGGATATTTGACAATATCCAGAATATTTACCATTTTTCCCATTTCATCCAAACACTTAATATTGGATGTGCATGACCATAGTAACATTATTTTTTTTTCATTTAAAAGAAAGGTAATGCTTTTAGACATTGTAAGCATCACTTATTAATATTATGAATAATAAATTGAATGAATGAATGAGTGAATTAATTTAATTAAATGAATTCTAGTAGAAGAGCTACCTGAAGGAGTTATTAAATGGCTGAAAGAAGAACCAGAGAGAAAAGTTGATAGAGGTTAAAGCCCATGGTGGTTTCACCCATGGTGGTTAATGGTGTTTCTTAATCTTTAAATATCACGTGTGTTGTAATGCTTAACTATCCTTAATATCTAAATGAATTACCATCATATTGGAAAAAAGAAGAAGTGACCTACAAATTGTTTAGTGTTTATTGAAAAGGAGTATCTTTAGGGGCTTTGCCAACTCCACAGAAGAGGGGAAGCTGTTAAATTCTAGGGTATCAAATCATGTCCTTCAAATGGGAAATACAGGATGCCTGAGAGTGTCTCTTCTCCAGCATTAATTTTGCATCAGTTTCCTATTAAACTCAAGGATATGTGAAGGAAACAATTTTAATTGCTTGGCACTTAAAAAGCCTGCTCTACTGTTCAATGGGTTAGAAATATTTGGAAAATTTGATTGCATTTAGAGCCACATAAATTTACCTGTAATAAAGTTTTTGCTTTATGCATAAATAATCTGTCTTTTAGAAATGAACATTTAAATGAACTATAGAATGCTCAGAGGGGAAAGGGAAACTAATATTTATTGAAGATCTGCAAGGTGCCAAATACATTATATTCAGTATTTTCCCTGCTCCTCTTATCCATATGAGTAGGTATTGCTGTTTCTGCTGTACACATGAGGAAACTGAGGCTAAAACTGGCTAGAAGTTACCTATGTGGTATGAGGTACAGGGCAGATCTGAAACCTGCTCTGTTTGGCTGAAAAGCCTGTTTTCCTTCTCTGATGTCTTTCCATCCCTGGGATTATGTTGAAAACAACAAAGAGTGGCAGCTTCTCAGTTCATACAGGTTTTGCAATCAGTGCCGCCTGACGTACACCCAGCCTCACAAACAGAAATCCACCAGGGGTCTGACTTAACTGGATTCATGTCTGAATTATCCCATATATCAAATAATGCTAGATCTTACCCCCAGTTTCTGCTTTGTAGCCAACTGAAAATGTCTCAAAATTCACCTTGTCGCAGAGAAATGCTAAGAATATTGTCTTATTTTAATTAAGTATGTGTTGTGCTTTTATTAACTGAATTTATGGTCCCTAAATCAAGAATCCTTCAGATTGAATTTTGAAATGCGCTCTATCTCTGGCATTAGAAGAGCCCATTTTGAGAATTTCCTACACAAAGGAAGAGAAAGCCACATCCAGGTATCCTTCAGAGTCTTTCCCACTGATCCCCAAACATTAGGCGAATCTAGTTTCTATGGAAGTTTTTAATAAACCTCATTATTTGACAATTAGTCAAATGTCTAGAATATGGCATTGCTTCATTATTTATTTTTCCACTTATGGTTATGTTTTAAGGCTCCTTTGATGTTGTTTGCCCCCAGGTGGTGGTAAATGACCATGGTGGCTAATAGGCTGGCTTCCACAGGCGCCTGCTAACAACTGCCTCATAAATATTCAACGGGGGCACTGTGCGAAGGGCTGGGGAATTAGGTGACCTGCCAAGCCTTTCCACATCTAATATCTATGGTAATGGCTGCAAATTACACGGGACAGACGGAATGGCCTTGCACTGTGAAAAACCAAAGGGGAATCAATGCAGCCTGTGGCTCCTGGCTGAGGCGGGCAGCTGCCTCGCTGCGTACACCTCTCCCAGGTGCTGGCCACTGAGGTCGAGGGCTTTCCCCCCTGTACAATGAGCAGTTCTTCCCCAACAGGTCATCACCACCCCAAGGAGTGGTGGGCTCTTCTCTGTGTTTTAATTTTTTTTATGATGGTAATTACCATTATATCTTGAATAGTAAATTAAGAAGTCCAAAACAGAATTTTAAATTTAAAAAGCTTTTCCACTAGGAATCCAGTTGCATTAATTTTGTGGACTGAAGGTAGGCTAAATCAGCCAAGTTTGTGCATTCATTACCTCGTTCTAATCCTCAACATCTCAAATGCAAAAGGCTGTCATTAAATTTGAGAACTGACAAGAACTGGGATTTCTCAATATGAGTGTTGAAAGATTAATTTGAAAAGATCTCACTAAAAAACACAAAAGGTTATTGCTAACATGGAATATTTTATATTCATAGTCTGTACCTGGTTTTAAAATGCCTATTTACAGTATCTGGTTTAAAATGAAGTTATGCATTTAGAGCACTTGATCAAATTTAAGTATTTCTAGTTATTTTGTTTTGGTGATATGGAACCATAGTTTATAAGATAATATTGGAAATATTTTTTATTATCAAAGCATATTTGACTTTCAGTTATATCCAAAGAGAAGTTAAAAACAAAGAAAAAAGAGAGAGAATGGGCTATTTTTTCACCCTTTTCTTCATAATATGTTTTCAGAAGAGAAAGTACTTCTTTGCAATATTTCATACTTTGTATTTCCCTAAAAATACTAATGGTGAAGAAGAAATGGTAGTGATGAAAGAAAACAATGTAATAAATTTCATGTAAGTATAGTTAATTTTCACCAAACTAGTTGCCAAGCTGGTAATGAGGTAAAAATGTAAATGTTTCATCTTTGATCAATGGAATTTTAATTTTATAAATAGCTTTATACCTTGATTTATACATCTGTAGCACATTTTGAACATCTGTGTTCAAGATGACTATTTGGGAAAAGGTTCACTGATTTCACTTAATCTATGTTCTTTGGTTCTATATAGTACAATCAAGTTTCAAATGAGGCTTTTCTAAAAAGAAATTTTACATAAATTGCTTACTTTATTATACACTGCGTAACCTAAAATGGCTTCTTAAAAAACCAGCATGTGTGATTTCACTATGAGTTTTCAAATATTATAGAGTTGTTGAAGACTGGAAACTCATGCATTTCAACAGTGAAAATGAGAGGAATTGAGATTTAAATGCTGGAGTGGCTGAGGCTAATGTCTCTCTTAGAAGCTCTGTTACCCAGGACCCTCATTCCCTTATGTTGCCTTTGTTAGTTTACAGGAGATTTTTTGCATTTAAACCTGTAGCCTGGCTTTTAAAATATGCTACTTTAAGGTAACAGATTGGTGTGTAGCATTATTTTTTATCAAATTTGATTAATTTTAAACATAGGTAGCTCAAAAGAACAGCTCATTTAAAACTACTGCATATACAGGAAGAAAAGAAATAGACTGTAGCTTTGCTGTAAAATAGGAAGGTTAAGCTATGCTTGAAATAGCTTTTATAGGTGACCCTTCTATTTAAAAAAAAAAAAGTATTAATGTAATATCACCACTCCTAAAATGCCTAGGCATCCACTGCTATTAAGAAAGTTGCATTGCTTCTATCTACTTTACTATGCATTTGCATCTTTCCTAAAAGCACAGGCCTAGAAGCAATCCTAATGGTCCAGGATTATGGTTTGCAGTCTCCCCTTCAAAAAAGGAGCCAACCTAAAGTTGCAGACCCTGCTAATATCAGAATA
>CM052438.1:54194403-54232990 GCA_028533085.1 Varecia variegata | reverse complement strand
ACTAAAATATATATAGAAAAAATTAGCCGGGCATGGTGGCGCATGCCTGTAGTCCCAGCTACTTGGGAGGCTGAGGCAGTAGGATCGCTTAAGCCCAGGAGTTTGAGGTTGCTGTGAGCTAGGCTGACGCCACGGCACTCACTCTAGCCCGGGCAACAGAGTGAGACTCTGTCTCAAAAAAAAAAAAAAAAAAAAGATGCATGTCCCTAACATTTAGGAATTTATGAACCTGGGAACATTTAGGGATTTAGGAACAGTAAGAAAGGCTTTTCTCTTGAAGCAGCAGGTCAGTAGGGAAATTATAAGGAAGAGCAAAGACAATGAAATGGTTGCCAAAGTCTACTGAGAGATAGAAAGATAGATAGATAGATAGAAAACATCAGGCTCATATGAACTTATTACCACCCTAAAGAAGCTACAGTTATCCTGAATACCTCTAGAAACAAAAACCAACAAAGCAATGGTTCCATTTAACTATTTATTTACATTTGTATGCTATGTGCATATGTACACATGCATTGCACCTGTTTGACACATAATACTGAAATTATGGACTGCTAAAATCATGGTAAAGAACAGCTAATGTTTCAGTAGCTTTTTCTTGTTTCATAACTACATGGAAAATATGTGGGATGAAAACTCCAGTAGAAAACTGTGTGCAGCATTTAGATTTAACACCCACTACCTTTGAAACCTGTCAAAAACCTATTGTCAGCTGTGGTTATCCTCAGTATCATAAGGTTTAAAGGCTATGAAATATTCAGTTTCATATAAACATAGAATAGAATATATTCAGAGTTTGGGGTATACATTCCTTTTCCAATAGGTACTTCTGTAGAACCACCCAGTAGAGAGGGAAGAGGTGTGGGTAAGGACTCCATAGTGACACACTGAGTGGCATAGATAACAGTGGAGATTGAACTCACTCTTGTTGCTTATTACCTGGACAGTGGCCTCTCTTCCTTTCTGTATTCTTTGTAAGGACTAGGCCTACTGAGAGCTTAAACCACCAATCAGAATCTGAAATCTTTAAAGAAACCTATTTGCCTGCTATTCCTTTGCCTTCTATTTTAGATATAAAGTTTTGTCGTAGCCAATACCTAGAGTCTCTGGACCACTGAGGTCAGAGTGGAGATACTAGAGTCATTTTGTGGTATCCTAAATCCACTGAATTAGTATTTATTGTAGGAATCACATAAGGTATGAGGCTTCACACACGAAGGTAGGGAGGGGATGCCCTTGGTAAGACCCTCCTTCTCCTTTGAAAACCTCCTTGCTCCTCTTTTCTTTTCTCTCTTTTCAGAACGCTCATTCTGAGAACAAAACTCTTCTCTGATAACTCTTATAAAACACTTTTGTGCTTGACTCTCCAAGGACTAAGAATTGGACACATAATTCTCCATTCATTTCTCAAGTGTCAAGAGAGAATTGAGTTTAAAATCTCCAATTCCCTTGCAGGTTATAGTGTCTATCTAGATGAATTAGTATTCAGCACAGCTTTGGGAAAATCTCAGATGATTTGAAGGTTTGCAAATTGTTCAGACGCATAATGAAATCTCAGGCCGAGGAAATCACTAAACATGAACTATTCCCTCAGAGGTCTAGACATCCTGTACTAAACCACTCATCTGCCTTCTCTGCCCCATCCATGCCGGACAGCCCAGAGCTGTCATATACATACTAACTTTGTGCCACTGCAAATTTATGGCCTCTGATCTTAACTGGGCCCTCCATGAGACCTCATAATCCTGCTAGGTGTCCTCAGTCAGCTCCTCTCCCAAATTGTCACCACTGATGTTCTCCTACCCTCCATTTCCTGCCCTGCTCGGCAAAGCAGCCATTCCCCATCCCTTCCCACTCTTCCTTTCTGATACAATAGGATCTGTGTCCTCTTCTTATCCAGGGCCATGTTCTGGGTCTTGTCCCCTTCTACACCCTCAAGCATCTCTCAAACTGGCAATTATTTCTATCCTGTAACTTCAATTCACTAAAGTTTTCCCTTCAGAATATGAAATATTTCAAGTCTTTTCCCTTTAAAAAAATAGATAATCACCTCTACTCAACTCCATGATCCTTCAGCTCTTTCTTTTCTTTTCAGCCAAGTCTTTTCTCCTCTTGCTCATTTCTCCCACTGCACTCTGAACTCCACCTGAAACTACCTTTCCAAGGACACAAAAGTCCTCCTTTTGGCCAAACTGAACTGGCCCATTCCAGTCCTTTTCTTACTTGATTTCTCTGGAGCATTGACACAGTTGACCACTACCTACATCTTGAAACTCTGCCTCCTTAGCTTCTGTATAATCTTCTTCCCTGGATTTGCATCTCTCTCTTCCCCATCATTTTTTAGCTGCTTCTCCTTGTGCCAGCCTCCTAAGTGTTAGTATGTGCCAGGTTAGCATCCTTGGGCTCTTTCTATTCAGGTCACTGTTCCTGGAAGATAACCATTAATATATAGATGCCCAAATCTATATCTCCAGATTTTAGAATCCATGCAGTCAACATTACCACTGGGATGTCCTACAGGTATTTAAAGTCAGCACACCTAAAGGTGAACTTTTTAATCCCACCCTTCCTACAACCTGTCCTAGGAATAGCAAATTATTGTCCTATTCACTCAAACCTGAAAGCTGGGCATTGACGTAGACCTCTCTTGCTCATTCGCCCTTCTCCATTCAACTCTTAAGATGTCCCAGTGCTGCCTTCTAAATGTAGCCTCTCCTCTATTCACTATGCTGTTGCTTGAGTTAAGGTACTCAACATTTCCCATGACTGGATTGTTCCTGGTTATCTTCCCAAAATGTGGCTTCCCATTGCTTTCAAGGCAAACTCCTGAGCATGGCATATAAGGTCCTTCATGACCAGACACCTGCCAAACTGTCCAGTCTGGCCTCTTACCAGTTTTCCACGTGGACTTCACTCTGGCCATAGCATCCTCCTGGAAGTTCCTTAAAAACATCAAATTATTGTACAATTCCTCATTTTATATTGCTGCGCTCTCTATTTCTAACCTTCTTGCTTTCTAGTCCCCCTGGCTAATTTCTACTTATCTTTTAAGATTCAGCTCAAATAGCTTCTTAACACATTTAAATCACTCAGGAAATGTTTGATTTTTTTTTTTTTTTTTTTTTTGAGACATAGTCTCACTCTGTTGCCCAGGCTAGAGTGCCATGGCGTCATCCTAGCTCACAGCAACCTCAAACTCCTGGGCTCAAGCAATCCTCCTGCCTCAGCCTCCTGAGTAGCTGGGACTACAGGCATGCGCCACCATGCCCAGATAATTTTCTCTATATATTTTTAGTTGTCCAGCTAATTTCTTTCTATTTTTAGTAGAGACAGGGTCTTGCTCTTGCTCAGCCTGGTCTCGAAGTCCTGAGCTCAAACGATCCACCGGCCTCGGCCTCCCAGAGTGCTAGGATTATAGGCGTGAGCCACTACGCCTGGCCCAGGAAATGTTAACGATCATTATTGTTGCTGTTTTTGTAGTTATGCCTCCATTTAGCATCTAAGGCTGTTTGGTACACTTCCTCTGTGTTTTCATGGTAAACCTATAACATGGCATTAATCACACTATGTTGTAATTGACTGCTTGTTTTTCTTACCACCAAGTTCTGAATTTTACTTTTCTCACGTTACCTTCCTGGACCCTAAAGGTAATTGGGTTTGCTATTTCTGTTTAAAATAACAACAGTCATCAACAATTTTCCAGTGAAATGATGGTGGTGGTGAGGATGTTGATGATGATAACTACGTTTATTGAGTTCTATGTGCTCTAGGCACTTTCTAAATGTTTTCTGTGATAATCTTATTAATAATCTCACTTAATGGGTGAGGAAACTAAAGCTGGGAGAGGTAAGTATCTTGGCCAATTCACATAGCTTAGGAATGATGGAGCCAGGATTTGAACACATGGAGTAGTACTCCAGAGGCCAAAAAAATATAGAAAATATTATCCATGTCCTGATGCTAATTTTATTCCTATTACTTTATGAGAGAGAAAGCTGGGAAAGTGAATTCAAAATACTTGTTATATATCTACTTTGTGCTGGATTGAATTAGGTCTTTGAATAAAACACAGCTCTTCCCTCAAGTTTACCTCCTAGAAAGGGAAATAAGATATGAACATGCCTAAATAACTAGGAAAAAATATTATAAATGCTAAAACTTATAAGTGCTATAAAATTGAAAAGAGAGAAAGTTTAAACTGGTAAGGACAACTCAGGAAAGTCATTTTGGAGGTGGAGGCGTTTGATATGTACCTGAGCAGTGGAGTCCTAATGGGTAAAGATGGCAGAGGGCTGAAGAGTGTATGGGATTTGAAGCGTACTTGTAGAGAATAGAACAATCTATTATTACGTTGCTTTATGGCAAAGGAATAAAACAAAGGCAAGAGGCCTGGGCAGAACCTTTCTCCCTGCAGAGAGGGGAAGAGGAGAGTACTAAATTCTATAGTAACACTTAGGCCTATTAAATAAAATTTTAATTTGACAGAGCAACCAGGTTCTTTTAAAAAAATAAGTTTTAAAACATTGAAGATGCCAAATTTCTCCAGGTGGATTTTCTGGAATAAATCCCAAAACTCCCTCTCTGATCACTTCCTATAAGACTTCGAAGGGACAGGTATTTTGTTTTGGTGGGTTCAATTCTACTCCTGTTCATTTTGGTTATGGTAAAAATTCTTAAAATATATTTTTTCTGAGTAAGTTGTTTCTCCTGATGCTAAATTCTCACCATGCCCAAAATGTTGTAAGAGCAGCTATAGTTGTCCTCAAGGAAAAGATCAAAGAAAGGAAAAATATATTAATAAGCACAATAAATCAAAACCTCTTAAAATGCTGTTCCCAAGTGCAGTAGGACTTTCCAGGCATATATCTGAGAAATGGATATTTAGGATTTTGCTTTAGCACACACAGGAAACCAATCTCCAGGCAGTTGCTCCTCATAATTCCTTTATAGGTTTCTTCCTGGAGAATTCCAAAATGTACCTTCCTCAACAGTAACAGAGATTTTCTAGAGTTAGAAAATTATGGGAGAATGGAGTATCTCAAATATGTTTACTTATCTAATCCCCTGACATTAACTAGCTATATATCTACGCCACCAAGACAACCACTTTATTGATTCAATGATCAGCTGTATGAACAGCAGTGAAATTACATTGTTCCTTCATAGACATAGAGAAATCAGAAGCATGATTACTGTTGTCAAGGAGCTTAAAATCTAGATGTGAACACTAGGAGTGGGAGCCCCGACTGGTATATGAGCACCCTGAGAGGCTACCTTCTTCTCTGCTGAATCCCTAGTGCTTTAAGTAGTACCTGGAATACGGTGGAGTCCTCAGGAATTATTTGTGGAATGAATTGAGATCAAACAGCATAGAGCAATATATCATCAAGTATTAAAACTGTAAGAGTAGAAGGAGGTCAGAGAGAAGAGTGAAGAAGACTTTATGAAGATGGTGGCTTTGAACAGAGCCACAAAGTGTTACAGACTTCGAATGGGGGAGGAGAGAGGAGTGGGCAAACAGGCAAGGAGAAAAGGTGAGAAAAGTAACAGAGGAGGGAATTAGCATGGTGTAGTCTGAGGACTCACACAGTGGAATAATAGAAACCAGGTAGGCTGGGCATGGGGGTAGAACCTAGACCCACCATCTAAGCTTGTGTGCTAGCTCTGCTGTTTATTCAATAACTGGATAAATAACCTCTTTTGGCCTCATTTAATATCTATAATTTGAAAATAATGCATAGGACATAAATAAAAGTCAAGAAGATACTGTAGGTGAAAAAGTTGTGAACTTGAAGAGCTTTTTTATATATTTTTTCTTATTCAATTGAGGTAGGTTGATTGAAGAGCTTTTTTAAAAATGGTATTATTATTGTAATTATTGATGAAACAATGTTCTGGTTGGCCTTTTGATTCTGGTGGTTTTCTTAGTGGGAAAATGATTCATAGAATGGCCCCAAGATATATTCCTGGGAAGAAATAAGTAAAAAGATGAAATCTAGTGATCGATTGCTTATTGGATCATTTTAAAACAGGACAAGTGAGAAAATTCTTTTAAGATTCCTAAGTAAATATTAGAAATGATTTTTATAGTTAAATTTGTGTGATTAAATTATTATGAATTGTATATATTCACTTCACAAAATTATTATGTGGGAAGTAAAGAATCATTCATTCCCTGAGTAAGCAAAGGAACTTGATTAGAATAATACCCAACCACACTTGTATTGTTAAGGAATATTAGACAAAACTTTATGGTTAATGATTCTTGGCATGTACAATATTCCTCATCTTCACAGAACTTGACAAACATTGATTTAAACTTCTTTTCAAATATGTTCTCAAATGAAAGTCATTGTTTCTGTGTATGACTAAAAGCATAAAGTAAGATTTGTTGGTTGTCACATTAAAGAAACTATTGAAGGAAAGGTAGAAACTACATATTCATAGAGTAGAGATAGTTTTGGAAGTGATGGCCTTGTCTTAAAACAAATTTGGGCAGTATGCTCTGCCCACAGTTGATCAAATTGTATAGACAGTTTCAGCAAATATATTTCTACGACTCCTCTGTTCTAAGTCCAAAGCAGGAATCACTAATCAATCACACATTCTTTCCAACTGAGTCTTGATTTGGCCATTATGTTTCTTTGAGATATAGAAGAAGACAGCTAGGCAGCCAATAGCAGTAGATCAGAGTCGGAATAGGCCAAATGAAACATGTACTATCCCTTGATAAAGAATGGCTCACCAAAGTTTCAGACAAAGAGCCCCCATTATCACTGTTAATGGCCTGCAAATGTATAAGTGCATATGATTAATAATACACAAATGCAGGACTTACATGAAAGTAATGTCTCAACCTCCTTTCCCACATGTTACTTTCTTCATTTATTTGTCCCTTCATCATTTATTTATTAGATTGGTGAATCAGTCTCTGTCTCTCTCTCTCTCTCTACTGGTAGCTTACCTTATGTTGGATGCTAAAGGGAGAAAGGTATGTAAGACCCACTTGCTGCTCTGGAAGAGCACACAATATGTTATAGCTTGGGAGATAAGATCTACCTATGTGAACCAGTCAAATCTCCTTTTTAAAAGGAATATGATCACTTGAGCTTTTTGTTTGTTTTAAAAATGAAAATGTACTCAAACTGAAAAAATAAATAAATAAAAAGGATGTATTTCTTTCTGGGTTTGCAAAGCCACTTCTGATTTCAAAGCTACTGGGGGAATTTCTTATGGGCTCAATTCTGATAGAAAATGGAAACTGAGAAGACCTTAGAAACCAAAAACCCAATTACTAAATTATCCCTGTCCAACCATCACTACTGTTTGGGTTAAACTACCCTTTTCCAGAAACACAGAGGGGAACAAGGAAGAGGTTCTGTGATGGGAAAACGGTGAGGATCAGCCTCATGGTATATCTTGCTGCTTCTCACTCTTCAGTAAGTAGTCGAAGGCAGGCTGCTTTGCAACACTGGCAGTAAGTGTCCTTTCACTTGCCTTCTTTTGCTCACAGTTTGAAGGACTCAGATTTTGTGTTTTAGTTAAGAACAAGGTTTTGGGGCATGAAAGGCCTGAGTTCAGGTATTAGCTATGTAATTTAAAGCAAGTTCTTAACCTCTTAACCTCTCTAAATGTCATTCTCCTCATCTGTAAAATGAAGAGATTAAAATTAGTTTCACAGAAATGTTTCTGGGGGATTATGGTGCACAGAAAACAGCCAGCGCTATGCCTAGACATTGTAAGAGCTGAATAAATCTTGTCTATTATTATCACTGGCAATGCTTAGTTAACGGCATTAGTTTCCTGTTGCCACTCTAACAAATCACCACAAACTTAGTGGCATAAAACAACACAAATTTGTTCTTTCACCTTTCTGGAGGTCAAAAGTCAGAAATCAGTTTCACTGGCCTAAAGTTAAGGTGTTGGCAGGGATGGTTCCTTTTAGAGAGTCTGAGGAAAGAATCTGTTTCCTTGCCTTTTTCAGCTTCTAGTGCCTTTTGGCCCCTTCTTCCATATTCAAAGTATATCACTCCAATCTCCACTTTCATCATTACATTGCCTTCTTCTCTGACTACCTTCTAGGTCTCTCTTATAAAGAGCATTATGATTACATTGGATCCACCACCAAGATAATCTCCCATATTAAGATCCTTAATTTAATCACATCTGCAAGTACCCTTTTGCCATATAAGGACAAGGAACATTCATGGGCCCTGGGGATTAGGATGTGGTCATCTTTGGGACCTGGGTCCATGTTCCAACTGTGCAACCTAATGGTTGGCTGGGTTACCTTGGGAAAATGACATGGTTGCCTTGGGTGCACTCCCCAAAAGCATTCCCTGAGACAAGGATCAGAGGCAGGTAGTTCATCTGAAAGATGATCCCAGGAAGCACAGATGGAGAGAGAGAAAATTAGTCAGACAGTGGAAAGAAGCTAATAAACAGTATGTTATCAAGCAGATTACTCCTGTGGGCCACTGGGTGCCTTATGGAATCTGGAGGACAGTGTACAACATGCCTCAGAGGTATCCCACCTGCAGGAAGGAAGCTGTTACCATTGGCTGAGGGCTGATCCCAGAGGCATATTATCTCCAGCACTTCCAGCCTACAGGCTAAGAAAGCCCTGGGGAGACTGCTTGCCATAGGATGACTCCATCTAGTGAGGAACGCTGAGTGCCAGGGGCTGGGGATGGGGCACTGACAGCATCTGCTGGAACAGCCTCTCTCAACTTCAGTCCTTCCTCTGAAAACTGAGGACCATAGTATTCACCTTAGTGAATAGTATTAAAACACCTAGTGGTATGCCTGACACATAATAATTGCTCAATAACTGGAAGCTTTTAAATAATGATGAGAACAAAGGTTTCCCTTTAGTTTCTGCTTATGAAATTAGTTTGCACTTCGGAAGATCACTCAACATTTTTGAGCCTTAATTTTTTATCTCTAAAGTCAGGGAGGAATGTAAACTAAACCATCTCAATTTGTATTCTTAGGACTAACAATCTGATTCTTCATGGCTTGGTTTCTCAGGTCCTTTGGACACTAGAATTTCCCTCTGGCCTCTGTGCTGGA
This sequence comes from Varecia variegata, assembly GCA_028533085.1. Taxonomy (NCBI): domain Eukaryota; kingdom Metazoa; phylum Chordata; class Mammalia; order Primates; family Lemuridae; genus Varecia; species Varecia variegata. Next base: position 54,223,915 of record CM052438.1, on the reverse strand, counting down.
GACTGTGAATTGACTTCAGCTGATTTGGTCATGTGTGACTCTTAGGATCTTTTTGGGAAACCATGGGAGCCTCTGAAGCAGTTTTGAGGTTACTTCACTACTGGGTTATAATGAACAGAAATCTCAGACAAATACTGTCACATATAAAACATCAATTAAGTAAACACGTCTTAGCAAGTAAACACAAACACACACATGGAATTTCTAAGACCTGTTTGGTAGACCTGAGCATGTTTCAGCTGTATATTTTTAAGTGCTCTGATCCCATTTTAAACAAAATGTTCACTAAAGGCCATTATGAAGATCCCAAGGGCAGCATTCTGTCACCTTTTGGCTAGCATCAAGGATCCAGGATCCCCCAGTGTTCCTGACTGGGCACAGGACCATTTAGAGATTTAGCCTAGGCCATCATCTCTGAGAGTAAAGGATACAGGACTAATTGGATTCTTATGCCCTTGTGAAACAAGTGTGGGGAGTGTCTCTAAAATATTTCTGCCGATCCACATATAATGAAAACTCTTCATTTCACTAATGAGAGTCCTTCTCTAACATTCACTGGGCTCCATAACTGACTACTAATTTCATCAACAAAAAACCCATTTCTGACTTTCAGTGTGTTAATTAGTAAAGCATTGCTTGTGGGCTGAGATACAGATAACAACCACCTGTGGTAGCTAATTGGAATGGCAACCCCTGCATTGTGCTTTCTTGATTAGCATGCAGGCAGCTCCTGGTCATAGCTTAACCTAAGTAATGACCACATAGTATCTCCCTGCACATGCTGAAGTTTTGGGGTTTTTTTTAATTTTGATAAAATATACATTAGATTCCACCTGGCAGCCACCATTCTACTTTCTGTCTCTATGAATTTGACTACTTTCAAGATCTAATATAAGTGGAGTCACAATATTTGTCCTTTTGTGACTAGCTTATTTCACTTAGCATAATGCCTTCGAGGTTCATCCATGTTGTAGGATGTGTAGAATTTCGTTTCTTTTTAAGACTACATAATATTCAATTGTATATATATACCACATTTTGTCTATGTATTTATCAATGGACATTTGGGTTGTTTCCACCTCTTGGCTATTGTGAATAATGCTGCCATAAACATTAGCATACAAATATATGCTGAAGTATTTTAAACTAAATAGCAAATATAATAATCCAGTACTTTTACTAGGAACCTAAGGAACTAAGCAGATAATAGAAGCAAAATATTGCCTCATCCTTGGTATTATTGCAATCTAATACAACACTTGTAACTTCTTTGATTAGTTTTGTACAACTAAAAACATTGGTCTTATGGATCCTTAAAATAAGATTTTATAAGGAAATAGTTGAAATTCTTGATTTGGTATCATAAGACTAATTTTATATTTCATCTCCAAACAGCTTTTAAAAATATAATTCACCTTATAGTTGTTAAATTTCCCATATATTACTTTTATTGTACAAAAAGAAAATAAATTTCTATAGCTGTCTAGTAATTTTGCTTGTTTTCCAGGATGCAGGTGCATAAAACATTATATTCTGTGACCTCAGCCTCTTCATCAGTAAATGCCGACATGTGCCCTCATCTTCCTTACCATTGGGAGGGCCCAATACTTTACAAATTTATTATAACTTCCCTCTGTAAGACCATGACTGTGGAAAGTGTTTGCCCTGAATTCTGATGATAGCCACAAATGAACCAAGTGGATTATATATTGGCAGAGATTGGAGGGTTTGGATTCTGTGCAGGATGGATTTTTTGCTTCCTTAATTCATATGTGTGAGCAAATGTTTGTAAAATCAGGAAAACTTAGGACCAGGCACTGCTCTTATAGGCATACTATCAGAAAGCCTCTGTTCAGACTTCTGGATCTCTCCTTGACATGCTAGGAAAGAGGCATGTTTCCTGAGTGATGAGTTCCTGGGATCTGACCCTATCTCCACCAATGGAGTCTTACAGCCTTGGAAAAGTTGGCCTTGGACTTTGATCACACATTTATTAGCACATTTTTTTTTTGATACACAGTCTCACTTTGTACCCAAGTAGAGTATAGTGCCATCGTCATAGTTCACTTCAACCTCAAACTCCTGGGCTCAAGCGATCCTCCTGCCTCAGTCTCGCAAGTAGCTGGGACTACAGGCATACGCCACGACACCAGGCTAATTTCTATACTTTTAATAGATATAGGGTCTTGCTTTTGCTCAGGCTGGTCTTCAACTCCTGAGCTCAAGCCATCCTCCCACCTTGGCCTCCCAGAGTGCTAGGATTACAGGCATGAGCCACCACACCCAGCTATATTAGCACATTTTTATTGAGTTCCTACTATGTGTCAAGCACTCTGCCGGGTGCTCAGGATACCCTGCTCTTATGACAGTCAGAGTCTAGAGCTATTCCTGATATGATAGCCACTAGCCACATGTGGCTATTTATATTAAAATATAAATTTAAATTAATTAAAATTAGGAAGAATTTTAAAACTCAATTCTCCAGTTGCACTAGCCATATTTCAAGTGCTCAGTGGGCACATGCAGCTGATAGCTACTGTATTGAACAGTGCAGATATGGAACATTTCCATCATCACAGAAAGTTCTATTGGATGATAATATGGGAAAATCAGATACTAAATAAGAAAACTATGAAATGTTAGAAGATGGCAAGTGCTGTGGAAAAGAGACAAGTAAAGAAGAGTAAGGGAAATTACGAATGCTAATTAGGGGGTGAATAGAGACAGGCTGTGGTATCAAATGGGGTTGTCAGGATAAGCCTTACTGAGAAGGTGAGATTTAAAGACTTGAAGGAGGTAAGTAGCTAAGTAGATAACTGAGAGAAGAGCATTCCAGGCAGACTGAATAGCCAGACAGAGCAAGATGCTAAGTCAAGAACATGCTTGACATGTTCCAGGAAGTACAAAGAGACCAACATGGCTGGAGCTGAGTGAGCAAAGGAGGAAATGGCAAGAAGGGAGATCAGAGAGCAACAGGGACTGTAGGGCTTTGAATACTGTCAGTGGCTTCAAAACCCTGTGTGAAATGGAGAGCCACTGCAGGGTCCTGAGCAGAGGAGTGACATCACCTGTCATACTGGAATGGCATCAGACTGGTTTCTGTATTAAGAACAGACTGAAAGGGAGATCTGTGAGTCTCTTGCAATAGTCCAGACCAGAGATGATTGCAGGCTGTGGTAGCAGTGGAAGTGGTGATAAATAGTCGTGTTTGCAGTATATTTTGAATGTAGAGCCAACATGACTTCCTGATAGATTGGAAGAATTAAAAAAATGACTCCAAAAGACTCCAGAGTTTTTGGTCTAAGCAGTTGGAAGATGGAGTTGACATAAACCGAGATGTGATTAGAGCAGGTTTGGGAACAAAGACAGGAGTTCATTTGGGTGTGTGTAAGTTTAAGGTGCTGATTAGACATCCAATGGACATGTTAGGTAGAGAGTACAATGCTAAGAAAAAGGTGTGGACAAATTATTTGAGAATCGTCTGCAATATAGCCACAGTCTGGATGGATCACAAGGGAGTGAGTACAGAGAAAATGTACTACAAGGACTGAGACCTGGCAATTCCATCGTTAAGAACTTGGGGATAAGATAAAAGAAGGAATCAGCAAAGAGCTAAGAAAGAGAAGCTGGTAAGGTAGGAAGAAAACCAGAGTGTGGAATCCTAGAAGCCAAGTGGAAAAAGTACATTAAGGAGGAGGGAGTGATCTCTATGTCACATGCTGCTGGAACATCAAGTAAAATGAGGGTTGAGAATCAATCATTGGATTTAACAAAGTGAGTTATTGGTGACCTTGACAAGAGCAGCTGTAATAAATGGTGAAGAGCCAAAGGCTAACAACATGAGTGTGTTTAAGAGAGAGTGGGAGGGGAGGAATTGGAGCTACTGACTATAATTCCATTCCTTAATGGAATTTTGCTACAAAGGAGAACTTTTTTACACAGGATTAGTAGGTGGTGCACCCCTAACACGTATAGGGTCCAAGGCAAAATGGAGGCCTACATAAATATTTATAAATATATAAAAGTTATACCAAGCTAACAAACTATTAAATAAATATATGCTTTCCATTGCAGTGACAAATATAACTTCATAAGAACCTGGAAAAGCAGACTCAGGTTTAGAATTCTTGGACCTTAGAGTTCTGCGCTATAACTTGGTGGCAAGGGAAAGGGGCTATGTGTGTCTGTGGGGGCCTGCACGTCCGAGCTCTGTTCACACTCCCACAGACAGCTAACCCTTGAGTATCTCTTGAGCCTGTGAGTGTGTAGCATGGTCTTCCCTGGGGAAGATGGACCCAGAGAAGAGGGCTATGAACACCCTGTAAGGGGCTAAGGACCATTTGGGCAGAGAATGATGGGGTGCAGAGTACCCAAGGCATGAGCTAGAGAGCAGGAAACATCAGCTCTGAGTCAGCACTTCCCCCTGGCCCAGCGGGGGCTCCTCACAGGGAGGTGTGTGGCTGGAGCGGAGCCAGAATACAAAACCAAGGGCAGGGACCTTCTCACCAGCTCTCTCAGCTGGTGGGCAAATGGGATAAAGAAAAAGATTTTTAAGATAGGAGAAATAAGAACATGTTTGCTCATGAGAACAATCCAGTAGAGGGGGAAAGAGATGATGTGGAAAAGAAAAGGGCGGCCACAGCAATGACGTGAGTAGGCGAAAGGGGAGAGGCCATAGTGCACAAGTGTGGGAATCGGCTTTGGATTTAAGTTTGAATAGTTCCTCTGTGGTAACAAGTGAGAAGGCAGAGTGGGCGGGTGCTGATGCTGAGGAGGAAGGGGCTGGATGGTGGGACGATGAGGAAGTTCTCTTCTGGTTAATCAGCACTCTTTTCCAGCAGAGCCCGGATAAAGAATGCCTTGCCAGAGTGCTGTTGCAGGTCATAGTTGACTTTTTCTGTTAATTTCTATGTAAGTCTCACTAGTAACTCACTGCTTTTAAGTATATTAAATAGTCATACTCCACAATGTGTAGTTCTTTCACTTGCACGATTTCTCCATGTGCACAGGGAGGAAATTGAGGCACAGTGAGACAATGATTGGTCAAGAGACACCCAGCCAGTAAGTAGTGGAAACTGTTGTGTTGCCATTTTTTTTTTTTCTGACTCATGATACACCAAGCAGCTCCCACTGGCTTTTTTAATATATTTCTTAATATAGGAGTCTGAGAGTTCCCAAATAAGAATTTTGATTTTTAAAGGCTTGAAGGAATTATTTCAATTTTAAAAGTCAATAAAAGAACTGGAAAGATAAATAAGAAGAAAACAACTCCTTTCTTCTCATAAATTTGATTTTTGAAGTGGCAAAACATGTGACTTCTTTTCAGATACTGAAACTTATGACATTTTGTGACCTTTGTTTAATGCAATCACTTTCTGAATAGTCAAGTGATTTCAGTAATTACCGCTGTGCACCGAAATCCTACCCCAAGTGGAAGGAAGGCAGTGGGGAGGGGTTGATGGAAGTGAGCCAGTGAAGTAAGGCTCCTCGCTTGTATAATGTGAATAAAAACCACTTTTGTGTAACTCATAGAGACTTGCTTGAGATCAGCTTTAAAATACATTCTGAAGAATTTTCAACTTCATAGAATTAAAGGGGTTAAATATAGCCAATAACACAGGAGAGAGGGAAACTTGTTAAGTGGGGATACGCCACCACCTTTCTCAAGGTCTTCGACCTTGGGCTCAGTCACCCTCGTGACACACATTCTGCCATCATCCTTAGTGACTCCAACTTCCAACACCGAACATCACCACTGTTCAATCTGTCGGGTTAGCTTATAACTCGCCATCTGTCAGAACTGCTCTCCTTCAAACATCTGGAGCCCTAAAACTACCTCCATGGATCATTGCCTTATACTTACCAACTTTCTTGTGCGTCCTGAACCTGCTCCTCTTCTTCGTGACTTCCAGACCTTTGACCTTTCCCTAATCTCCACTGGCCCTGCCCTATCTCCTGCCTGCTTCTAGCCATAATCCATTTCAAGGGTGTTCTCAGTAGCCACTGTGTGCTTTCATTGTCCAACCCTTGCCAGTCCCCAGCCTTGGCAATTATCTCCATCATTGCTCTGTGCTCTATAACACTCAGCATTTTCCGTCCGTCTCAGGCAAGCTCCCTTTCAAGTTCTCTAGAGTACTGTGTTCTGGCCCCTTCCCATGCTCCTCAGACCCCAGCCCTGCCTCTTCATCATTTTCACCGAAGGGCCTTCCTCCTGCTGTGTTGAGGACATCAGAGGACATCTGTCAGGCACTCTCATGACTTTCTTCACCCCGACCCTTCAGTTTCACTCAGTCCTCCATCTTCCTTCCTGACACAGAAAGTTCCCCTCCTTTCTAAGGGTGAACCATCCAGTTCTACCAGATCCTTGCTCCATGAACGATGCCTTCAATACCCCTTCCTCAGTGATTCTGCCCTTTGGCCTACACACATGCTACAAATAAATATATATTTTTTAAATTCTCTGTGCTTTTCAAACCCCTTGAATCATTATTCTATTTCCCTTCTCTCTCTCGGTGAATCCTGTGGAATAAGTAGTCAGTGCCTCCAGCTCCTACTACCCCACCTGCCATGTTATGACCTCAGCCTTCCTCCCTGGCCTTACCTCCCGTTCCCTACGTGAACCTGCCCGAGACTCGCGCTACACTTTCCCAGCTCCCTGCCTTCCACCTCCCTGTTTCATGCCCCTGGTTTGCCTCGCCCCAGCCATTCTTTAAGGCTCACTCTCCATGAAGCCTACTCAAGGCAGCATTTCCACAAAGCCATGCTGTCCTTTTATCGAACTCTAATTTTTTTTCAATTTGTATTGAGGTATCATTGATATACAGTAAAATGGTAAGTTTTGATAATCAGGTAACCTGTGTAACTACCAAATCAAGATATAACATTTCCAACACCCCAGACATTTTCCTCATTCTACTTTCTAGTCAATTCCCAACCTCACCCGGAGACAGCCACTGTGCTACTGCCAGAGATTAGCTCTGCCTGGGCTTGAACTTCATATAAACGGAGTCACACACGGGGATTGTGTCATATTTCCTTAGCACTGCATCCTGTTTTTGAGACTCGCCCACGTTGTTGTATTTATCAGTAGTTCATTCTTTTTGATTGCTTAGTATTATTCCATTATATAAATATACTACAGTTTGTTTATCCATTTTCCTGTTAAATACACATTTAGCTTATTTTTCCCCCAGTTTTTGGCATTTATGCATGAAGCTACTATGTACATCCTCGTACAAGTTTCACAGACATATGTTTTCTGTCTTTTCTTGGGAAAGTACCTAGGAATGGGATTGCTGGTTGTAAGGTAGATGTCTAACTTTGTAAGAAACTGCCAAACTGCTTTCCGGAGAGGTTGTCACCCTCCCACCAGCAGCGTATGTGGGTTCCGGTTGCTCCCTCTCCTACTTCTGCGTCCTACTTCATGCTTTCCTTGGAGGCTGCCGCCCTGTGTTGGCAGAGCATCTTCTCTCATCTCCCTCCAGGGAGCTTCTGCAGGACTGCAGTCACCCCTCCGTCGTCTGCGCACACCCGCAGACCGGCCTGCCTTAGAGCTGGCTCTCTGCGTCGGTACAGAACGGGATGACAGAGCACCGGCGAAGGAGCCAAGGACTCCGGAGCTGCGTGCAGACAGCGGAGCGGCCTGACAAGATCCATCTGATCCGACCGGCCGGCGGCATATCGCAGCACCGCGGTGCGAATGCAGCCTCCCGTGACCATTTGTTTCAGTCTTCGGGAAAGGCTATTTATCAGATTCATAGTGGCAAGTGATACAGATTATTGGATTTCTTTTCCAACATAAAAAATAGCTGTTTGCAGTCTTTTGACGCTGGGTAAATGAGTCATTGATCTTACCTGTGGAACACTGCAGGGTATTTTTGTCCATCTTAACTTCCAATATTCTGTGACCGGAGCCCACCTCTCCAGCCAGGCTGGTGTGATCGTTATTCCCTGGGTGTTCCTCGTCCATATCTTCCTCCACGCATTTTCCCACAGTCTGGGGAAAATTCTTAGCTGGAGTGCCCTCCCTCTTTCCCTTCCAGAAGCCAAGTCGTCAAGGCCTGGCACGGATGCCAGTATCACTATGAAGCGTTCCCAGCTGCTTCATCCTTCAGTAACTCTTCTCTCCTATGAATTACTATAATATAACCTTCTCAGGATGGAGTCACGGCCCCAATCCTAGCTCCCAGGGCTTCTAGATTGGAAGAGGCATCCCAGGGCAGAAGAGAGCTCTCTACATGGCAAGTGCACTCCAGATGCCTGTGGCCAGGTCCCAGAGGGCCAGCTGTTAGGCAGAGCCTTTCTTTTGATGTCCCTTGCTGCAAGTGAGCCACTCCAATTCTAGCCAGCACTGTCTCCTACCATCATCTTGAAATATTAACAATAAATTGCTTTGGACCGTGTTTCATCACTCACCAGTCGGTCGAGAGCTGGAGTTGCATTCCAGAGCACATGTTGAAGCATTCAGTCCTCTGGGTGTGTGAGAAAGCACTGGGTAACATGGCCCTGCCTCGTGCCATTAGTCCAGGCTGCTCATTTTCCAAGGGAGACATGGGAACATTTGGCTCACATTTGGTAAATATCTTGAACAAGACTAGAGAGGCAGCCTAACAACCCGCCAGGTTTTCTTTTCTCTTGTTTTCTCTCACTCCCTCTCAAACCAGCACCTTGTCTGTTCCCTCATATGCTCTGGGCAGATACCCCAGCTGTCTTCCTAAAAGACTCCTGGAAATCAGAATCTTTCCTTTCAACTTCTGTTGTCTGCATTGGACTACAGAAAATCCTTCATCTTTAACACTAGAAAATGGGAGCTGGAGTCCCTAGGAATGCCACGCTTCCTTATTTTGCCCCCTGGTTATGGTGCACCATTCTCTCTCCACCTACCATTTCCTACAAAATATGTTTATTCATTTAAAAATATTTAACACTTCATTTATTTATTTATTTATTTGCTAGACACTGTGGTAGGAGTTAGAAGTCCAGCAACAGCCAAGAGGGAAACAGTGCCTACTTCTGGGCTTCATATTTTACAAGGAGATATAGACATGGAAAGAGGCAACTGCAAACCAGCATCCTGACTGCTCTCCGTAAAAGCACAAGAGCTGTGGGACACATGCTGGGAGCACTGAGACCAGGCTTGGGTCATCTGGGAAGGCTTCAAATAAGAGGCAACCCAGAAGCTGTAAGAGTTACCCAGAAATCAGTTGAAAGCATTAGGGTGGGGATGAGGTGCTTCACACAGAGGATGTACAAGGGAACACCCAGACGCCGTGAGAACATGGCGTGGGAAGGAACTACTGTAGAATACAAGCGAGTGGTGAAGGGGAAGCTGAAAGAGCAAGGGTATTACCATACTGGGCCTTTCCACTAAGTTCCAAGGAGCAGGGACTTCTCAGAGCAAAGGGAGCCATTCAAGAGCTTAAGTAGGGGAATGAGAGGACCCTTTTATGTTTGGAAAGGTCCTGCTGGCAGTGGCGTTGCTAGCATGGATTGGAGGGGTGAAGCTGGAACAGGCAGGAAGACCAGACAAGAGAGGACAATGGCCTCCATGGGAGGAGTGGCAGAGCAAATGGAGATGGCTGGGCCAATTCATGTCATGGGGAAGGACGAGGCTCATGTTTCAGGCTTGGCCCTCTGAGTTAATCCTGGTCCACTCACAGGACAAGGAACGTCAGGTTTGGGGCAGGGCAAGCCATCCTTTAGGTAATTTGATACCTAACTGGGCCTCAAGAGAGGTCTGGGCTAGCGGGGTCATATGTCATCAGTGCCTGGATAGCAATCCCACTGCCCCGGGGATGCAGTGGACAGCCCAGAAGAAGAGCAAGGACACTGGGGAGCAGGCAGATGAGGAGAAGCCTATAGAGAAGATTGAGGGACATCCAGGAGAGGGGTCACCCCACCAAGGGCTAAGGCGAGAGTCTTGAAAGGAAGACAGATGGTCAACCAGGTCCGATGTCCCAGAAAGACTCTTATACCCATTGGATTTAGCAACGGAAAGGTGAGGTTGGCAAGTGCAATGCCAGAGGACTAGTGAGGGTGAAGTAGATTGAAAGGTGAATGAGAAATGAGGAACCTCAAGAGGTTTGGCTCTAAATGGCCAGAAGACAGAGAGAGCAGTAGCTAGAGAGGAGTGTGGGGTCAAAGAACGGGTTTTCTTTTTTTAAGATGGGAGAAACATAAAAAGGACTTTACTGTGTTTTAGCATGAGGTGAGAGGATGAATAAATGAAATGTGTGATAAGAAGCCATTTTAGGATATAAAGCATAGAATGAGAATACAGGCGTGATGTCTACTGACTTAACACTTAATAACATCAAGATTCTCTGAGAGTGGGCTGAATCCCCAGTTTGCAAAAGGGTTATAGAGTTCAGTTCCATGTGGTGGAGGCAGCACAGTGGACAGGTTCTGGACAAACCCCTGTGGCCCATTCCCAGCTGAGGGTGGCTGTGGGCAAGTTATTTAATCTCTCTGCCTGAAGTGGAGATAATCACACCCACCTCTCAATTAGGCAAGTGCTCAACAAATGTTAGCTCTAATAATCTGCTGAAACCTAAAATTAAGGAAAAGAACGTATCTGGTGGCTACTCACCCAGGCTAAAAATACTAAAAAACATGTTCTTGTGCTGTTGTTTTCTAAACTGTTGAAACTCAGCATTGTCCTTAGGAGCTGGGCTTGTTTTATCTGTAGAAACACTTAGTGTTTGTAGTGTTTGGCTCCAGCACGGGCCACAGAGCATCCATCATGAAGGCAGTGTGTGCACAGCCGAGAAATCTCTTTTGGGCTCCTACCCTGTTTCTTTCCAGAGCTTTTCCTCTAGTTTTCAAATGAGATTTCCCTGTTCAGGAGGGATGCCAAATGCTGGAGATTTCATAATACTCCCAACCCCAGGCACCAGATTTGTGTAATTGCAGTGGCGAAGATCTGAATTATCTTTTGAAGAGGCCCCATACTGTTTGTCTGCCAAGTTGTTTGTGGGTTGGTGGAGCTGAAATTATAAGAGAAGGAGAATGCAAGAGCATGTTCGAAAGCAGTTGACACATGGCTGGTGATCCATAAGTACTGGTTTCCTTTCTGGAAGGTACCAGGGACTGTGTTCTCATAAGGCAGCATGGCAGGATGCAAACCATACGGGATTTGCCCTCGAATTTTGGCTGTGCTATTGAGCAGCTGTGTGAACTTGGGATATTTACATATCTTCTTGAATGAACAAAGCCTGAGACCCATTGCACCACATGTTTTCAAGATTAAGTGAGACAATATGTGGAAGTACGTGGCAGCCAGTAGGTATACAGTGTTTTTTCCTTCTCCTTTCTCTGCAGGTCTGTTTTGACTACTAGGTAACTGTGTTTACTCTCACAGATATGATACATTTCTTCACATCAAGACTATTTAGTCATCCCTCATCCTAATGCATTGAATTTACTACATGGAAGTTATACGATTACATAGACTCACCACTATCTTGTCAGACACCAACAGGGTTTTGTGTAGCTGCAATGGAGATGTTATTGCCACTTGCCAGTATTGAAATGATGCACTCCTTCATTCTTCAGTGAAACCTGTGCAGGCATTTTCTTTCCTCTGGTTGAACATTGTATAGTCTCCTTTAAAAACAGTGCCCTCATTTTGTTTCCTCTCTCTGACCTGCCTCTTCTCCTCCCTCCCAGTTTCCTAAACCACATCTTGTTTCCCTGTATTGTTTGCTTAATGGGCAGTTTAATGAGTGTAGTAGCGTTTCCATTTTGAAATGCACAGAGCACAAGACAGAAATTGGATTTCTTCCTGGACAGTTTCCATCCGCGGCCCTCGTTTACAGCTTTCTCCTTTCTTTTCTATTCTGCAACACAACTGAAATTTGCTGAACCAGAAAGGGGAGGAAGGAGGTATAAAGGGAGAAGCAATCTGCCTTCTTATTGTCTCAGGAAGAGCTTATTAGTGTCCTGCTCACTAGAAGAGACCAAGTGTTCTAAAGATACTCCGGGTGCCTCTTCTGTATGCGCAAAGCCCAAGGCCCTGAGTATACAGTGCATGACAGAATCTAATTACCGAGATAATTATTGTTACCTGCACTGCCCAACTGTTGTGTTTTGTAATCAAAAGCTATATTGGCAGGTGTGAGTCTGAGCCTGCTGAAAACACAGGGAAGCTATTGAAGGCTTATCAACCTGAAGCAATTTTACTCTCGTTAGTGGGCCTGTGTTGCTTAGATTTTATGTTAGAAGAATACCCCAGAGCACTTCAGCCAACACACAGGCGTTAGTCACCCCATAGAAATATCCTCAGCTGACTCCAGTACTCACGTTGCTGAAACTGGACTTCATGACAATTTCAAAACACTCTGTGCCATTTTTGAATTTGTTCTCCAAATAGCTGATCAGTACCTGACTTAGCCTTCATTTAGCATTCAATAGAGGAGAAAGTGATTTTCTCTGGGCATGGCCAGGCTGCATGTATTTGATGGGTACAGTGTGTGCTAAACTGGATGTAGGTATGTATTCATACCCTCACCACCTGCGTCACATTCATTCTGGCACAGGGCTACAAATCGGCTTTCTGTCCCCCATTTCAGCCAGCTCTAGTTAATTTATGTCTTTACTTCCCTGCCTAGCACACTAAGGAAATGGAGTTTCTACTTTAAAAATAAGGTTTATTAAAAATAAAACAACATGGTTATGATTGGTTTTTTAAATGCGTAAAGAAATCCCAAGTGGAAAACAAGGAATAAGTTGCAAAAGAGGAAGAAAAATTAGGTAATAAAGACAAGGACACTTAAAAGGAGAGAGTAAAATAACAAAGAAAAATGAGCAAAGCTGACAGGAGATATATGGGAAAAGCAGGGGAGGTCAAGGAAAAAGCGGAAGGAAAGGAGACAGAAAAAGAAATGCTACAGATTTGAGTAATGGATTCAAAAAGGAAATAGAAAAAGTGAAGGCCAAAGTAAGAATTATGGAGAAAAAAGTCAGAGACATCCAGGTCTCGAGAATTACAGGGAGGAAGTAGAGAGGGGCTGGATGTATCCCTAATGAAGTTAGATGCCTGAATTCCTTAGGACAGTCTGACGGAGAATGTCCCCTGCATATGCTAATTCAGACTCTGAAATAAGAGCCAGTCAGATTCATTACTGTCGTTGGCCAGCCTGCAATGGCAACAAAATCCACTGATGCATATTTAAACTGAATTTTTCTAACCAAGATCTTAAACAAACAGTCACCAGCTGTAACTGAAAATTAGAATAAGGCTTTCAGGGGTTAGTGTTTCTATAGGGAAAGTCTAAAAACCTTTAACGTTGCTTTTTCCAAATTTTTAGACATTTGCAGTTCTTAACACTGGCTAGTTAGTGTGTTAGCAACTGCTCCATGGCAAGACTGTGTGAATCCTTCTAGTATTTACTATGAGCATTCTGCAGGGCAGGGAGAGTGGCTGACCTGTGGTGTAAATGAAGCCGCTTGTCAGGAACATTGACTCTAGAGATGGCAAGGGAACATTTAAGGGATTTGGATTCTGTTGAGACCAACAGACACTCCCTCCCCCAAAGCTGGGAAGTCCAGAGCAGGTCCTCTCAGGCAGCCCAAATCTGCAAAACCAGAGGCATTGGGAAAGGTAGAGATGACAGGGGGCCTCAGAGAAACCTCAGGAAGGTGACGCTGGGCCTGTGACCTCCGATTCAGAGGCTGGAAACTTGGCACTACCTCTTGGGCTTGCTACGGCTCCTGTGCTGACAGCTGCATGCGCTGCAGAGTCCAGGACATGATGAGCACCAGTGGCTTGTGGATCGTTCTCCATGTTGAGCACTGAGGTCAGCTAAGCACTTTCAGGTGCTTTCTGTTATAGTTGGAGCTGAACGCCCTCTGTTTGGATGTTTTTTAGGTTGTGATGGATTACATGATTTTCACCAGTGAGTGGGAAATGTAGCAATAATTATCCAGACTGATTTGTATTTGTCTTTGGGCTGGTTTTTCATATATACACCTACATATTTTAATATAGTTGGGTCTGGTTTTCTACAAAATCATGAGGCCCTCTGATACTCAATTATTGCTAAAAAGCTGGACAGCCCTCCTTTTCTTTTCCCCAGTTCCCCAGTCCCTATTCCAGATGAAGATCATTACCTCCAGGGATGCAGAGTTATAGTTAGTGGCCAATTCATTCAACAAATACTAAGTAAGCATTAAGGGTGGCCAACTCATCCCAGTTTGCCTGAGACTTTTTGATTTGAGCACTGAAAGTTCTATATTCCAGGAAACCCTGAGTCCCAGGCAAACCAGGATGGTTGGTCACCCTAGAATCTACCATGCGCTAATAGAGCTAGAAGAGACTCTAGAAATCATGGTTCCTATCCACTCATTTTAAAGTACTAGTTAAAGCCAAAGAGTCCTCTTTATGAATTTATTTTCCTCTGATTCACACATTCCCTGGATTGGAGGAGATAATTAAGTTCTGTGGTTGAAGCTATTATCTTCAGATTTCATTAAAGAATAAAATTTAATAAAAGATACCAATAATAACTTTATAATCCAGATTGGGATTGGAAAATTAGACAATCAAAAAGTTAAAGTGAATCAAAAATCATTTTTGTATCTGGATACCTTTTGGTACATCAAAGGGATCATTTATAAACTGGTATAACTTCAGGAAGTTGAAAGGATAAACTACAATGGACTGCTATTATTTTCTCTAGTTACACCTTTTTTCCTAGAAAATGTTCACATGATGTGAAAGGATAGAAGACCAGCCTGGAAGCCAACAGTTCTAGTACTGGCTCAATCACTTATAGACCACTGACCCCAGACAAGTCATTCAATATTCCCAGATCCTAGCATTTCCTCCTGTGAAAATGAAAATGTAGTAGGAATTTCCCATGGAACAGCTAGCAGAGGAGAAATATTAAAAGTCAGGAAACTCATGCTATAGTTTTCATACTTCATTTACAACCATGTGGTCTTGAACAAATGAGTTAGCTCTTCATCTCCTTATATATAAAATGAAAAGTCATTAACAGCCTACATAGCAGGGTTCTTGTGAAGATTAAGTGATAATATTGGAAGCATGTACAAATGTCACATTCTGCTGTCATGTAATGGCCCTTACAGCTTAAGGTAGCATTTAGCATGTGTCATGATTTAGTACAAGGGTTAATAAACTACAGCTCATGGACCAAATCTGGCCTATTGCCTGTTTTTCCCAAAAAAAAAAAAAAAAAGAGAGAGAGAGTGTGTGTGTATATTACATATATAAACATATATGCTTGTGTTATATATAGCCTAAAATATTTAGTCTCTGACCCTAATCTGTGTTTATTATATATAGCATTATATATACACATATATAATACATATAGTTGTCATGACCAGCTATGTGTATTCATTTACATTTATGTACTATGATTGCTTTCAAGTGACAACAGAAGAGTTGGGCAGTTGCCTTGCAGCAGAGACTATACAGCCCACCAAACCTAAAATATTTAGTCTCTGACCCCAATCTAGCAGAAAGTTTATAAGATTGGTACTCCAAGGACCAGGATTCTCTTAGGTTTTGTGTCACTGTAGGATCCCAAGTGAATGATTTACTCTCTGGTTCTGTTTCTCACACTGTAAAAAGAAGAGAATACAAATCTAGCCCCTTCTTTCCTCACAGAAATAATGTTCAGATAGATAAGAAAACAAAAGGCATTGATCTTTTTTGGAGGAAAGCTGATTTAGATTCAAAGTATTATTCATAAGCTGGATGCTGTTAGATGACTCAGAAATGATGACTGACGTGTTGTTATTATTCTCTGATATTCGGTCTCTCACGTACATCAGTGGGGGATTACTTAGATCAGTGACAGCATACAGACCCCTGCACTGTGGTACTACATCAAAGCCAAAATACTGCACCAGAATCCAATTTAATCACAGTATCCAGTCAGGATTGTGAGTTTTAATTGCTTCTTTATCCCTGTATCCTCTGAAGACTATCATTAACATTTACAAGACATGAACTTCAGATCATGCCAACATTTCTGCTGAGGTCTCCTGGCAGCTGGCCATTTTAGTCCAGGACCAAGACAAAGGAGCCTTCTGAGTACACGAGGAAGGACTACTCCCAAGACAGAAGAAAAGTGGTGGTGGTAGCACATGGCCTGGTTTGCAGAGCAAATAGCAAAGATATTTGTTTCTGTTAAGACTTGTATTTATATTTGATTCTTAGACACATGACTGATCTCCAGGCTAGTTAAGCACATATACAAGTGATAAGCAAATCTTTGCCTAACACATATAAATATCAGGGCCTCCTCTTTCTCAAGAACCCCCTCAAACCTCCTGGGACGATCTCCCTAAAGGAGCAGCTCTTCATGTGGCTGAAAACAGCCATGTAAGGAGGCCAAGTTTGGTCACTGAAAGTAACATTGGCCCAGGTGCAGCCCATTTACAGATCCTACATACCCAACTCCAGATTTATGGCAGAGATAAATTAGTGGGCAATCATTTGCTCTATAAAATGATTCTTCACTTTACAAGCATATTCACTGTCATGTTCCTTTATTGATCTATTGCCACTAGTGCAGTTCCAATAAAATCTCATTGTTAGAAATCCAGTACACATATGCTCTGGATGGAAACCCAGATGCTAACCAGGATGCCAAGATAAAGAACAGGGTACCCTTAGAACACCCTTAGATCTTAAGACGTGGCTTTTGTCAAAGTGTTTTGTTTTCAGTTTAGGAGCTTAATGTTACTTGATACTTATGATTGCCTGGAAGATTTGGGGTACAAGATTCTTTAAAATAAAAATGAAACAATATTATGCAATTTCCTTGACTAATTTGCTCTGATTATCTGCATAAGCTTTCAAAAAAAAAAAAAGGATCAGTCATACAGAAATAAGCTAATTGTCCTTTAGATGATAAGTAACAACAATATTGACAATAGCTACCATATTGAGCATTATCCTGTGCCAAGCAGCATTCTAACTCTTAACTTATTGAAGCTCAAACCTAAAAGGTAGGTATAATTATAATAATTCCTATATTATAGATGGAGAAATTAAGGCATAGAGAAGTAAAATATCCTACCCATGTCACAAGCTGATACACGCAGAGTCAGGATTCAAACTCAGCAAGGCTGGCTCTATAATTTGTGCTATTAACCACAGTACCATATTGACAAGTAAAACAACCGTCAGGTGCTGAATTATAGGAACAAGAGCAACATATGACATGTTTTCTACCTTCAAGAAACTAATAAGAATTTCTGCCTCAGGCCATAAGAGAAAAAATGGCGTTGGACTTGTCTTTTGCCATAAAAACAAAAATAAAAACAAAACAGGAAAGCTGGACAAAATATATCAAACAACTAATTTCATACACTGGACAAGAAGAGGGTGAGGACTGTGATTCCTGAGATGAAGGAAACAAAAGATGATCCCTACCCCCAATAGTTTTCTGCCTGGAGGCATATTTTGGGCCATGGGACAGGGTGGGGAAACCCAAGCATAGCACAGTGGTCTCGTTAAACTGCAGAGACAGAGATTAGAGTTCACCAAATCTGAGGCAGCTATATATAATTTTTGATACAATTGGATATTTGTTCCAAATCTCATGTTGAAATTTGAACCCAATGTTGGAGGTGGGCCTTAGTGGGAGGTGTTTGGGCCACAGAGACAGATCCCTCATGAATGGCTTGATGCCTACAATCCTCACAGTAATAAGTGAATTCTCACTCTAATAGTTCCTTTGAGAACTGATTCTTAAAAAGAGCCTGAGACTTCCTTCCTCTTTCTCTCTTGCTCCAACTCTCTCACCATGTGGTTTCCATATGCCAGTTCCCTATCACCTTCTGCCATGAGTGGAAGCTTCCTTAGACCCTCACCAGAAACAGGTGCTGGTGCCATGCTTCTTGTAAAACCTGCAGAATCATGAGCCAGATAAATCCTTTTCTTTATAAATTACCTAGTCTCATGTGAATAGCAATGCAAATAGACTAAGTCAGTTTTGTATAACAGAGAGCCAGAGAGGAGGGAGCTACACAGAAAAAGAGCTCCCCAAATCTGCATAAGTGTCTCCTTGAGTTTTTAGCTGAATACTAAACTGAGCATGCATTAGGTAAAATTCCACCCTACTCAACAAAGAGCAGCTATGAGGGAGCTGGAGACTAAACAACTACCAGAGCCCACAGGGCTGGGCAAATTTTGAGTTCTTATCAGCCAAAGTTTTGAGTTCTCATTCTTGCTGAATATGGTACATTCAACAGAGACCCCAGAAGGCCCTCACTATAATAGTAGGGCTAAACTAGCCCTAGAATCAAGACTATGCTAGACTCACCCTGGCAAAACTTAAAAACAAGTCTTAAAAGGATCAACTACATCTATAACTGCCAAAACAATATTCAACACTCTTGAAAGGAAGATAAGAAAATCCAGACACTCAACAGTGTAAAATTTACAATATCTACTATCCAATCAAAAATCACTAGACAGGTGAAGAAGCAAGAAAATGTGACTCATAACTGGAACATTCAGTCAAGAGAAGCAGACCCAGAAATGATAGTGCTGATGAAATTTGCAGAAAAGGAATACAAACAGCTATTACACATATATGTAAGAATTTAAAGGAAAACAAAAACATAATGAGAAGTGGAAACTATTAAAGAAAAATCAAATGGAATTCCATAACTGAAAAATATAATATATGAAATAAAAAATTCACCTAATGGGCTCAACAGTAGATTGTATATTGCTAAATAAAAGATTGGTCAACTTGAAAACATAGTAATAGAAGCCATTCAAATTAAATACAGATAAAGTAAGAGTCTCATAAAAATAAAAACAGAGTCTCATTTTTAAATAAAAATGAACAGAGTCTCAGTGACCTGTGAGACAACATGAAGCACTCTAACAAAATTGTAAATGGAGTGCCAGAAAATGGCAGGGTGGTGGAAAAAAAATTGAGGAATTAATGACTAAAGTTTTTCCAAATGTAATAAAAACTATAAACTCACATATCCAAGAAGCTCAATAAAACCCAAGCAGGATAAACAATAAGAAAATTTTTATCATCAACTTGCTGGAAAGGAGCAACAAAAAAAATCTTAAAAACATCCAGAGAGAAAAACATATTACATAAAAGGGAAAAAGATAAGAATAATCATTGATTTTTGCTGAGAAAAGGGAATGTCTTGTAGAAGACAATGGATGGCATCTTTACTGTGCTTAAACAAAAACCTACCAGTCTAGAATTCTATGATTAGCAAAAATGTCCCTCAAACATAAGAGTGAAATTAAGAATACTTTAGACAGAAAAAATTTGATGAGCAAATTCTTAACCAGAAGACCAGTCCCACACTACAAGAAATGTCAAAGGAAGTTTATCAAGTTAAAATAAAATGGTGGAAACTCAGATCTGCACAGAAGAGTTTGTAAATTGATAAATATGTGAGTAAATATAAAAGACATTTTTGTTTTAAAATATCTCTAAGAGGTAATTGATTGTTTAAAGCAAAAAATAATAATGATATGTATGGATTTTATAAATACAAGGAATTAAACTGTTTAATAACAGCATAAAGGACAGGAGAGGAGAAATGAAAGTATACTACTGTAAGATTCTCCAATATATGAAGTGTATAATATTTAATGAAGACTGTGATAAGTTGAAGTGCATATTATAAATGCTAGAGCAATCACTAAAAAATAAAAAGATATAGCTAATGAGCCATAGAGAAGATAAAGTGGCATTTGGGAAAAAAATTCATGATAGGAAAGGAAGAAAGGAACAATGAAAGACCAAAGAATAAAAGAAACAAATACAAAACAAATTCAAGGCGGTAGACTTAAACTCAAGCATATCAATAATAACATTAAGTATAAATGGACTAAACCCCTCAATTAAAAGACAAAAATTGTCAAACTAAATAAAACAAGATTTTAATTATATGCTATTTACCAAAAAATACATTTTAAATATTCAAGACACAGGTAGATTAGAAGTAAATGGACAGAAAAGGATATATAACAAATTTTGGATATATGAAGGTTGCCATAACTGTACTATCTGAAAAAGCAGTCTTCAAAATAAAGAATATTATTAGTGAGGAGGAGGGACATTTCATAATGGTAAAATAATCTATTCATCAATAAGACATAGCAATCTTAAATGTGAATGCACCCAAATACAGAGCTTTAAAAATATATGAAGAAAAAACTGACAATATTGAAATAAATAGACATATCTTTAGTTGTGGTCAGAGATTTCAACACTCATTTCTCAGCAATTGTTAGAACAAGCAGATAGTCTGGAAATGGAAGATTCAAGCAACACTATCAATCAACTTGATCAGATTGATATTATAGAATGCTCCATTCAACAATAGCAGGATGCACATTCTTTTTAAGTGCGCTTGGAGCATTCACCATGACAGAACATATGCTCGGTCATAAAAACTGGCTTAATAAATTTTAAAAGATTGAAATCATATGAAGTATATTTGTTGACTACCATGGAATTAGACAAAAAGTAAAAAGCATTAAGATATCAAGAAATTCCCCAAATATATGGAAATTAAATCCCATGCTTCTAAATAAACCATGGGTCAAAGAAGAAATTCCAAGGAAATTAGAAATTATTTCTACGTTCTTGATAATAAAAACACAGTATATCAAAATGTATGTATGGCAGCACAATTCACTATTGCAAGCATGTGGAAACAACCCAAGTGCCTGTCAATTCATGAGTGGATTATTACAATTTGGTATATGTATACAATGGAATATTACTCAATTATAAGAAACGACAGTGATCTAGCACCTCTTATATTTTCCTGGCACCTCTTATATATCAGCCCATCCTCTGAAGTGTGGTATCACAAGATCAGAAGAATAGGCTCCACATGTACTCACCATCAAATTGGCACTGACTGGTCAACACTATGGTGCTCACACAGGAGAAGATGACGAAAAACAGAACTTGACATGGAGAGTCCCTAACAGCCATGCCAATCTGACAAAGTTTTGACAAATGCCAACAGGGAGATTTGGAGCAAAGATTACTGTGGGGAGTCAGCTATGTTCCCTGCAAGGGGTTTATGGGTCCCTCAGGCAGGGGTTGTCACAAAGGATGAAAAAATAGTAGGAAACAGAAATAAAAATAATATGTAGAGCCAAAGATATAGTTTATAAAGCAAAGATTTATGATGATAGACAAAGGAGGGTGCCCGGATGGTTATAATTTTTTTCCGCGGAAATGTAACCAAGACTGAACTTTTACACAGGTATTTATAGGGCAGATACAGATTTTTGGTTGCCAAGGGTAATGGGATTTATATAATAATAGGTAGTTTGGTTTAGTGTCAAAGTCTTTTAAAAGGCTACTATAGATCTTTTAACTAACTCTATCTAAGTAATTATGAGTTACAAAATTTTTTTAGGGCAAACTTCTAAGTTTTATGACAAGGTTATTACTTTAGTAAAAACAGAGACATCTTGGCTCTGGTCATTGTGTATTAGAACAGATATTTTAGAAGTCAACATGAGCTGTGTCTTATGTTAATTATTTTAACCGCATGGTTTTGTCTGGGCCCAGCTTGGGCAGTAGCATATCTGTTTGATTAGCTCTTAGCATATTTATTTGATCAGTTCTCATCTCTGGTGGCCTGTCTTTGTTGATCAGCTCTGGCAACCTATGGCTCTAGGTAAGACCTGTTTTGTCTTTTAAAACAGGTGAGAGCCATAATTTAGATTGTAGTGTCTCCTTGGAAAGTAATTGCTACTAACCATTGAGATGCCCTCCTGAGGTGAGGCAGTTTTTGATATGTGAACTAACACATTTATATTTTTCTTTAAGGCAAAGTCTTGTTTGACTTCTGAAATTATATCTGTCTCTAAAAATACAGGGGCATTTCTATAAATTAGTATCTCTTAGGCTCAACAGATTACACATAAAAAGAGTTTGAAATTATGCAGAATTGGCCAGCTCCTAATAACTAACCATGTTTCTCAGTCATGGCCTGAATTGGGCCATGGGCTTGAATGCTGTGGTGTCTTGGAAACTGTCATCAAACTAGACTCTCAAAGGGTACATTCTTTCTTGAAAGAGTATCTGAGCATCATCTTCCCATGCCTACCACACATTCCTAACATCCTGCAACCCTTGAATACTTCTCCCACAGAACTACTGATGAACTAAAAGGTGAATTTTATTATATCAAAATGATTAAAACATTTAAATAACTCTCTAACAACTAGAAGTTAAAATTGAAATTCCAAATATGTTAATAAAGACCTCTGCTTACTAAAAAAAAAAAATGTATGATGAAGTTAAAGCAATGCTTAGATGGAAATTTATAGTTTTAAATGATTTTATTAGAAAAGAAGAAAGTTCTAAAATCAACGATCTAGATTTCACATTAAGAAGCTAAAAAAAAGAAGAAGAAAAGAAATACATTAAGCCAAAGTAAGTAGAAGGAAGGAAATGAGAAAAAGGGGAAATCATCAATGAAATAGAAAACAATAAACAATAGAGATAATCAATGAATTTTAAAACTGACTTTAAAGAAAAATCTATAAAATTGATAAGCTATCAGACTGGTCAAAAAAAGATGATGCAAATTGGCAATATCAGGTGTGAAATAGGGCATGTCACTACACATCAGTCATTAAAAGGATACTAAGGAACTATCACGAACAACCATACCAATAAATTCAACAACTTTGATGACATGGACAAACTCCTTAAAACACACAAATTAATAATACTGATGGAAGAAGAAATTAAAAAATCTAACCCTAAAAATTAAATGAATTGAATTCATAAATAAAAACTTTCACTCAAAGAAAACCCCAGGCTCAGGTGGTTCCCTAGTTAATTCTCTCAAACATTCAAGGGATAAATAAAACAATATTGCATAAACTTTAAGAAAATGGAGGAGTAGTTAAATACTTCCCAGTTCATTTTATGAGGCCAGTGTTACACTGATACCAAAATCAGATAAAGATATTTTAAGAAAATATAATTTTCTACAGACCAATATTCTTCATGAACACAGACACAAATAATCCTTAACAAAATATTAGAAAATTCAACAATATGTAAAAAGGATAATACACCATGTCCAAGTGGCATTTCTGTTAGAAATTTAAAGTTTGTTTAATATTTTAAAATCAATCAATACAGTTTACCACATTAACAGAATGAAAGGAAAAATGTGATAATCTCAGGAGATGCACAAAAAGCATTAAACAAAATTCAACATCTATTCATGATTTTAGAAAACTTTGGGGGCCAGGCGTGGTGGCTCACGCCTGTAATCCTAGCACTCCGGGAGGCCAAGGCGGGAGTATCGCTCGAGGTCAGGAGTTCGAGAGATCAGCCTGAGCAAGAGCGAGACTCCGTCTCTACTAAAAAATAGAAAGAAATTAACCGGACGATTAAAATATATAGAAAAAGTTAGCTGGGCATGGTGGCACATGCCTGTAGTCCCAGCTACTCGGGAAGCTGAGGCAGGAGGATCGCTTGAGCCCAGGAGTTTGAGGTTGCTGTGAGCAAGGCTGATGCCACGGCACTCTAGCCCAGGCAACAGAGTGAGACTCTGTCTCAAAAAAAAAAAAAAAAAAAAAAAACTTTTGGAAATTGGGAGTAGTGGGAGCTTCTTCAACCTGTTAAAAGGCAGCTATGCAAAATCTACAGCTAATTATGAAAGACTGAATGCTTTCCTCCTAAGATGAGGAATAAGACAAGGATTCCCATTCTCACCATTTCTGTTAAACATGATACTGCAGGTCCCACCTAGTATAATTAGGCAAAGTAAAGAAATAAAATGTTACAGATTGGAAAGGAAGAAGTAAAATTATCATTATGAATAAACAACTGGATTGTATGCTGTCAGCCTAAGTAACAAAAAGAGAAGGGCTCTCTAAAAGAAAAGATCTGGGGGGAGAATAGAGCATTGCAGTGGGAATGTGCATGCCATAGTAAGCTATGCGTGTACTCAAGCAGGTAAAGGAAGACAAAAGTTTTTAAAGGAAAAAAAAAACATGAGAATAGCATAACTATTTTGAAATAATTATCCTTGGCCACGAAGATCAATAGCAAAGGTGATGCTAGTCTGAGGTTGAGCAGGCAGTTGCTGGGCAGATGTTCTTGCAGCAGTATTTTTTTGCGTAAGATTTTGATGGACTTTGTGTAAGGTTTTGGTTTTTGTAAAGTCTTTTTTGTTATCAGGCATACAGGTGCGAGAACTCTCTTTTAATGGCTTTCCCCCGTTCTATGTGTCAGGGTTTTCTTAACATTAATGATTCCATTTTAATTGTGACAGCTTTCACAGTACGTAGAAAATCCCAAAAAGACTACAAAAATATGCTACTGTAACTAATAAGTAAATTTTACAAGGTCACATATATAAAATTTAATTTTATTTCTATATACTAACAACAACTAGCAAATAAAATTTTTTAAAAATAGCATGAAAGAACATGAAATGCTCAAGAGTAAGTTTAACAAAATATATGTAAGATTTGTATGCTGAATATTATAAAACATTTAAGAGAATTTAAAGAGGACCCAAATAAATGGAGAGAAATACAATGCTCACAGATAGAAAGACACAACATTATAAAGATGTTAATTTTCCCCAAATGGATCCATAGTGTCTATGAAATTACAATCAAAATTCCAGGAGACTTTATTGTTGAAAATGACAAGCTGATTCTAAAATCTATTATATGTGGAAATGCTATGGACCTTACCAGAACAATTTTGAAAAAGAAGAAAAAAATTAGAGGGCTCACCCCATTTCAAAAGATTTTAAAAACTTCCTATTAACCTGCAATAATCAAAGCAGTGTGGGCCGGGCGCGGTGGCTCACGCCTGTAATCCTAGCACTCTGGGAGGCCAAGGCGGGCGGATTGTTTGAGCTCAAGGATTCGAGACCAGCCTGAGCAAGAGCGAGACCCCGTCTCTACTAAAAATAGAAAGAAATTATATGGACAGCTAAAAATATATATAGAAAAATTAGCCGGGCATGGTGGTGCATGCCTGTAGTCCCAGCTACCCGGGAGGCTGAGGCAGTAGGATCGCTTGAGCCCAGGAGTTTGAGGTTGCTGTGAGCGAGGCTGACGCCATGGCACTCTAGCCTGGGCAGCAAAGTGAGACTCTGTCTCAAAAAAAAACCAAAAAAACAAAGCAGTATGGTATTGGCATATTGCCATAAGAATAGACAGATCAGTGAAATAGAACAGATCCATATGTATATAATCAATTTTTTACAAAAATGTAAGGTTGTTTAATAGGAAAAGGATAGTCTTTACAATAAATAGTACTAAAACAGATATCCATATGGGGAAAAAACTGAATCTTAGTCCCTGCCTCATACTGTGCACAATAATTAACTCAAAATGGATCATAAACCTAAATATAAAATCTAAAACTATGGTAATTATAGAAGGAAATATAGGAGAAAAATCTTTTGATTTTCTTAGACAAATTACTAAAAGTACTAACCATTTTTAAAAATTGATAAATTGGACTTTATCAAAATTAAAAGCTTCCACTCTTTGGAAGATATCATTAAGAAAATGAAAGTTGGAGGAAAGAGAAAATGGCTGACCGGAGACACCAGGTGCCAGATCATCTCAGAAAGAAGGAAAAGTTTTAGATGAAAAAGAAAAAACAAACAAACAATCATAGAATGGGAGTAATTCCAAGGAAAAAGTACCAGAACCTACAAGAGATTCCATGGGAAGAAGTTGCAGAGCAGAACAAGAAGGAGCAAGATATTGGCCGAGGACAACCTCCGAGAAGCTTGGAGTCCAGCAAAAGGGGTAGGTAGAGCGGTTTGTTTCTCCTTCCCTCCCATCTCTGGCAATCAGTAGGCTCCTGAGCTATTGGAGAGCCTTTCGACCCTCACGAGCCCAAAAGCTGCTGCCACCAGTGAACTGGGAGCTTTTTGAGGACAAAGCACCAGCCTTCCAGTCCCCTTAGGACATTTCCTGTCACCACAGACCTGAGCGGAGACAGCAGGCACCATACTGGTTCTCCACCCAGTATGCATCTTTGTCCTGCCCACAGGCCTTCAGCCCCTCAGTTTTCATCTTGCTCATTCCCACATAAACGTTTCCTAACTCCAGCCAAGACTGCGGGACCCACAGGGGGCCAGTGGGTCCTGAAGATCTGCGTGATCCCAGAGCCTAGACATTCCAAGTGGGCTGCCTTCCAGAGAGAGGGACAGAGATGACCAGAGTGTTAGCTTTCCCGTGTCCAGACTCTTTTTCTCCCCTTCTCCTCCCTCCACCCATGGCTGCCACGCGAGATGACTGAGCCGGGGCTCTCAGGAGCTGCTGCTTCCCCCTTGTTGGTGCATGCACCACACCAGGCTTCCACAGACACAGGGGCTCAAACCTTTCCTCTTAAAGACCTGCAGAGGATTAAGGGATGCTCAGACTGTGAGCTGCCTGGTCACCAGCCCTCCCTGGTGCTGCTTGCCTGGCTGCTCCATCAGGGAAGGGCATACTCCAAAGTGGAGGGACATCAAACCTGCATGAGCACCCCATAGGCAACTCGGGACCAGCATGTTTTTCCCTGGCATGGTCAGGCATTGATCTTTGGGGACCCAGGGACAGGCCTGCAGGCTAGATCTCATACCCCCAGGACTGAATCCTGTTGCTCGGGGGCACAGAGGGGAGATTTGTTAAGTAATCTCAGGAGGCAAGGGAGCCCACATGGGCAGAACTGAAAAGACAGTGCAGTGTGGGGCCCAACCACAGCACACTAATGGAGCACCCCTCTCCCCATGGGCATGCTGTGCTCTCAGCCCAGGATGGGAAGCTCCCAGCCTGCAGTGCCATTGTGGGAGAGCTCAGCTAGATGAGCTACTGCCTGCTGACAGACGCCAGAGGGAGACCATGGAGCAGAGGAGTGGGGAGAAGAATGAAACCCACTCCTGACAGTCAGATGGTGAATCTCAGACAGCCCCTCCTCCACAGGCAGACTTTCTGGCTGACTGGGGCCACTGCAGCCTCTCCCTGGCCACTTTCCCCAAAAGCTGGGAGCAGACCTTTGACCCTTGCTGAAATAGCTACATTACCAGCTTTTGTGAAGCCTGAGGGCAATCTCACCCAATCCTGCCCCACCCAGCCTCATTCCCCGACCTTCCTTTGCTGTGGCAGAGAATAAGGACTCACCTGGAAGTTCTAGGTCCCCAGCATCTACCTGGGCCATTCAAGTGCTTCTCCTAATGAGCTAGAGCTGGTCACAGGTCTCAAAAACAACACTGCAGCTTGTTCCTTCCAGCAAGCACCACTGACTGAGAGGGAGGTCAATTTTCACAGACTTTTACAGCATTTACTGACTCAGTCATACAGAGTGTGGTTGATTCTTACCCACAAGCATCAACTACTGTCTCAGAGATTAAACTGGGTGTGCCAGTACAATTCACACTGTTAAAAAGACCACGGGGTTGGGGAAAGAGAAAGGATTTCAAAGACCTCCCTCCTCCTTCATCAAAGAGACAAAGAGAATCTGCCCACACACATAGCCCACCACTGCTACAGCCTACAAATAACTAGCAACTGAGAAAACCACCACACTAAGGATATCTATAACCAAGGCATCCAGTGAGAACCTAGATTGCCATCAAAGCACCCACAAGCAAAGCCAAAGGTTCTTACCCAACATATGCTGCAGACACACCCTTACAAGTGACAAGTAACAGGGGGTTGGGGAAACAAGCCCCATCTAAACAAAAGAAAATTCAAAAATAAGAAGTGACAGCTGCCCCAGATGAGAAAGAATCAGCGAAAGAACTGCAGAAGTATGAAAAAACATAGTGAAAGGACACCCCCAAAAGGGAACACCAGCTCTCTAGCAATGAATACCAACCAAAATGAAAGTCTTGAAATGACAGATAAAGAATTCGAAGTATGGACTATAAGGAAGCTCAGTGAAATTCAAGAGAAAATGGAAAACCAACTCAAAGAAACCAGAAAAAAAAAATTCAGGAAATGAATGAAAAATTCACTAAAAGGACTGACATATTTTAAAAAAAACAGAACTTCTGGAAATGAAAAATTCACTTAAGGAAATACAAAACAAAACACAGTGGAAAGTTTTAAGAATATACTAGACCAGGCAGAAGAAAGAAAGAATCTCAGAGCTTGAAGATAACTTTTTCCAATTAAAACAGTTAGTTAAAAATAAAGAACAGAGAATTAAGAGGAATGAACAAAGATTACAAGAAATATGGGATTATGTAAAATGACCAAATATAAGAATCACAGGAATCCCTGAGGGTGAAGAAGAAACCACACAAGGGCTGGAAAACCTATTTTAGGAAATAATTGAGGAAAACTTCCCTGGTCTTGCTAGAGATTTAGACATCCAGGTACAAGAAGCTCAACAAACACCTGGGAGATTTATTGCAAAGAGGCAATCACCAAGACACATAGTCATCAGATTGGCCAAAGTCAGCACAAAGGAGGAACTCCTGCAAGCCATGAGGTGAAAACAGAAAGTAACTTACAAAGGAAAACCCATCAGGTTAACTATAGACTTCTCAACTGAGACCTTATAAACCAAAAGGGATTGAGGCCTCATCTTCAGTCTTCTTAAACAGAACAACTGCCAGACTAGAATTTTGTATACTGCAAAACTAAGTTTCATATATAAAGGAGAAATAAAGACTTTTCCAGACAAGCAAACACTGAAGGAATTTGTCAAGACCAGGCCTGCCGTGCAGGAAATACTCAGAACCCCACTCAAGAGACAAGGGTAGCTGAAAGGGTGAAAAAATACAACATAAGTATCTTCTGTCTCCAGTAAACACATCTAAAACACACATGGACTCATACAGATTCAAGGTGAAGGGCTGGAAAAAGTATTCCATGCAAATGTAAACCAAAAGAAAGCAGGCAGAGCTATTCTTATATCAGATAAAACTGACTTTAAATCAACAATGGTAAAGAAAGACAAAGATGGTCATTATATAATGGTAAAGGGAGAAACTGAACAAGAAGACATAACAATCCTAAATATTTATGCACCTAACATAGGAGCACCCAGATTCATAAAGCAAAGAGATAAACAGCAGCATCATAATTGATGGGGACTTCAATACAAAGGATCAGTGAAACAAAAAGTTTGTTCTTTGAAAAGTTAAAATTGATAGGCCTCTTGCTAGATTAACCATAAATAGAAGAAAAATAAACCCAAATAATCTCTATCAGAAATGAAAAAGGAGATATGACAATTGATACCACAGAAGAACACTTTTAGATATCAGCTTAGACAAAGAATTTATGAAGTAGATTGCCTTTGGGAATGGCAATCATGGAAGAAACAAAAATGAATAAATGGGGCTTGATTAAATTAAAAAGTTTCTGCACACTAAGGAAATAGTCAACAGAACAAATAGACAACCTACAGAATGGGAGAAAATATTCTCAAGCTATATATCCAATAAAGGGCTAATAATCAGAATCTACAAAGAACTCAAGCAAGAATCAAAAATCAGCAAGAAATAAACAAACAACCTTATTAAAAAGTGG
>CM052438.1:54175028-54193903 GCA_028533085.1 Varecia variegata | reverse complement strand
TGAGATGGGCTACTGTGGAAAGCACAAAGTTCCCTGTCAGCAGAGGTGTTAAAGAAAAGGCTGAACAGCCATATATATTAGGGATGTTATAAAGTGATTCAAACATTAAATCATGGCTGCACTAGAGAAGTTCTCTGCCAGCCCTGATTTGTGAGAAGAGAACGCTTTCAAGGGTATGAGGCATTTCTCCGCAGAAAGAAATGATCCTAAAAATCAGGAGGGACAGCAGCCATTCTGACAATCCCCTGACCAGAGGCAGAGTGGGATTCACCCCTAAACCAGCAGAGTGGGCTAGATGTAGGGATATGGGATTGAATTAGAAGCTAGGGAAGGATATAATTTTGGAAATGTACAAGTCAGACATAAAATCGAATAGAAGGTATTTAAAAGAACGCAGGTGCATGTGAGAAGTTTCCTGGAAAGGAAAGGTGGGTGGTGGTGTAGGCATGGGCCATCTGAGGATGGCAGTTGTCCTCTGACCCCCCGCTCCTGTGGCCTTCGTCCTTAACATGAGGGGACGTGATTCAGCACAAGGTAAAAAGGTCTGCAGATCTCTGACCAGACCCCTTTGCTTATAATCATCATTATTACCTTTAAGCCAAAGTTTACTCATCTGTAAAATGAGGATAATAATAATTATAAAATCATTGTGAGGCTTTGATAACATAATGCCTGTAAGTGTTTAGTACAGGCCGTGGCTCATCGAAAGTACTTAGTAAATCCTGGCTATGATTATGGTTATGATTTTGTTACATGTTTCATCATTAAACCATATGTCATTCACTCCAGAGGCAAAAAGTAGGAAGGCTATTTCTCAATCTCTGTACCATGCTCATAGTGAAACAGTCTATGCTATCTAGTAACATACCCTTAAACAATCTCTACTGCATTAAAATCAGGAACTTAGGGAAAATGAGGATTTTTCTTTTTAAGCTTCATCTGTGGACTCTCAAGCAGTTTTTAGATGTGCTCTTTTGTTTTGATTGAAAGTTCCATGAGAGCAGGCACCTGGTAAATTATGCCCACCGCTGTTTCCCCAGGGCTTAGCAAGGTACTTGGCACTTAGTTGAAGTGCAAAAGATATACGGTGAATGAATATGGTGCCCTTTCCAGAAGCCTTATATGCAAGTAATGTTTGAAAGAATTGCTAATGGCTACCTTGCTATATATGCAGCAATGAGTGAAAAGTTAATAGGTTGTAAATGTAACAGTGATAATTTTGAGTAGTCATTTAACCTATTTACAGCAGCTAGAAGATTATTTCTCCACTTTATGAAATTAAGTAAGAAATAATTCATGCTTCATGTTCCATATCGTCCATCATGAGACCTTCTTACCAGTATAATTAGTTAGTGAAGGACAGCGCACTTTCCTTTCCACCTTTTGTCAAGAATTCTAAAGGCTTTAGAGAAAAATTATTCAGGTGGTGAAACAGCAGGACTCCTGGTGTTATTTATAAACCCTTCACAGAAAACTGTTTCAGGATCTGTAGCAGCAAATCTCAAGCATCGTTTACCTTGCCCCATAATCCTGGAGTTTGAATATGAATGATGGAACAGCTAATGACATGTTAGCCCACAAAATAGCATTAGCTTCTTTTGTCATCGTCAACCTTTTTTTTCAAAGAACACACAGAAATGTATAAATTGCAGTTTATTTCACCATAGAAGCATTTAATCAAATGTACTATAATTATGTTTTGGGTGGCTGCTAAGAATAATCACTGTTTTTTCATTACAAGGATCGTCCTAACAATTACATTAATGAGGGTCAACCATAAAGAGCACTGGGAATTTAGCTACATTTAAATGTTAAATTTGCCTCTCAGCCTTGCAGATTCCCTATATATCGACTGCTATGGGCCAGGGTCTTTCCATGGGCATTGGCATTTAATGGATATTCCTTGAACCAATGTTTTACTTTAAGTGAAATGGATTTGCATTAAAAGCATATTTATTTCCCAGGATTCTTCTTACACATTTGCTTTCCTTTGTTTTAGAATTTGCAAAGTTTTTCATGGTTAGCTCATTCATTCTCTCACTATATAATGATTTGTAGTAGGTTATATTTTAGAAGATTTGGCGTAAAAAAAAAAATGTGCATCCTTTTATCAGTCAGTTAAAGGGGACTTTACCTGCCAAATAGGAAACTGCCAGATGACCAAGAAGGAAAAGCCTGTTCACATAAGTAAAATGAAAACATATTAGAATACTGAGCTAACATTCACCTCATTTTTCACTATTGTCAACATCTAACTTTGTTCCATCTTCAAGGATTATGGTTTGAAGCAAGGCTTATTCACCATGTTTCAGTCTTTGTAGTAGTTTCCTTGGGACCTGATTTTGGGGGAAACCTCACTAATATGTAGCATTTGCCACACAGTTTGTCACCTTTCTTTAACCAACTGCTTTACACAAAAGCATAGACACATTTATTCTGGATAAATCCATGTTCTGACACATAAGCAAATATGGAAACTAGAAAGGAATCTAGAGTCTCTCACACCCAGATCAATTTTCTTCATTGGCCTGAGCTGCCTCTAAAGCATATACATGACACCATCCTCATTTTTCTGAATATGATATATATTATTCATTAGAAAGTAGCCTTTTATTCTATTTTAATGTAAAATTTCAGATAGAATTTGTTTTTGGTTGTAAAACTTTCTTATATGTTTATCCCTTATTATCCATGGTATAGCTTCTTGTGTGACCTTGACACCATGGTATTCAGAAATGAAAAAAAGTCCATTTCAGTTCAGACTCTTGGTCCACCCAGCCTACAATTCTACTTCTGACAGAGGTGTTTTATGGCGGGCTAAGCTATTCACTTTGACATCAAAAGTAAAATTTTCTAGAAGGTAAAATCATGACTCTCATGCAAATATACAAGGAACACATGTCAAAGATTTTACTCAATTCATTAATTAACCAGGGAATCAATAAGATATTAACACCAATTCAAAGAGCATTTGAGACACTAAGTCTATGCAATTTAATAAATATCACGATAAAATTGCTGCGTTAAATAAAAACTAGTTAATGTCTTAGAGCCCAATAAACTATAACCTTTGGGATTATTTGTTCATTATTTTCATCTCTTTAGACATCTATAAGTTAACATGTAACTTCACTAAATCTGGGAACTTTAATCAATAGTAAGCAGTGAGTCAAAATAAGTACATTCTCCTAAATAATCTTTGGGTGGACTTGGCCCTAAATGACATTGAAAGAATTTCCTGCCTACCTTTTTGCCTTATTTTCAATTTATGAATAATTTTTATAACAGTGGTAAAAGGTATAAAAACATATTGAGTAATACATAATAGAGTGTTTGATCTCAGCTTATGTATGTAAATATATATGTACATGATTTTGGTAAGGAGCACTGACTTGTCATTCCCCAAGGCAGAAGCCAAGAGTAGAATGAATCCCCAGAAAGTGGGATTTACTTACCGTAAGTTGTTATAGAGAGGGAGGAAGAAGTCAATATTTATCTCTGCTTTTGTCCCACTAGACGTTTAAGAATTCATCCATTTGTCCATTCAGTGATTCAAGATATCTGTTAAGCATCTACTATATGCCAGGAATTGAGGATTGAGGTGAAAAAGACAAAGTCCCTGCTCTTAAG
Source organism: Varecia variegata (assembly GCA_028533085.1). Lineage (NCBI taxonomy): Eukaryota > Metazoa > Chordata > Mammalia > Primates > Lemuridae > Varecia > Varecia variegata. The sequence goes on along the minus strand of CM052438.1, from coordinate 54,190,273 downwards.
GAGCTTACATTCTAGTGGAACAAATAGACAATAATAAAGCCATTATAAAAATAATACAGTTTTGGGTAGTAGAGAGTGCTATAAAAAAGAAAAAAGAAGAAGAAATAGGGTAAGGGAGATCATGAGTGACCAGCCAGAGTGATGACTTTAGATAGAATAGAATGGTTGGGAAATCCCTGGAGGACTGGCAGGCCTGCAGAGTGTCAGTTAGGGCTCTGTCGTTCATCTCCTAATCGGTGCTGGGCTGCCTGGGCCCACTGTATGAAGTAATTCTAGTCTTACTCTGTTGCACAGTCCAGGATACTTCCAACCAGAATTTCCATCCCCTTGTGATGAGATAGCAGTGGGAGTGACCAGAGCAGCAAATGAAGCAAATCACGCAAATAGTTTCCCCTGGGGAAAAAGTAATTTCCTGGGAGAGGGCAGTGGGAAAATGTACACAGCATGGATTTTAGGTCAGGGACACCTAGGTTTGAATCTTGTCTCTACCATTTACTACTCTATGACTTTAGACAAGCTACTTAAATCTATTTTTCATCTGTTAATGACACATGAAGATCCCTCCCTCATGGGGTTAAATGAAATAATCTTCAAAAAGCCCTAGACCCACAGGAAACACTCAACAAACAGTAGCTATTAGTCTTATTATTCCCCTATATAGAGAGTCTGTAGTACCATATTCATGTAGTACTGATGTACTAGTCTTAGTGATTGCTGCCATATATTTTTCAGCTTTATGAAAAGATGACTCATTATCACACAGTTTAGGTACCCTGCCACCTGGAGGTCTACCTGGTGTGTGGTCAAAGTTACCTCAAGTGGCCAATCTGAGTTTTCCAAAGAGATAGAAGATGCAGGGGCTTAGTGGCACACCTGAAACTTTTTAGCACAAGCTTGGAGATTCTTGGGTAGATTGAGAGTTTAGAAACTAAAATTATAATGCATTTCATGGAGTTTTGATGGGGGATTTTTTTTTAATTTCCTTTTTTTTTCCTGTCTTGTCCTGTCATTTGTTTTCTTTTCCTTTCCCCCCACCCTTATGAGATGGCTTTTCTTCTGGGGAGCTGTGGGCAGGAAGCTATTAACTGCTTCTGACTCTAATTTTCAATAAGATTTAATACAATAGCGATTAAACTACCCCCCTGAAAAGAGAGATTAAATGTCTGCAAATTGCATCAATTGATTTTCTAATTATTTTGGTAATAACATTTTTTCATTTGATAATGTTGCTGAAAAATAATAATTTTAATTAAATTTTAAATGTATTTTTAGCAGTTTAAGTATTCTGGGGGGACTAAGTTTTCTTTCAGGAAATACATTAAGACCATAACATTCTTCTCTAACCCCATAATTATTATGATCAGGGGAATGTCTGTAATACATTCCATTGCAATTAAATTGCATACCCCAGACCAGACTGTTCAAGATGTGTTTATAAAGGAGAAATGGATTTTCCACAGCTGCTTGCCTGTGAGTGCATTCTTCTTGCAGCATTGTAGCAGCCAGTATATGCACTAAAATAACAGACTTGAATTTAAACTTTCAAAGCTTTCAAAGGTCTTTCAAAAACCTCTCATAACACAAATTGCTTAATTTGTGTACGTGAAACCCCACTGATTACATATGAATGAGAGTCAGCATACAATAAGAGGGGCTATGAGAATCTCTGTGTACGGGCCCACCCATCTCTTCAGGAATTAGCAGGTATTCAGCCTTGTTCCAATATCCTGCACAGACCACAGTCATTACTGAGATCTCCCCGTGAAGACTGAAATCGGCTGTGAACAGTGGGCAGCTTGGGTATTTCTTACAATATCAATTGGATGGTCTTCACCCAGTCACATAGCCGGGAAATATTTCCTGTGAGATGAGTGTTTACCAAAAAGATTCATAGAGAGAGAGGAAGCAGCAACAAGGGGAGGAAGAGAAGAAATAATCCAAACCAGGATCAAGGCAGAGTCATATGTTAATAGAATACATCTCACAGTTCAACTTTTCCATCTTTAAGAACAATCATCAGAACTTTGATTTATTAAATTAGAATTGTAAATCCTCCAAGTCATAATTAATTGATCACAATGTCATCGATATATAATATATTGGGTCATCCTTGTGGATGTATCAGCTATAATAAACTAGTTGAATACCTATTAATAAACTAGTTGAGTACCTACTAATCCTCACAAGCAATTTGGAAGTGGGGTATCATTAGTCCTATTTCATGATTGAGGAAACCAAAGTTGAATGTCCTTACATGATTCTTCCAAAGTCACCCAGTTGTTAGGCAGAAGAGTTTGAATTTGAATCCAGCCCTACCTGCCTCTAAACCCCATATTCTCTCAGCTGTGTCTTTCTGCCTAGGTCCAACTTCTCCTTGGCTAACATGCTGAAGGACATGTCTTTCTATCCTTAAATTCCACACCTCCCTTGGAAATAATTTCCTAACCGTGAACTGCCCTAATAATGCTGTAGTTTGTTTCTAGGGGAGAATATTGGTCTTCAGAGCAGGCTCCTTCTTCTCTACCAGCTTTCTGTTTCTAAAAAGCATTTGATGATTCCCTCTTCAGAGCTCATATACCTGTCAAAAGATACTATGCAATTTATCCCCAGGGGTAGTTAACATTCCCCCGACCCTGCGATGTCAGGTGCTCTCAGAAATTGAAATGCAGGATCTCCCTCAGTGCGGGTCTTTTATAATAGATCAGTAGCTGTCACTGATAAAATGTCTCCTTGGAATTGCAGACAGAGCTGCAGGGCAGCCGGGAGGCAGGCCCACCCTGGTATCTCCTGTGGTTATCAGCATTCTCACTGGTGACACAGGAATTTCTGGAGTCGTTTTAGTTTTGTAGAATGTTCATGGGAACTTAGATAATATCTGAGGAAATGCCTTCCTTAAGTCACTAGTTCTAAAGGAAGGCAGCCAAAATCTTTCAGTCTGAGACAGAAAGGGAATTTTGGAAGCCTGAAGAGGGCATGCACAAATATTTCTTGCCTCTATTTTTTCAATATGGAATTTGGAGCCTTTTCCTGTCAGCCACCACGCAGTGTCTTTAAGAAGCTCTGTATGAGAGGAAAACAGCCCTGAGTGAGGCATACTCTGCTGGAATTAAATGTCCCTTCTTGTTTCCTGACATCCACAATTCTAATGCATCCTCCGGCTACCTTAGTGACTTCCGTTCTTTGAACTTCTTAACTCTGTCCTTAAGTTGTGCATGAATTTGACATTCACCTGATGCTCTCTGGAGTCCAGAAAGCATGTACTCCCCACCAGCTTCAACTAGTTCTAAAAATGTCACAATTTCTGTTAAAATGCTTCCAGCTACTACCAGAGTAAATGCACAGATTTTTCTCTCCTGGGTGTGCTGTGAGCTCATGGCATAAAGAATCCTCTGGTTTTAAAATGGACTTCTGACCTTTCCACTGAGAAGTGTTGTTATCTTTATCTACATGCCTTCCAGAGAATTCCAGTGGATGAGATGTCATCATCTGGCCCTGGGCCTTGTCGCCTCTCCCCCAGACTATACCTTTTCCCCAGCTGCCTCCGCACCTCCATGGTTGTTCACACAACTCCTTCACCACATTTTTCTGGAGCATCTCCCTAAGGTACAACTCCAGTCACCTCCTGTCCACTGCCCACCCATAGCTTCACATTTATGAACTACATTCAGTTCATTTTCAGCCTTACAGTTAGGACCTTCCACAGTTGGTTGCCCACTTTATCTGCCAATAATTACCCCAAGTTACCCCAACATCAACCAAACTAAAATGCTCACATATTCTATTCACTTGGAGTACCTGTGGCCATTTCTGCCTGTTGACATCCTAAGTACTCCAACCCAGAGCAAGGGGCTTGGAGGGATAAACAGGGGGAAACCTTGGTACAAAGCTTTTGAAATTTGAGTTGGGCTTAGAGAAAATCTAGATGGCATCCTAAGGCATCAGAGCGCTCAAAAACAGTGACAGTGTCCAATCCACAGGACTGGAAGTGGAGGATTGGGAGAAAGCTCTGGCAATGTTGTTATCAGAAACACATAGAAACATCCCTCTCCTTCCCCCAAATAATTATTGGATAAAATAATAATTGTTTTTTTATAATACATGGCTTAGCAGGAGGCAACATAAGGGAATTCCTCAGAGGTGAGAAATAAGAGTCAGAGTCTTTAGAGGTAGGAACACTCTGGAGACTGACATTTGTCTGCTTAACCCTGTTTGCCTAGAGCATGGGTTTTAATAAGCAGCAAGTGCATCTAGGACAGGTATAAAACTTGGGACTCCTAGTGTCTTTATATAAAATATTTATTAACTTTAGACTTATTAAGGTAAGTATGTGACCTGTAACTTCCAAGGTCTTCACTGGCAGAATTGAAATAAAGTGTATAAATTCCAAACTAGTAGACTTAGAAGAAAAAAAGGAATGAGAGAAGGGAAAAAAATCAACCCCAGAGAAGGCAAGAAAGAAAGGGGAAAAAGAAATCTAGAAAACGTAATGAATAAAGAGAAAGCAAAAACTAAAATGATATAAATGAATACAATTTAATAATAATCACACTCTGCAAAAGTGGAATATACTCTCTAGTTAAAAATCAAAGATTATTAGACTAGATCTTAAAAAATCAACTCTAAACTATTCATAAGAGAAACCTCTAAAAACATAGAGACAGAGGAACACTGTAGGTAAAATAATGGGAAAAAGTATACTAGTGTAATACTCTGCAAAAGAAAGTGGTTATAGCTATATTAAATATTAAGAAAAACTAGAATTTAGAACAAAAAGCATTACTACAGATGAATTTTCAATTTATCAGGAAGACATAATTCTAAATTTGCATGTTCCTAATAGACTAACCTTGAAGTATATAAAAAAGAAATTACTGGAACTACAAGAAAAAAAATATCCAAAATCATAGAGGAACATTTTCACATGTCTCTCAAAACTGATAGATCAAATAGACAATAAATCACTAAGGAGTTAAAAAGGTTTGAAGAACACAATTAACAAGTTTGATTTAATGGACATACACAGAACAGTGACAGTCCATTCAAGTACACATGGAACATTCATAAAAATGGATCATATAATAGGCCATAGAGCAAATCTCAACAAAATTCAAAGAATATGTATCATGCGGCCCATAGTCTCTAACAGTTAAATTAGAAATCAGTAATGAAATAAATAACTAAGGAAACCCCATATCATTAAAAATTAAAAAACACTTTCTAACTCAAGTCAAAGAAAAAAGTCAAACTAGAAATTAGTAAATATTTAGAACTGAATAATCATGAAACTATTAATCAGAACTGGTGTGATACATTTAAAGCAGTATTAGGGGGAAGATTGTAGCCTTATTGCTTATGCTAGAAATGAAGCAAGTCTGCAGAGTAACAAACTGAGCATTCAACTCAAGAAATTAGGGGGAAGAAAGCAAATAAACCCAAAGAAAGATGAAGGAGAAAAATAATAAATATAAGAGCAGAAATCAATGAAAGAATAATTACTATATAATAGAAAGTATCCAAAAAAAACAAAAATTGTCCTCTTTTTTGCTTCAAATTACTAATAAAATTGACAAACTGCCAGCAAGATCAATGAACAAAATAGAAGACACCAATAACCAACATCAGAAATGAAAAGATGCTGCAGACATCAATAAAGATTAAAAACAAGATATTATTGACAATTTTATGATAATTATTTTGAATATTTAGGCAAAACTCATAAATTCCTAGAGAAATGTAGCTTCCATAATTAGTTCAAAAGTAAATACAAAACCTGAATAACCTAATAACCATAAAAGAAATTGAATCATTAGTTAAAATTGTTACTATAAAAAAAGCACTAGACTTAGATGGCTTTGTAAAAAGTTCTAAAAAATAACCAAGAAATAAATGATTCTAATCTTACACAACTTATTTCAGAATGTAGAAAAAGAAGGAACAGCATTTTATGAGTCAGATATATCCTTGATATTAAGATCCAGAAAATGCAAGTTTTTTAAATGTACATTTACAATAGCAACAAAAAGTATAAGCCATCAAGGAAAGAAAACTAACCAGAAGTATGGAAAACTGTATTACAGATCTTTAAAGACATTATGGAAGACTTAAATAGACACATAACAACATACCATTTTTATGGATAAGAACACAATAGCCTAATAAAAATACGTTAGATTTCCCTGGAATTTGATGTACAGATTAACACAATTCTGATCAAAATCTAAAAATATTTTTGGAGAGTTTTAAAATGATTCTAAAATTTACCTGAAAGTGCAAATAGTTCAGAATAGTCAAGATACTCTCAAAGGAGAAGGAAGAGAAGGTAAGGGAACTTACTTACCCTGCCAGATATCAAAGATTAGAAAGTAATAGCAAGTAAGATAGTATGGTGTTGCCATGGGGATAGACAAATACACCACAGAAAAGAATTAGAGAGCCCCAAAACAAATCTTCACATAAAAGGAAACTTGATATATGGCAAAATTGATACTGCAAATAGGGTGGGGAAAGAGGATATACCAGTGAATAAATGTTTCTGGACAATTGAAAAATAAAAATAGAATCCTACCTCACACCCTACACAAAAATCAGTTCCTATTCCAGATGGATGGAAAATGCAAAAATGAAAAGCAAATCTTTAAAAATTTTAGAATATAACATCAGAGAATATCTTTTTGATATCAGGGTAGGGAAGGATTTCTTAAGATATAAAAAGTACAAATGTTAAAGGAAAAGATTTATAAATTCAACTACATTAAAAGTAAGAACAGTATGTCAAGAACTCCTACGAATCAATTTAAAAAGACAAACAAATCAACTAAAAAATGGGCAAAAGGTATGAACAGGAATTCCACAAAAGAGAAAATGTAAATGGCAAAAAAAAAAAGTGTAAAAACATGCTCAATCTCACTGATACTTTTACAAATGATAATGAGATAACATTTCACACTCACCAAATGAGCAAAAACGTAGTTTGACAATACCAAGTGCTGGAAAGTATGTGAAATGAGAGAATAATTCATATACTGACTGTGTAAGTGTAAATTAAAAAGGAAAACATTTTGAAATTGCATGGTAAAATTAAACACACACATACTCTATAGCCCAGGAATCCACATTAAAGTTTAGAGCCTAGAGAATAATGACTGTAGCAAATAATGACAGAAAACTGGAAACCACCTAAATGGACATTGTCAGAAAAACGGATAAATAAATACAATGAGATAATGTACAGCAATAAAAACTGAAAATACTACAGCTATACACCATAACAGATAAACCTTACATATGTTTGAATGGAAAAGAGAAGTTACAGAAATAATACAGTTCAAAAGCAGGCAATATTAAACTGTATATATAGTTATATATGTAGTTATGTACATATATGTAGTAAACTATAAAGTGCTAAAACTATTTTTAAAAAAGCGAAGAATGACTAACAAGTAGGACAGGATAATGAGTACCTCTGGAGGGAGGAAAGGGTCTACAATTGGGGAGAGTCATAATATGGGTTTCAAAGGAACTGGTAATATCTTTCTTGCATTGAATTATGGACATATGTGTATTTTTATATTGTCACCCTTTGTAATATACATTTATGTTCTCTACAATTTTACATTTGTATGGTGTATTTCACAAAAAAATAATTAAGCAACTAATCAATCAAGCTTGCTAGAAGTTAAAGAACTGCACCTAGAAGCCACAGGATGTGCCCAGTACATTTTCGAGGATAAATAAGAGACTGAAATTTCCATGAGGCTCTGATTCATAGCTGAAACTAGTGAAAATCTTCTCTCTTGAATGAGAAAAAAGTTTTAAGTGGGGCAGAGACTTCTGCTAGTGCCCTTGGGGGTTGCTGGGGATTTTGTGACTTGTGACTGCAAGAAGTAAATGAATGGTTTGAGAAGGGAAACTTGAACAAAGGAGCACCTGACTTTTGTATCAGAAAGGCACATAATTTGCAGTCATGTAGGTACAAAAAGGATACTGTCCTTTTTATAAATATGAGGACATTTGTATCTGTTACTTAAACAAATAAATGTTTATTTTTCATCTCATAGCAGGAAGTCCAGAAATAGGCAGTGCAGAGCTTGTTCGGTAGGTTAGCAATATTTTCTAAATCCAGGCTCCTTCTGTCTTTCCACTCTGCCATTTTTAGTGTGTGGGCTTTTGCCCCATGCAACTCCAAACTTCTTATCTACCCTTAATGTAGGATTAGGGGCATATTCCTGACTCTTTGTCAGCAAAGTAAAAGCTTTCCTAGAACTCTACTATAGCCTTCCATTCATACCCTAATAGTCAGGATGGTGTCCCATGGCCATTTCTTGCTGCAAGAGAGCCTGGGAAAATATTATTTTGCTATTGCAGCCTCTATAATAGGATCCTGCAAAAGTGAAGAGGGAGAGGTAGCTAGCAGTGTCTGTCAAAGTACTCCACTAAGAATTCTTCCTTTTTTCTCCCCAGGAGCCAGTCTGCTTGATAATTTGTATAAATATTTCTTCTTCCATCACTCCCATGGAGACACCCTGACTGTCATGGATCCAAACCAGATGAATGTTGCTGCTGCCATTTGGACTGTTGTCTCTTATGTCGTTGCAGACTTGGAAGAAATGCTGCCTAGGTCCTAGGAAGAGCAATAAGAAAGTGCTTTTGTCCTTTCTAGCCAGGAATCTTGGGTCTGCAGCTTTTGGAAAAGCCTCTTCAAGTAATAATTTCATCTATTCATCTTCAAAACACAACACTTTTTGTTTCTATAAGGAATGATCCCCCACCACATAGAATCAACATATAGTAGGGATCACAATGGGGGCATTTCTTTATACTACCTTCTACAAATATTGTTTCTACTTTGAAAATATGCCCTGAATAAATCTTTGGAAGATCTCTGGTTTTATGTGTTCATTTATGGTCATTAAATATAACAATATCAATTATTATGGTTTATGTTATTTGCTGAAGGAGTAGGGGAATTACTCAATTGTAGTATGAACTTAATTGAATATATGGAGGCATGTGGCTTTCTAATTTATACATTTTTGTTATTTAAATGAGATATGGAAGTTTTAAATTAACAGGAAAAAAAGATGTCCCCATTTGGGGAAAAAATCAAGTATGTATAATTCAATTGCCTTATTAAATATGAGCACTAATATCTATCACTATATAAATAATGCTATTTTACATTTATGTTTTATATATTTTACACAATATTTCCATGAAGTTGGGGCTTATTCACAATTTGCTGATAAAAAGGTTGAAGCTCAGAGAGGCTAAATAATATTCACAGGGTCCTACAGAGCAAAAATATTGATCCCCATTCATTCTAGTGACAATCTCTACTATCCTTCCTGACATAATGTCCAATATTCAATAAAAAATAACAAGACACACTAAAAAAAGCAAGAAAAAAAAATAAACTCATTGCCAAGAGATAAAGCAATTAAGAGAACCAGAGTTAAGAGATAATTCAAAAGTTGGAACTATCAGAGAGGGAGCTTAATATTACTATGATTAATATGTTAAAGATCTAGTGGAGAAGATGGACTACCCATACAAACAGAAGGAGAATTTTAGAAGAGAGATGGAAACTATAAAACAAATGCAAATGTTAAAATAAAAAAATACAATATCGGAGATAAAAAATTTCTCTTTTGGACTAACCAGTAGGTTGGACAAGGCTGAGGAAAGAATCAGTGGACTTGAATATAGGTCTATAAAAATTATCCAAACTTAAACACTAAAAGAAGGAAGTATGAAGGGGAAAAAAATGCCAAGAAGTATCATCCCAGAATTGTGATATAACATCAAGTGGTCTAATATACATGTAATTGGATTTCCAGAAGGAGAAGACAAAATTTCAGTTTTTTTAATGGTAGTAATTAAAAGGGTCAAAGGACAGAGTAGCATCTTTGATATCTGGCAACATGGCAGACCAGTATTCTGACTGGCCCTTATACTGAAAACAGCTAAAAATGTCATTTAACATTTGAAACACCTTATTAAATATATGAATGAACTGGTTAAAAAGTAAAGAGTATTAGACAAAAGACAAAGTAAAGGCATATATCAAGAGAGATATATATTATAAAATATTAAACAAGCTTTCTCTTTGAGAAAATTTGAAGAATGTGGGAAATATTCACTGGGTTAGTTTTGCAAACTTTCAGGGCTCAGGGGACTGTAGACAAATCCCAGATTCTGCCACATTAAGGATCCCAGAGAATCCCAACAAGAATGAGACCCCTAAAAATTATACCTTAATACAATGGCGAACTCAAAATAACTCTGAGGACTGCAAGAAAAGTTACCATGATTGAATAACTGCTGAATAGAGGGTCCAAAGAAACTCCCACAGATAAAGTTACAAAAAATATGAACTCACAGCCAAAAGGGGGTGTGGGGAAGGAACCATAGCATTCTGAGAAAGAGCAAACCAAAAAAGACAACAAAAGAGCTAACTCACAGTGTCCTCTAATATTGTAATCTTTAGGTTGAGAATTTTAAACTATGTCCATTATGTTTAAGAAAGTATAAGAAAGGATTGAAAATAGAATAGAGAGCAAAGAACTATAAAAAAAATGACCAAGCATATTGTTGAAAGAACCAAATAGAACTTCTAAAAATATAAACTTTAATAAGTGAAATTTAAAAATTAAGGGACCAATTTAATAAGCGAATTCATGAACCCAAAAGACAACAGTGAAGAAATTAATGAGAATTTATCACAGAAAGCTAAAGATATGGAAAATATGAATGAGAGGTTAAGAAATGTGAAGGATAGAGTTATATTGTGTAACACATGTTCAATTGGGGTTTCAGACAAATGAGACAAAGAATCATATGAAAAAATATTAAATGAAAATTTTTCAGAAATAATGAAACCCACCAATCCACAGAATGAAGAAATCCGATGAATCCCAAACAGAATAAATGAAAAGACATAGAGAAACCACAGACCAAAAAAGACAAAGAGAAGATCTTTGAAGTAAGAGAGCAGAGATGGATGATCTTAAAAGGAGCAACAATTAGACTTTTAGCTAACTTCCTAATAGCAACAGTGCAAGCCAGAAGGCAGGGAAATAATAATCTTCAACATGCTGAGAGACAACAATTATCAACCTAAAAATTCTGTGCTCAGGAAAAATACCTTTCAAAAACAAAGACAAAATAAGGACATTTTCAGATAAAAAGTGAGTGAGTTTACTACTGGCAGATCTTCACTAAAAGAAATTAGAAAAAGTGTACTCCAGGCAAGATTAAATGATCCTAGCGTGAACACTAACATACAAGAAGTGAAGAGATTGGCTCAGGCCAAGATCTATATGTGATCTTTCAGGCCTGACTGTAAGCGGTGACAAAGGCTTTGCCTGGCAGGCCTGGTGGGAGAGAGCTGCCCTGTCCACACCAGATTTAGCACACAGCGAGGGGATCTTAGTTTTCCGGAAGGCAGTCAAGGACTGAGGCCCCTAGGGCAGCCAGCCATTCCTCCCCCAAACACCTCCATTCAAGTCCTCCTTATCTTAGGAGCAAGCCACTCCCTTCCACTCTGAGTGCTTTTCCACTTCTAGCCCTTCTCCCTCTCCCTCTCCTTAGTCCCCCATAAATGTCAGGAGTCATGTTCAGGACTCCTTAGCCCTGAGATGATTTCTCCCATCTGGGCTGATTCATCTGACCCTTGCCTCGTGCCATTCTCTAGGGAAAAAAATGGAACATTAGGAAACTGGTGCCTAATTTTGACTTTTGCTTACACTATCTCTGTAAGTGATTAAGGCTGTTTATTTTCATTTTGGCTCAATGTCCTAACTGACCACCTAAACCTGGCAGCTGGACAGAAACTAAGAGCAAAGAAAATGGGAATCATTTTAAACAAACATGGAATAAAGAAAACAAAAACAATAATAATGTGGTATTTGAAAAGAACACAAGACAGAAAGAAGATACTTGACTAGAATAACATATTAATATTAGGTAATTAAATATGAAATATCTGATTTCAAAAGTTTAGTTTATAATATCTCCAACAAGAAGCAGTACAATTAATCAAATTGTGCACCTAAACTATCGACACAGTTTTGCCATCTTAAGGGTAGCTTGTTTATGCCAGCAGCAAAGAAGCCTGGAGAACGAGTGGCGATGAAATCACAAAAGGTGTTTTCCACAGCTTGTTGAGAATTGAATATTTTTCCTTGCAAGAAGTGGTCCCAAGCTTGGAAGAAGTAATAGTCAGTTGATGCAAGGTCTGGTGAATACAGGGGATGACAGAGAGTTTTCAAGTTCAGCCTCTGTAGTTTGAGAAGCATTGTTTTTTGTGACATGTCATCTTGCAAGAGGATTGGCCTGTCTCTATTGATCAATCTCAGATGCTTAATCGCAAGCACCCTCATCATTTCGTCCAGTTGGTTGCAGTAGACATCCACTATGTAATTGATTGACCAGGTTTCATGACGCTGAAGTGGATAATACCAGCCCTGGACCACCAAATAGACACCATTGGCATTTTTTTGATTAATATTTGGTTTTGGACTATGTTTTAGCACTTCATCTTTATCCAGCCATTGTGCTGAATGCTTGCAGTTGTCAAAAAGAGTCTATTTTTCATCACACATAACAATATGGTGTAGAAATGGTTTGCCTTTATATCGTGACAGCAAAGAAAGGCAAGCTTCAAGATCATTTCTCTTCTGTCACTTGTTTAATTCATGTGGTACCCATCTGTCCAGCTTCTTTACCTTGCCCATTTATTTCAAATGGTCCAGTATTGTTGGAATAGTGACATCAAACCTTGCTCTAATTTACGCTTAGGTTGAGATGGATTCACTTCCACTTCAGCTTTCAGCTCATCATTATCCACCTTGGTCTCAGGTCACCCACATGGCTCACTTTCAAAATTAAAATCACAAGAATGGAACTTCTCAAACCATCAACATACTGTGTATACATTAGCCACATCCTTCCCAAACCCTTTGATGATATCTTGAGCTGTCTGTACTGCATTGGTTCCATGATGGAACTCATATTCAAAAATAACATGAATTTTTTACTTATCCATGGTTTCACAAAAATAGCTCTTAAAAAGATGTGAAAGATAATCACAAGCCAAAACATGTGTTGGAAAGACTGAGGATGTATCTTCACAATAGGGAGGAAAAAAAAAAAAAAAACAAGAAGTGTCAAAGTGAAATGTCAGAGAGATCAACTGTCAAACTCAGTACTTAAGGAAATTGGACATTTCATACGTAATGACCTAATACAAAAGGAAATTACTGGAATTAGTGTTCTAAGGTCCTTGTGTTGATCTGGAAAAGACTAATGACATTGTCTACCTTTAGGCTTTGCTAAGTTAAACATGAAAGTTTAATTTTCTAAGGAAACCACAAAAATAGAGATAGAGTGCATAACAACAAAACAATTCCCCCTCCCATGGAATGAGAAAAAAGATCAACAAATTTGACATCATATTAAATCACTACAATGCCACTAATCAACTAAAAAAAAAAAATCCTAAGTTTGGAAAATACGAAATGACAATGAAATAAATAAATGACTACTAATTAACTTGTGAGTTACAGAAAGAATTATAATTGACATTAAAATGTATTTACAAACTGAATAATAGCGCTCTCGTGCACACACACACACACACGCAAAGCAAAACTTTTGGAATGCAGGTAAGTAGTTTCTTAGAGGCAAAGTTACAGTTCTAAATGCCATAAACAAAAAGAAAAAAAAAACCCTAATCCAATTTAAGAAGAAAAAAGAATAGCAGAATAAACCCAAAGAGAATTAGGAAATAATAAATATTAGTAGAAATCAGTGAAACAGACAACAAGCATTCAATAGAAAATATCAAAAAAGCCAAAAGTTGGTTCTTTGAAAATACTAAAAATTACTTATGAAAAGCTTTATACCAATAATTTGGAACACTGAATAAATGGACCAATTTCTGAAAACTGTAAATTACCTAAATTAGCAGATGAATTAACTGAATATTTTCATAACTCCAATAAGTTGAGTCACTAGTTTAAAATGTACCCGCACACACACATACACACACGCATACACACGTTCTTTAGGCCAGACGGTTTTACAGGCATGTTCTACCAAAATTTAAACAAACAATTGCAATTTTATCAAATTATTACAGAGTTTACAAGAGAGACTAATAAAACTCATTTTATGAGACTAGTATTATCTTAACATCAAACTCTCATTAAAGACAGTATGAAAAATCACAGGCCAATTTCACTCATGATCATAGAAGAAAAAAATTGAGCAAAATATTAACTAAACTATATCTATTACTGAAAAAAAATAGAATACATGATGACAAAGTTGAGTTTCTGCAGATATGCAAGATTGATTTATCATTAGAGTATCAATATAATTCACCACATTAACAAATTAAAAGGGAAAAATTATCCCAATCATCTCTAGGTACAGAAAAAGTCACATAAAATCCAAAATCCATTTATGATAAAAATTAAAGAGGACATCCTTAACCAGATAAAAAACATCTACAAAAAAAGTTAAAGAAATACCATAATTAATGTGAAATACTGAAAACATTTCTTTTAAAGTAAAAAATAAGTGTAACCACTTCTATTCTGCACTACTTAGATGTCCTAGCTGTCACAGAAAGACAGGGGAGAAAATTATATGCAAACAAAGGAAGAAAGAAAATGTTTTTATTTGTAGATAAATATGAGTGCCTATTTAGAAAATTCAAAAGAATCTATTAAAAAATATCAAAATAAAAATGGGGCTTAGAAAGTTTGCTCAAGAAATAAAAATTAGAAGCATTTCTATATAAATACTTAGAAAATGTACCGCAAAAGATACCATTTACATTAGCATCAAATAATATAAAATGTCAGCCAGGCACTGTAATGCATATCTGTAACCTCAGCTACTTGGGAGCCTGAGGCAGGAGGATCACTTGAGCCCAGGAGTTCAAGGCCAGCAACATAGTAAGAACCCTATCTCTAGAAATAATAATATAAAGTGTCTCAAAATAAACTTTACAAAAAGATATGAGACTCTTTTATGGAGAAAAATTATCAAACTTTATTGAAATACATTAAAGTAGAACTAAATCAGTGAAGAAATATGCCATGTTTGTGTTTTGGAAGACTCACTAGTAAAGATGTACATTCTCTTCAATGTTTTCTAGAGTCAATACAATCTCTACCAAAATTTCACATTAGAATGTTTTGTGTTTGAGTTCTTGATTTTTGTTTGTTGGTTTGTTG
>CM052438.1:54158721-54174528 GCA_028533085.1 Varecia variegata | reverse complement strand
TGACAAATCCCTGGTATAAACACAAAAGACATAAACGTCTGCTCAGCTACAGAAGACTGAAGTTGTTATACAAGAGTAGCTGTATGAGTTAATAAATAAAAGATGGGTTTATAAATTTTAGGGACAAAATTGAAGTCAAACGAATTAGAAAGATGCAGATTACATTTTCCCTGAAATGTAGGACAGGATGAAAATGAAATAAGACAAGGGTTTGGGCTGAGGGTTTGCTGAACCTAAGCGCTGCACAAAAGCAGCTCAAGGTACTTATGTATGTGAGTGTGCACGTTGTTCTTTTTCCGCTGAACCTGCTGCTAGAATCTATAGTCCTGTCCTTTTTCATAACCTTCTCGGCAGGGTAGATGTATTCTCCCAACTGAGGCTCTATTTGCCCTGCCAAATCCCATTCTAAAAATCAGATTTCCAAATGGCAGCTTTAAGGGGCACAAACAAGGCTGCAAACTAGAGAGCAACCTATAGGAACAGCTTGAGTGAGGGAGTTAAAGAGAATCTGAGAAGCCCTGTGGAGTGAGCTAGTATTTCCTGAGGATCCTGCTGGCTTGTGCCAGTTGAGGTGACCGGTCTGTCCAGATGGGATGTGTGAGTTTGTGTGTTGGGCTGTAATTGCCCGTGACAACTGCAGTCTACTTACTGCACCAAGGAAAAGAGATAGACCAACAACAGCAGCACCCAGAAACTCACACTGCTTGCAGCAGATGTCCTATTAAAATTGTAATTGTCTCCATTAGAGAACTTCCTCTCCACATTCTCATTCTTTTTTTCATGTACCTGTTTTTCAATAGTCTTCCTCCACCATGTCCTCCAAATCTCCTGGTGTCTGTTTTTGTGGGAGAGAAGCAAAGTTTCTCTAACCTTGACAGACCTACCCTAACCTTGACTCCTCTTACTGTTTGGATACATAAGAAGTATTTTTCTTGTGAGTTTCTCATCATAGAGACCCTTGTCTTGGGCACTACGTTTTTGCATTCATTTACCCATGCAACTGTTCACCCATCCATCCACCCACTCATCCACTCATCCATCCATCCATCTATGCAATATTCATGTATTTTCTGAGCCCACTGAGAAGATAGATTGCTTCTGACCTCCCAGAGCCATTTCATCTTCCTTGGTAACAACCCCATTTTTCCTTGGCGAAATGCTCTCCCTCATATTTAATCCATGTAGTTTAAGTAGGACTGACCCCAGCACCCAGCACCTATGCCTGGCCACTGCCCTACATCAGTGACTGGATTGATTGGGCAAATCAGAGTCACTCTGACTGCTTGGTCTGTGGTTGGCACTCTTAGAGCTGGGATGGCCAAGCTATAGGAATGTCATCCTGGAGCTGTCAATAGCCAACAGAGAAAAAGCTGAACTGAGAGATGGCAAGTGGGCAGCCAAGTCCTGGCTGCCTGATTGAGCCCCTGGATCCAACTGTTGTAGTTCTATCTCTGGAAATTTTTAAGTTTGTGAGTAATAAATATCCCTTTTCGCTGAAGTCATTTTAGTTGGGTTTTTGTCACTCGTAGTTGAAAGAGTTCTGTCTACTCCGTGCCAGGCCTTGGGACCAAGGCAAACCAATTTCAGAGGCCAAGCAGCCGAGCAGAGTGGTTAAGAGTGTGAACTCTGCCACCTGCCTTTGGATTCTGGCTCCACAAAGCACATGACCTCACACAAGTTCCTATGTGCCTCCATTTCCCCAGCTAGAAAATGGCAAAGATATATATGTAATATCTACTTCATAGGTTGTTGAGAAGACAAGCTAATTCATCTACAGTGTGTAGCATGGTGCCTGGTCTGTAGTTACTAAACATGAGCTATAGGCAAATTGTAGTCAGCAGTGCCTAGAAGCAGTGAATAAGACTGCAACCATAACAACACTCTCATAAATCTACTTTCTCATCTTTCTCCTCCTCTTTCTCCCCCTGTGGCAGGTCATACAGTTTCCCAATTTATAACAAAACATGGTCATTATAAGCATTGGTATTGCTTGCTCCTGTGGTGTATCTCAGCAAAGCTGACTAATACTCATTTCTCCCCACCCACCTGCAGCAAATGAGGGAGGCTGGACATGTTGTGTGAGAAATTAGCTCCAAGTACATGAAATGATAGCCTCCAAATACACTGTCAGGCAAGCTACCCCAGAAAGGCTCATTAAAATTTTCAAATCACAGCTTTATTAAATCAATTTAAAACACATAGAAAGAAGCAAGAGGAGAGAGACAGGGTAAGTTAGTGCACTTAGGATAGGATGCAAGTGGCGTGGAAAGACCCCACTGTGCAGTAAAGACCCCACTGTGCATACTCAGTGGGCTATGGGTATTCAAACCCTGCACATTTCAAAAAAGAACTGGCCAGCGCGGTGGCTCACGCCTGTAATCCTAGCACTCTGGGAGGCCGAGGCGGGCAGATCGTTTGAGCTCAGGAGTTTGAGACCAGCCTGAACAAGAGCGAGACCCTGTCTCTACTAAAAAATAGAAAGAAATTATATGGACAGCTAAAAATATATATAGAAAAATTAGCCGGGCATGGTGGCGCATGCTTCTAGTCCCAGCTACTCGGGAGGCTGAGGCAGGAGGATCGCTTAAGCCCAGGAGTTTGAGGTTGCTGTGAGCTAGGCTGACGCCACGGCACTCTAGCCTGGGCAACAAAGTGAGACTCTGTCTCAAAAAAAAACAAAAAACAAAAAACAAAGAACTGGCCCTTGGACCAAATTCTGAGCCTTTGGAACACCCTGCTGATAAGAGTGTTATTGTTTACCTGGGACCTTGGGCCACACCAGATAGTTTATGCTAACAATGTGACTTAGGTGGTAGGTACACTTGGGCAATGTGGTATCAGTTTGACCTTTGAGGGGCTGACATCTGAGTAGCTAAGGTAAGTTACATGGGCACTCTATGCCTATGTCACTGAACTGCCCCCCGCCCCCCCAAAAAAACAAACCCTGGACACCAAATCTTGGTTGAACTTCCTGTTTGGCAATATTTTGTATGTGGTGTCACACACCATGGCTGGGAGAATTAAGTGCTGTCCATACAACTCCACTGATGGAGGGCGACTAGAAGCTTGCACCTCGTCTCTACTGGACTCTGCCCTTGGCACCTTTTTCCTTGGCTGAGATCAATCTGTATCCTTTTGCTTTAATAAACTGTAACCATAAGTATAATTGATTTTTTGATTTCTATGAGTCCTCTAGCAAATCATTGAACATGAGGGTGGTCTTGGGAACACCTGACACAGGGCCCACAGATAGACTGCCCTGGGCCAATGTCAAATATTTGTTCTACTAGAGAGATGTAAGGACAAGTACACCTGGCCAAAGCTGTAGCTTGCCAATTAGCCAGGTGAGCCACTGTGAGTTCTATTTGTTTCTTGGGAAGAAGACACCTAAAACCAGAAGGGTATAGCCTACAACAATCAAATTTTTTGCTAACTAGCAACTTATTTATACTTAAGCATCTTAAGATAGTTTGCCTATGTTTTGTAAACTACAAATAGAGTTTAATAGAGCTGAATATTCTCAAAAGCATGTACGTTACAGAGTAAAGCTTGAGAGGTGTTAGGGGAGAAGAGTCATGAATATATCACTACTATGGTTTGAACATTTATGTCCCCTCCAAAATTCATGTGTTGAAACTTAATCACCCGTGTGATAGTGTTAAGAAGTAGGGCCTTTAGGAGGTGATTGAGCCATGAGGGTGGAGCTCTAATGAATGGGATTAAGGCCTTTATCCAAGAGGCTTCACACAGTGTTCAGCCCTCTTGTCCTTCCTTCTTCTGCCAACAAGGCACCATCTTGAAAGCAGAGAGCAGCCCTCACTAGACACCAAGGCCGAGCACCTTGATCTTGGACTCCTCAGCCTCCAGAACTGTAAGAAATAAATTTCTGCTCTTTATAAATTATCCATAATTTATAATTACCCAAATAATCTGTGGTATTTTGTTATAGCAGCATAAAGTAACTAAGACAATCACTAAATGCTCTAGTATTCCAAGTACTTCAGTTGCGAAAGGTCATGGTGGTAAGGCCCAACACACACAAGTCCTGACTCCTGATGTCGTGGTGGCTGTCACCCAAATTTTTTAGGTCCTAGTCATTGTTCTTGCCAAATAATGATAATAACAGTAATCACTTATATAGAGTTACTATATTGCAGGCATTGTTCTAAACTCTTTACATAAATTAATGCCTCACAGAAACCCAACAAGGTAGGGGCAAGTTTAATCTTATTTGTATAGTGGAGAACGTAAGATGCAGATGGGTGAAGTAACATGCCCAAGATCAACAGCAGAAGTGAGGGAACCAGGAACCAATCTCAGGAAAGCTTGTTCCGGAAGCCATACTCTTAGCCACTGTATTCTGCTCATTTCCAGAACCGTGTCAGCTCCTCATTTGCTCACTGCCTCGGCTGAAATCAAGTGAAAATGTCTTACAAACATTGTCAAATGCACAATAGTTGAAAGCTAAGAATGCTTAGGTTGAATGTTGGTAAGAAGCTAAAGAGTGAAGGTAGAAATGCATTAATTTTTATTAACTTGTGACAAGACCTACTTTTTCAGTAGGATGCCACATAATTACCTTAATTGGCAGATGAGCATAAAGAGCAGAGGTTCAAAATAGTAGAATTTCATCCAGTGCTAGTAAGGTGAAGTAGATCTTCTTGCAAGATAATTGTATTTGAAAGTGTTATGAGAAAAAAAATTAATTATCTACACAAATGTTGAAAACATATAATAAAAATGAAGAATCAACACATACAACCACTTCAGACTTACCTGATATTTGTCACAAGGTTTATCTGTATATTCACTCACTTTAAAGTTGGGAAGATTAAAAAAAAAGTGAGTCCAGAAATATATAGAGGGCGGGTGAGATCAGATGGTGTCACACTCAGAAACCCATAGGCGTAGGTATTTTAACATTTCTTCCTTCACGCTAATACTTTTGAGTGCTTATGATAAGGGTTCTAATTTCCATCACAATAACTGTCTGGGTTATTCTGTTGAGGCAGGACAGAAAACTGGAGAATGGGTAAAGTCATCCAAAGGACTTGAACAGAGATGCTGGCTCTGCTCTCATTGTGTGGCCCTTTGTGTATCTGTGAGCCTGACTCTCACCATTTGCAGAACTGGTGACCAAAGTTGACCCAGGGCATTATGAGCATACAGGTGCTCAGTTAGTAACAGTGGAATCTGAAGCATATATACATTTTGTCAAATTATCCTTTCTGGGGAAAAGCTCCTAGATTTTGCCCATCCTGGATTCCTATTTGTTCTCAGAATGGTGGCAAGGATTGGGGAATGGGCTGGGAATTGGGTTTCTGGCTCAAAATAAAACTCGACAAAACATAAAACTTTGTTTTCAAGGGCTTCTAAAAGGAAAAAATCTCTTGCAGTTTCTTGGAAATCAAGTGCAGTTTACATGAGCTTATTTTAAGGCATAGCTGATTGCAGAATCATCTGGAAGGGATGACAGCGGGGAGTGAGATCTTGTAAAATGCTGCCTGTACCTCTTTGCCAGTCCAGATGTAGCAGGAGGCCAGCCCTGGGCGAAGTCCGTTTGGAGCTTCACCAACATCCTAATTTTATAGAATGAGAGGTTTTGCTGAGTCTCACCAGCTTATCTTGCCCCTGCTCCCTTTCCCCTGCCACTAGTTAGCGAATCCCCATGGGATAATCCCCGAGGCTAATAAACCCCAACAGACAGGGTTCCTGGTCCCCATATAAGCCCAAACACTGCAAATGGTATTAGACTCTCCCATTAAGCCCTTGCCTGGGAGGAGCTTTGCCACCCAACTCGGTCTGCTGATCAGCCCCTCACTGCGAAGCACTGCGATGGCCTCAGCTGAGGCCGTGGAGTTCTCTCGTAATTGACCTCTCTTTATAGCTAATGGTTCTTACCGCTAGGCCTCTAATGTAGGGCAGCCAGTACTTCACCCTGAGGGCTTCTTTCCATGTATGAAACCAAAGCGTTTTTAAAAGTCCTCCTGATCACTGCAGCAACCTAAAAGTAGCTTAGAAAGGCAATGGGAAGGGCCGTTATTACCCTGAGGATAGTCTCACTGGACCTGGATTTTATTTCCTTGTTCTTCTCTTCCCTTTTATTTATTTTTAACAACCAGAACAACAAAATCAAGTTCATCTCCATTTAAATGTGTTCTGTGATTGCAAATAATGTTCTCTCATATTCCTGGGAATATCTGACTGTGGGTTGCTGGATTCTGGGATTTGAGAGAATTTCCAGCCTGAGAAGGATGCTGTCCTTAGGAAACCTTCAAAGATCGAGAAGCTATGTTGCCCACCTGTGCCTACAGGGACATGCTTATTGCGGCTAAAGGAAGAGGGCTAGAACCTTCCAACAGGCAACGTGCTAACAAATAATTCCCACCAGAACTCTAAATAAAAAGCAAAACCACATGAATGAATAATCAAAAATTCCCAAGATCCTGAAGCAAGAAAGAAAATGAGCGTGGCATCTTCCGACTCTATTTGTAAGGGTCGTCAGTTTGGTGATGATCACATTGAGAAGAGATGAATTTATTGCTGATTGAGGACATGCCAGACACTGTTTTAAGCTCTTGCAAACCTTTTCCTCACATAGTCCTCAGGACAACCCTGTGGGGCAGATGCCTCAGTGCTGTTTTATAGATGAGGACACTGAGGGGAACGCACATAAGGCCAGAAAGTGGTGGCATGTGGCCATGAGCTGACACCCTGCTTGCTCCAAGCCAAGCT
Source organism: Varecia variegata (assembly GCA_028533085.1). NCBI lineage: Eukaryota > Metazoa > Chordata > Mammalia > Primates > Lemuridae > Varecia > Varecia variegata. Next base: position 54,167,793 of record CM052438.1, on the reverse strand, counting down.
CATGCAGCTGCCTGTGTAAGGATGTCCTCCCTGGGCCAGTCTTGGGGACCTGCTGACCTGCCTAACTGTACGTGGCAGCGGATGCTATATATTTCTATTGCCCGGCATTAAAGCTCTAGGAAATTTCTCCTTTCTAAGCTGACATCTCCAGTCTGTTCCTATTCGAGCTTCTTAACTCAGTTGGTTTCCACATACACATCTTGCAGCCATGTCAAACCATAGGGAGAGCGGGAAAGAGCAGCATTCAGTGACCGTGCACTGGGCTCTTGCAATGTGTGGGGCCCGGGATGGAAAAGCCAGGGTCCTCGGACTTGAGGATTTCGTAATCTGGTGGTAGAGATAGACAAGCAAACAGAACATTCCAACGCATGCAACAAATGTTATCTTAGTAGGTACATATAGCATTTAATTGGCAACAGGTACTGTTCTTAGCACTTTTCATATATTTTTCTCATTTAATCCTCACAACAATCTCATGAGTAGTTGTGGTTAATGACACTTTGCAGAAAGGAAGTGGAGGCACTGAGAGGTTACGTGACTTGCCTGTAAGTGGTAGAGCCAGGATTGTGAGTGCAGGCAGCCTGGCCCCAGAGACTGGACTTTTAGCCACGCTGCCCTGTGGCCTCTCTCCTGATGACGGCAAGCATGGAGGACTTTGGGAGCACGGAGGAGGGACACTCGGCCCAGCCTGGAGACACCTTCCTACACAAGGGGGCTTCTGAGTTGGGAGACTTGGGTGGGAAAGACTTGCCCCTGGGGTGTTACACTGAGAGTAGGTGGGTACTTCACCTGAACAGGGAGGGCCTTTCACCTCTGCCAGCCCACTGAACACACACTCGTCCCTGAGAAGACAAGACACGGGCTGGGAAAAGTGAAACATGTTACAGGCATGTCACAGAGTATGTGCCGTGGTCAGAAGCAATGGGCTGCATATGCACCCGCCACACGGGTAGATCTTACGGATGTAACACTGAGCGACAAAAGGAAGACACAGAACGGGACTTGTGGCCCTTTGTCATATGTGTAAATGAATCATGCATGCACATAGAACAATAATTCACATTATGTAAGAACACATAGAAACAAAACGATTCCTATCAAACAAAGTAGATTGGCTGCTTTGGGAGTGGGGAGGAGAACGGGGGCGGAGAAGAGAAATTAAATAAAGCAAGAGATGCATGGCCATGGCAGTGTGCTGTGGACTGAAGAGGATGATTGAGTCAACCTTCAGCTCTGAGGGAGGAGGGAGAGCAGGAGGAGGACCCTGGGGAGTGACTGTAAGGCTCCTGTGCTAGGACCTGCCCCTCACCCCCTTCCACAGGACTTAGCAGGAGCACCTAGCTGCTTTCTCCAGTGTGAGCTCACCCCATTCTCGTGTTGGTCTGTCTGGGCTGGGCACCCAACTCCAGCTCGGCCGACCAGTTCCCTTCCTGCTGTAGAAAGTCGTGCTGCCTTCTATAGCGACACCATAACCGAGAGACACTGTAACTGAGCGCTAAGGGCAAACGGAGCCAAACTGGATTAAAACCCTGCCTCCACCACCAGCCCCATGACCTTGGGCATGTGGCTTAGCCCCTAAATATCTGGGTTTTCTTATCTATGAAATGGGGCAATGTAATACCTGACTTACAGGCTTGCAGATGATTTGATGAGTGAATGCAATGCATCAAATAGTGCTTAGAACAGTGCTTGTCGCACAGCGGGAGCTCGTAAATACTGGCCACGATTGTTTTCTAAGAACTTGGGAACTGGGAGAACAAAGAAAGGGCTTTTTCTGGGTGGCTGATCAGTATGCCAAGGAGTAAGTTGCTTTCGATCGCATGGAGCAGCCTCATTATTTTATCCCCATGGGCCATAGAAATATCATCACTACATCAATTTGGGGGGGCGGTGAGGAAGGTTGGGAAGCACAGCGGAGCAGGCATCCGTCTCCGGTGCAAGTCCTGAAGCCTCACCACATCCGAAACTTCAGTTTGCGTGATACCTCAGTATCTTTCCATTGCATCTCCTATTCCTGCTCAAGTTAGTTTAAATTTATTTTTGTCACTTACCTATAGCATCCTGATTAAGAGGTCATAATGACAGAGAAGACCCTCAAGGGTCAGCCTCTTGGCTCATCTCTGCACATGGTCGTTTCCATAGTGTTTTCTATGCAGTGAGAGTCACCCTCAAGAGCTGCTTACACAGTTTACAACTGTTGAAAAGCATGTACAAATTATATGTTCTTCTTGCTGCCACAACCCAGCCCCGGTTCACACAAATAGTCACATAACAACCTTAGCACACTGGATTTTACCCAGATTATTCTGGTGTAATGACAGTGACACATTTGTGATTTCATGAGCTTTGAATGTGTTGGCTAAAGTACCAGTTCCTGTCCTTAATTATTTACCTTCATGCTGGTGAGTTCTGTTTACCATTTCTTAATAGAATGTTTATACAACTGTTTTGAAAATAATCATTTCAGTCTTTAGAAAAATTGGCCAAGTCTTTATGGGGAATTCAAACTTGTGTATCAAACAGAGATAAATTACGGATTTAAATTTCCTAGAACAAAGGTACCTAGGAGAGAATGTGAAAGTGTCTCTGGAAAGATGAACAAACAGAAAACCTTCCCTGACCTTTGGAAGTCAGAGAATAGTCAACAGACTGATTTAGGCAATTTCATTGCTTTGAAAGGTTTCAAAGAAGACCAGTTTCTGTTTACTCAGCCATCATTTGGTGGTGCAAAGATCAGGGACATCAAAAGCTTTATCTGAGCATTTGAATGTGTTTGTGAAATCACTAATGTGTCCTGGAGGCATTTCTCAGAGATCTGCATTGTGGCAGTTTTTATCTATGTCAGTTTGGCAGGTGCCATCTGATCAAGTGAGTGACCCTTCCGGCATGCCACACACCTTCCAAACGCATTCCAAAGGCAGGCTAGGGAGAAAGGAAAACCGGCCATTTCTTGTGCTTGGGAATCAGAGGCAACCAAACGGGTCTATAATAACTTCCTGAGGATGTTTTATTAATCACTACTCTGGCTGGAAGCTTGTTATCTGCATTTCACAAGTAGCAGCATTAAACCTTCAGAAGGATGAAGAAGTCCAGTCGTCCTGCAGTAGGAAGCGCACTTTTAACAAAAAGTTTATCCGAGGCAGTCAGTCCAGAGCTGTACGGTGCTTCACAGTATCGGGACCCATACTTCTTCCTGTTTGTTTCTGCTGTGTGTGGCTGGGTGGCTTTGGAATGGTCCAAGTCTGCTGCTGATGCTACAGCTCTCCAGCAACAAGGACGATGGGAGGAGGAGAGCACCCCCATTCCCCTCGCTCTCTTGAGGACACTTCCTGGAGGTTTCCCATACCACGCTCAGGAATGACCCATTAGCCAGACCCAGCCATGTGGCTACACCTAATTACAAGGTGGGGTGGGAGAATATAATCCTTCTTCCAGCTAAAATTTAGGGCTTCTATTACCATAAAAAAAGATAGAATTTTGAAGGTCAATTGTCCCTTTCTGCCCTCATCATCCTTCAGATGTTAATGCTACCCAGAGTGATCTACAGAGTCAATGCAATCCCTATCAAAATATCAGCAGTATTTTTTGCAGAAATGGAAAAATCTACCCTAAAATTTATATGGAATCTCAAGGAACCCCAAATAGCCAAAACAATCTTGACAATAAACAAAGTTGGAGGTCTTGTGCTTCCTGATTTCAAAACTTATTACAAAGCTACAGCAAACAAAATTGTATAGCATTAGTATAAAGACAGACATATAGACCAATGGAATAGAACAGAGAGCCCAGAAATAAACTCCTGAATAAATGGTCAAATAATTATTGGCAAGGGTGCCAAGAGCATTTGATGGGGAAAGAATAGTCTTTTCAATAAATGTTGTGGGAAAAACTAGATAGCCACATGAAAAAGAATGAAGTTGGTTCTCACACCACATACAAAAATTAACTCTAAATGTATTAAAGACCTAATGTAAAAGCCAAAATAATAAAACTCTTACAAGAAAACATAGGGGAAAAGCTTTATGACATTGGATTTGTCAATGATTTCTTGGATATGACACCAAAGGCACAGGCAACAACAACAAAAAATTGGACTACATCAAAATTACATACTTCTGAGCATCAAAGAACACAATCAACAGAGTGAAAAGGCAATTCAACAATAAAAAAACTCAAAAAATTCAATTAAAAATGTACAAAGGGCTTGAATAGACATTTTTCCAAAGAAGATATTGAAATGGCCATTAAGCGCATGAAAAGATGCTCAACATCACTAATCATTAGGGAAATGTAAATCAAAACCACAATGAGATATGCCACTTCCCACCCACTAGGATGGCTACTATTGAAAAAACAAACCCAGAAAATAACAGGTGTTGGCTAAGATATATAGAAATTGGAATTCTTGTGCACTGTTGGTGAGACTGTAAAATGGTGCAGCTGCTATGAAAAACCATATGAAGTTCCCTCAAAAAATTAAAAATAGAATTACTATATGATCCATAAATTCTCTGGTTCCATATGAAGCATAGAATTATTTTTTCTAAATCTGTAAAGAATGATGGTGGTATTTTGATAGGGATCGCATTAATTCTGTAGAGCACTTTAGGTAGTATGGACATTTTAACAATATTGATTCTACCAAAACATAAATTCTACTTCGTAGTATATACCCAAAGGAAAGCAGGGTCTCAAAAAGATGTCTGTACATCCATATTCATAGCAGCATTATTCCCAATAACCAAAAGGTGGAAGGAACCCAAGTGTTCAATGAGGAATGGATGGATGAACAAAATGTGGTATATAAAGAAATGGAATATTACTCGGCATCCAAAAGAAGGAAATTCTGACACATGCTATAACATGGATGACCCTTTAGGACATTATGCTAAGTGAAATGAGCCAGCCACAAAAAGACAAATAGTTTATGATTGCACTTATATGAGGTACCTGCAAGAGTCAAATTCATAGAGACAGAAAGTAGAATGGTGGTTGCAAGAGGCTGGGGGAATGGGGAATGGGAAGTTATTGTTGAATGAGCACAGAGTTTCAGTTTTGCAGGATGAGTTCTAAAGATGGATGGTGATGGTTGTGCAACAGTGTGAATGTACGTAATACCACTGAACCACTGAAAATACCACTGAAAATGGTTACGATAGTAAATTTTATGTGTATTTTGCCATAATTAAAAATAATTTTAAAAATTAACTATTGAGTTAAAGGAAACTATTGATTATAATTAACAAATACCAAATTTTTACATAAAAATATTAAAATAAAGCAAACATTTTCAACTTCAATTTAAAAATGCTTGTTGAATATTATTAATATTATAAAATAAAACTTTGTGATTCTAATATGAAATGTCCCTCTAGGTGTCAATGTAAATTGCGGGTATTACACTTCAGAAGGGTTTTACCTAGACCAACACACCAAATTATTTAACGCTGCAAACACTAAACAATGCAAAACGCCGCCATGTACAGCTGTTGGGAAAGCCACGTTTACTCTCGAGTCCTGTTGGACCACAAATTGGAGCGAGAATCAAGAAAGTAGATGCTCGACACTTGTGGGCAACAGCACCTCTTTATGCAAGGATCCACTGCTTTCGTGCTCTGTGAGAGGAAAGACTTGACACGTTGATGAATTCGTCTTTTCTTCTTGAGTGCTTTTGTTCTTCGTGCTCTGACGCGGTGTCTGTCTTCACATTCGGACACAGTCTTCTCTCAAAGGCAGGAGCTGAGGAGCAGTTTTCTTTGGAGCCTTCATGGCATTCGCCTGAGAGTGAACAGCTCAGAGCCCTGCTGAGTCATGCTGTGCAGGCCCCGAGTGCCAGGTCTCCGGTGACACAGTCACCCACGTGTTCCTCAATACATTGACTGTTGGCGTGAGAGGTGGGACCCTCTTTCCTGGGCGGAAGCGTGGTGCTGTTCAAACCCTACTTTCTATTACTTGAAATGAAAAGGCACCAGTTAGATTGCATCTGTTCACACAGGGAAAGCTCAAAGGGCCACTATCCAGAGAATTTATGTTTGTCTGAGGAGGATATTCAGGTTTGAATTTTTGAGATTTTAGCCACATTTGATCAGTTCTGGTACCTTGAAAAAGTTACTTATGAGCTGTGTACCCAGGTTTTCTCATCTCTAAGATAGGGATTAAAATAGGACCTACCTCACTGCACTGATGAGGATGAGCTGAGAAAATGCATATAAAGTTTTCAGCAGCATAATTGGCCCAGGGTGGGTATTGGTGATAATAGTGGTGATTTGGGTGGCAAGGCAGAGCCTGAGAGATGAGCTCAGCTTGGAGAAAATTCATGTTTGAATCATGTTCCAATCTCTGGGATAGACTGCCTGGTACTTCGAATTAAGAGAACTAATTGGACCAGGGCGTAACTTTATTACCAAGATCTACAGCTAAATGTTCTTTCCATCTGAAAAATAAAGCAAGGCTTACTGAGGTACCATCCAAGTAATAGACAATTCTGTGGCTGCTTGAACAGACCCAGAATGACCACTGATGATACTGAGAATGTCAGGTTCTCTGAAGAACCTGAGCACACTTGGATATGTTGCAAACATATAAATATTTATCTGTCAAGTTTTAAGGCCACAGGAAAGTCCTAATGTCCAGGGAAAAGGTCTTTGCCTGGAGTTGAGTAATCAATTGATTGGAAGACCTGATTCAATGAGAGCTGAGTTCACCTGTATCATTTTATGGACAAAACTTCATTGACCATTGCCTTCCACTCTTCCTTTGGTTAACTGTGGATCATCTAAGGGAGTGGATTTAAAAAAAAAAAAAAACACCAAAAATCTTAAAAGGTAATTTCTTCCTGCTCCAAAAACTGTCTTGGGTTTTCTGGTTTAACAGAGAATTGAGAAGTAAGCATGCACCATTAATTTCTATGCAGAAAACATTCTTCACTTCAAATGGCAATTAGTGATAACATTTCTATCTTGTGTCGTGATGAGATTTTTATGCTAATCATTACATAGCTGTAAATTAATCATTTGGGCACAGTTAGAAAGGATGTATATTTCATGAGACAGATATAGATATCAAGATCTGTTTGATATTTACTCAAGGTAAATGGGAAGCTTCTCAAATCATTATGAAAGGGGCATGCTGAGCAAATAGGACTGCGTGGCAGTGTAATGTATGCAGGGTAGAGGCATGAGAATTTTCAAGATGCTCTTCGTGTCATTAGTGTAATTATTGTGAGGAAGGTGGAACTCTCCAGGGAACTTAAACTCCAAATCATTCCCAGACACACCAGAACCCTCAAAACCACATCATAACAACATCAAGGGCAAAATCAGCTATCGACCTCCTCTAGTTCTCTTCTTTTTTTGTTACAGAATTCACCCTTTTCACATTATACAATATTTATATGGGTTTCTCTTCTCAATTTGCACTTAAGGCCACTCAGCCAAATAAATCAGAAAAGGAACTTGACCCTAAAGTCAAATTGGAAAGTGGCTGTATTCACACGAAATAGGCCACCACTCAAATGATACACCATTTCTTAGCACATGAACAGTTCCTTTTATAACAATTTATGGAAAATAAGAGAATTGTACTTAAAAATCCTTATAGCTATAGATACTCAACAGCTTGTGCCAGGCTCCAAGGCTGCCTGGCAGACCTTAGCAATTATTATGTGCAGGTAGAGTTGTCATGAGAGAAAAAAAAAACCTTACAGACTCTGGTTCTTTGTATTTCTTCTTCCATCAGTCTCTTTTTCTAACTCCCACATTTTCCTCATACTGCCCCTATGGTCCGTGCTACTGACAGCCACACTCACCCACACGCTCCCCAGCTGCACGCATCCACACTGTCACCTCACCCAGACCCTCTGTACTCCTCTAGTGAGGCATCAGGAAAGGGGCCCAGCTAGAAAATGGGTCATTCCTGCTGTCATTTGGCCCCACATAATTCTTTTTTTTTTTTTTTTTTTTTGATCAGGGAAACAACGTTATGGGGAGAGGCAGAGAGATGGAATAAGATCCGTTTCTTCAGAGCCACTTCTAGAATAAGGGAATGGCGACACAATCCCAAACCCTGTGGGGAGGGTGGAGGTGGAGGAAGGGTTTAGCTTCCTGGAGGGACTAGGTGGGTGCAGTGACTTGGGAGGCAGTTTGTTGGGGAGAAAATGACAATCTTGTCAGCTGGTGGGAATTTGAGATTCAAATACAACTTTATGAGTTTTTCTCTTTCAAAGTTGCCCTGAAGCTTAAAATTCTGGAGTGAGTGGGGAGGGTGGTGGTAGCAGTGGGTGAAGAATACAAAATGGAACTTACTTGGGGTTCCATCGTCTGCAGGGATAATCTAAGATGTTGCTCAGGACTGACAAGCAGAAAGCACAGTAGCCCCAAGTCAAAGAAAGACGGAGTTCACCAGTGTGGCAGTGTGCCTATGAGATGCTCCTCTCTGCTGTTCCTGAAGGAAATGGAAGAAACTTGGTCCAATAGGACATAAACACTCATTTCAGGACGCAAAAAAGAACCACCAGATGGCCCATGAATTTTTAAAGCTAAATATAAAACTGGATATATCCTTTCTGGAAAATAGCCCTGGAAATCCAAGAATTTTTACCAGATAAGCCATAGATTACTCTCAGACTCTGATAATTCATAGATAACCATGAATTTTAGTGCAGTCTTTGGACAGTTCATAAAAATCTCTGAGAATCTCCATTCCCAGACTGGAATTAAGTTGTGAAAAAAGAATGGATCAAAAATGCACAAAATGTCAAAAGAATATGGGTATAAACACAAAAATTGGTGATCTGACACCCACTTCCAACCAAGTAGGAGTAACAGGGACCAGACATACCTTTATGCATGAAACCATTAAAAATCCAAGTCAAATATATACAACAACAGTTTTCAAGACACCAGATGTCAGAAATGAAGGGCAACGATGCCCAAGAGACAGAAGACAAATGAGGTGAGCCCTGTGATGGCCCTGGCTTACTTCCTCGTTAGAGTTTGCAGTCGCAGTGCAGGGAGGGGAAACTCAGGCAGAGCCCGGCAGCCATCGTGAGTTGAAGAGAGGAATCTGAACACC
>CM052438.1:54093205-54158221 GCA_028533085.1 Varecia variegata | reverse complement strand
TTTTTTTTATTATATTTAACACTATACAGGTTATCATTAAAACCTTGAGCTGATTTTTGGAACCTACACTGAAAGGAGGGTTGGATATGCTATTTCTGACAAACTACATGAAAGTGACTTGAGTTTCCCCCATAGGGAGGCCTGAGTCAAGGACTCATGTGCCTTTAGTTGACTCAGCAGGAGATCCCAAGTAGCATGTCTGAGGGACCAAGGAGAGGAAGACAGGAAGGAACTCAATGTAGAGTCCACTATCAAGGTCAGTTGCTTGTGGGTTGTTCGTATGCCATCAATGCTTTCAGCACTTCTGGGCTACTGTGTCTGTTTGGGAAGCAGCGCTGGTGCCTCCAGCATAGAGAAGCCCAGGAGGGAAATGAAGAGTAAGAGCCCTGAGTGTGGAAGCCAACAAGGAAACGTCTCCCACCCCACAGGTCTGGCTGTGATCAGAGGTGAGACCATGAGGAAATGAATGTGGTCATCAGAGGCAGGTGACTGATTTGATAGCATGGCGTCATAGCATTCTAATTTGAATTGTAGTGTCATCATAATGAGGACCTCTGCAAGAGCATTGCATGGATAGATATTTGACATCTTCATCAGTTTTTCCAAAGGCCTTTCTTATCCTTTAATATTCAACTCTTGTAAACCATCTTCCACACCTTGCTGAGTTTCTCTTCTTTAATTGTTAATTGTCCTGACCCTGACAAACAACATTTGTTGATTGACTTGGTATGTGATTCCAGCAATTCTCCAACATTGCCTTAATCAGCTTCACAAAACAATGCATCTTTTGCTAGACTTGCGATTTCTCTTTGCAGTGAACTTGCAATGTATTTGCCATGAGCAGGCTAAGCAACAAGGAAGGAGGGCTGGCTGTTAAAACTAGGGATTACTCTGTGGTCAGTTTGTTACTTCTGGGTAGTGCCTTTTGCCCACACTGACATCCCTACCCTTCTACCAGTTGGTTGCCTAATGGATATGCCCCCTGGTAGAAGTCAATGCCTAAAGCATTGGGAATTCCTATCATACAGGTGTATGTTTCCCTCCTAGCCACTTCCAGAAGTGTCTCCAGAAGAAGAAAAGCAATGCAGGCCTGTGTCCTCCCAGGCATCTCTACACCTTCTCCACCACCTGTCATGCCTGACTTCATCCTTGCAAGACCATTTCCTGACATGGGATTTCTCTGCTGGGGGTCTGAACTAGGATTTCTTTCATATCACCACAGCAATATCTCTCCAATATGCTAGAACCTCCAGACCCTTAACACTAAGTCCACCCCCTGCCCCCAAAGCCTCCTAACCTGTGCTTCATGTTTTCTTCCCCTTCAGGAAGAAGAACAGTGGTGGTATCAAAGCATGGTTTGGACGGGCTTTAGCACATCAGCTACATACCCTCTTTCATTAACATGTGTCTTAGTCTGTTTTCTGCTGCTATAACAGAATACCCAAGACTGGATGATTTATAAAGAAATGTATTTGGCTTACAGTTCTGGAGGCCAGGAAGTCCAAGATTGAGGGGCCACATCTGGCGAGGGGCTCCTTGCTGCGTTATCGTATGAGAAGGCATAAGGGAGAGAGAGCATGTGTGCGCTAGAGACAAAAGGGAATCAAACTCATCCTTTTATTGGGACTCACTCCCTAAATAACTAACCCACTCCCGAAATAATGGCATTAATCCATTCATGAGGACAGGGCCCTCATGACCTAATCACCTCTGAAAGGTCCCATCTCTCAACACTGTTGCACTGGAGATTAAGTTTCCAGCACATGAACTTTGGAGGACACATTCAAGCCATAGCAATGTGGATAATGAAGATGTTCTCAAATTCATGTAAATTGTAAAAAAGAAGCTCCAGGGCAAGTCTCTTAGTCATCCCTTTCACCCCATGGCTGGTTATAGTCCTTCTTAAATAGACATTCTGGCCCCACTCCTGCTGGGGAAGTGCTTTGTATCATCAGTCATTGCTATTTAATAAATTTTAAGCAGAAGAATGGTACTTGGCATACAGATGCTCAATAAACATCTGAGGGAAAATTTGGGATGAAACAGTAGGAATGGTTCCAGACTAAGGAGAAGAACGTTGTGAGGCTTGGGGTCCTCTCTGACCAGCAGCTCAGTGTTCTGGGTAAGAACGTGGGACCTGGAATTCAGCACCTGACTTTGGGACCTGGTGCCATCATTTATGAACTATGTCACTCAGCTACTCTGTGTCTCATTTCTCCATCTGAAAAGTGAATAGAATCATAATAGCTGCCTCTGGGAAGACAAGGATTAAGGGTTAGTTCATGAAAAGCAAAACCTGTTTGGAGCAAACATTCCATAAATATTAGCCAAAGCTCTCCTCCTACCTCCAGTTTGAGATACAGAAGTAATGTTTTTCATGTGGACAAGACATAATGAAAGAAGTGGGCAAGAAGCTGAGAGCATGACCACCAAACTGACAACCTCCTGTCTGAGAATGGGGAGGGGCTTATCCCGGTCCCCCTAGCTAGCTGAGCCTGACTCAACTAAGCTTCCTTAAGAAGATGAACAGATCACAGAAGACAGGGGTTTTGTCACTTCCTTTTTCAAAAGTCATGTTGTGACATCTGAATGGCCTCAGAGTCCCGTGTCCGTGTCTGGGGCCCAGTGGGTATTTGTTCATAACCTGAGACCAAAAGCGTGTGGCGGAGTCAGGTTGTAATCAGGTGCCACCAGGGGCGCTGCCTGCAGCTCATCGAACAAGGGCATCTTCTGAGCTGAGAAAAGCGCAGGTGAAATCGCAGGGCGTTGGCCCCGAGGCAGATGCAGTTCCTCTGCAGGCGGCTGGCCGGTTTTTGTAAAGGGCTGTGATTACCAGCTGATCTGACCCCAGCAGGGTCATTCCAGGGCAGAGGATGCCCACACACGTGGAAGGACAGGCCCACTCTGCTTATGCAGCCCCCCTGCCCACCAACTCATTACCACCCAAAGGCCTCACCTCCTAATGCCATCACCCTGGGGACTAGAATTTCAATGTATGAATTTGGGGGGGACACAAATATCCAGACCATGGCATATGCAATGAGTAGTTTCCTATCAGGGTCACGTATGTGGATTCAAAAGGGGCTGTAGTTCAACAAGTTAGAGGGATGTAGAAATGGTGTGGGAGACAGGGCACACGCATGGGAAATGATCAAGGGCAGGAGACAGGGAAGGGGAGGGGGACTCTTCTGTAGCACTGGCAGGATCCTATTGTGAAGCATGTTCTCCAAGCTCAGGCCCACTGTGCCTTGAACTTGGAAGCATCCCATCCCCTTAGATACTCAGCAGGGGCTGCAGGCCAGGTGAAAGGAGCAAACCAGCCCAGAAGTGCCCCCTCCTGTCAGTGTGGCTGCAAGGAAGTACAGCAGGTTCATGCAGTGGCCCCTGACATGCCAACGCCTGGCATCCACTGGCAGCACCCACCTTGGGCCCCTGTCTGCTATATTGCCAAGCCCCAGCTGTCCTTTAGGTTCCTCTGAGGTACCTGAGGTCCCCTCCAGGGCTAGATGCTGTCAGGTAGCCTGGCAGTACCAGGCCCCTGCCTGTGCTGTAGCTCCCGGCATCCCTGTGGCTGCGTAAATGCCATAGCCAAAGCAATGGCCCAAGCTGCAGATCCGCTGTGCCTTTTGCCTGTGTCCACAGAGCACCATTGCCCAGGCTCAGCCCCCTGCCAGTGGCCCTCTAACACCACGATGCTTCTTCCTGAGCTTGGCAGCTGGGCACAGGCATGGTAACCTGGCCATCAGAGCCAAGGCCTAGGCACAGCAGGCAGAAACAAATTGCTTTATAGCCGCTACCTTGACTGCAGCACAAGTGCCTTTTCCAAAGGGTGCACCCCGTTGGCGAATTCTAACTGAAATTCACGAGAAAGTATTTGGTAAACCACATGCTGACATGTTTATCTTGTTAGCTGTCAAGATGAGTAAGTATGCACATCGCACGCCATCGTTCAGCCTGAACCGAGAAAGGCTACTACTCAAGATATCTGACAAAATAAATATGTTGTCTAACCTGATTTGTCAGATTTATATTAATCCTTTCTTCAGAGCTTGTCCTAATTGACCTTAAGTAGACCTACGATGACCCAGGCGACGAGACACTGTGAGTCATCACACGCCCACGTATTAAAGCAGCGAGCTGTCGGGTGGCCCTGCAGAGAGGTGTGATGCAGCAGCTATCCGGCCTACAGCTGCGTATTTTACTTGCCTTTTAGTATCTAATTACCCTGAACGGGCCATCGACAACACATTCAGGCCTCACCACCAAAAGCAAGCAAGAGAGCCACGGGGCAGGTGACGTCAGAGTGACATCCTCAGCAGTTCTGTCCACCTTGCCAGACAGCCTTGAAGCAAGTTCAAACACGGAGAAAACGGTGAGAGCATGGATTCTGGGACAGAAATACTTCAGAGCATGAAAGGACTTCAGAGCAGAGAAATGAATGTAAGTGCCCACACCCTTTCCCGTCGGATCAACTCTGGTCTGGCCTGAGACAGCAGGTTACTTGCCAACTCACCTGTACTGGTTTAGGAGTTCCAGGGAAGGCAAGCCTCCACTCTCCCGCTCCCTAAGGGGACAGTCTTCCTTTGGGACAGCTTCTGCGTGTCCACCTTCCTCTGGTATTTCGAGATCAAGGGCCCAGCAATCTGTATGTGGCAAAGCCCCTCAGAGCTGGGCCTGGTGTGCAGACTTCAAGTACCCCCGGCTAGAGGAGGGTAAGCTTCTAGCCTGGGGCTTGGCACCCGGGGAGTCAAGTTCAGAAGGGGCCGAATGGACGTTGAAAGCATAACTTGTATTTTCTCTGAAAGCTCTCACTTTATTTTTAAATTTATAAAAACATTTGCATGAGGTGCTTGCTCTATAAAGATAATCGAAATTCAAAACTGCTTCCCAACTCTTTGAGTAAAACTGATTTTCCAGAAAAAACAAACGTACCCTGTGTATCCTGTGGTCTTACATACTAACAACAGCTAGAATTTCTGGAGCACTTGTTCAACACCTAAAAACATCCTAAGAGCTTTACCTGTCCTAGCTCACAACCTCACCACTGCACAGTAGGGGCAAATAAGCTTATCCACATTTTACCGATGAGAAAGCTGTGGCTTGGGGAGATTATATGGAATCTCACACAGTCAGAAGGAAGCAGAGGTGGGATTTGTGTCTGGGTTTGTTTGATCCCCAAACCGGTGCCCTTAACCATTACGACTGACAGCCTTCCGACAGGAGAAGCACAGTCCCCAACTAGAGGCTGTTTTCCTCCTTAATCCAGGGTGGACTTTTAATGACACACCCTGTCCCCACAAAAGGACCATTATGACAGCAATAACAGACAATAACGTGTGCAAGGCCACGAAATCAGAGTGTGGAGGAACTAGAACCCCGCTCTCTGCCATTTCCCCAGAGAAGGTCTGAGAAGCTCAGTGTGAGAAGCCCTTCGAGAGACGTGGGAGGGGGCAGTGAAGGAAGACCCCCACACTTCAGCCTCCCTTCCTACAGAGAGCTGACAGAGGAGCACACAGCCATGGTCTAGAAGGGTCTGTATCTGGGAGCCACCAGGCACCGTGGGGGCGTGGGGTTGATTTTGCATCTGAAAATGTGTACGCTTTCCAAGGGCACACAACAAAGAAAGTTTCAGTGCCTGCCTTCACCAGCCATTTTCCTCAAATTATATTTCCTCGCAGGTACCCTCTGAGGAGACGATGCCTGGGAAAATTCCTCTGGTTGTCCTGAAAAAGGGAGGTGCCGTAAAGGTCCTTCCTGAAGTGCAGCACAGCAAACAACATGAAAGATGAAAGTCAACCAAGAGAGATTGCAGTAAACAGAGAATATGCATCCCTTGGTTTAGACTGCACCTTGCCCTCCATTCATTCTTTCATCCATGGGGTATTTATTGAGCACCTGCTAGGTAGATGCCCTGCACTGTGCTGGATGCTGTGGACATAGATGTAAAGTCCTTGCCTTTTATGACCCATCTGCACTTAGAGTGTAGAAGATAAGGACTAATGACCACATGGCAATAAACAGTAAGAGCTAGTGGTTACTGAGCACTTACTATGTGCCAGAGGCTGTACTAAGCCATTGTCATGATTAATGTGTTTCAAATTTTTCCCTGGATGGTGGAGAGGAAAATAGCCACAGTTCTTTGCACTTTCTTTATCACCCTATTTCTGTTTATATATCTGTCTCCCAGGCTATAAATCAAGCCCAACAATCAGAGGAACCACGTCCTGTCCAGCCCCTACCACAGGGCCTGGTACCTTGGAGGTATTACATAAATGTGTTTGGTTCTTTTTAAAATCAAAATAAAATTTCAACATCTGAAGGGGCAGAGGGATCACTGGATGTAGGCCCTTCATCTTAAGAAAGAACTGCATGTTAAAATTTCCTAAAACCAAGCTGATCTTGAGGCCCACGGACGGCATCTCCTGCCACGTGAGCTGTCTCCTCTCAACTCTCCTAGCTGGGAGCTCGATCTGCCACTTATTTAGCCATTTAAGGAGACTGCCCCCTGGCTCAGCCCTACACAAGCCAGCTGTTTTCTCCGTGAGAACTCCAGATTCCATGCCATTCCAATCCACATATATTCACTGAGAAGCTACCATGTGCCAGACTCTGAATGCTGGGAACAGAACAGCGACCCGCGTGCCTCCCCGTGTATAATGGTGAAGCCCGGGAAACTCAGGCTCCAGCAGTAAGAATAGCGCTTTTCTTCCAAGAATATTTTCGTGGGGCTCAACTTGTTGTTCGGGATTGGGAGAATGTCTCTTTAAAACTCTAAATAAGCACCATGCTTTGCTGAATTCCAGCAAATGGGGCCAGCACTGCCTTTTTGATCAGGATTTTGCCTACTAAGCTGGGTTCCTACTGGTTCTTTTTTGTTATTGCAGCAGAACTGGCTCACACGGAACACTTTCTTCCGTGTAACATTGACCTCCTAAAGACCAAATCTGATGCACAACCACCTGGAATAATGAATACAGGAGAAGCACAAGAAGCAAATGGAGAGCTTTGCACTCCTGTTGTCACTGGTCCCCATCTAATCCAGGCTGCCAAAGCCTCCCTGGAAGCCTGAGAGACCCCACCCCACTGCAAACCCCACCGCACCCTACATCACTGGTCGAACTTGAGTTAAAAGTGTGAGACCATTCTCATTCTTTCCCTCACAGACCCAAGCTTATGACAGCCTGCAGCTCAGACAAAATATTCCAAATCCCGAGTTTATCACCATCTTTATTCTGATTCCAACAATTTTAGCTAAGCCTACCCACCAGGTCTCCTCTTAACTCCTGGAATTTGAAAAGGGAATTCCACTTAATGTATTAACTCCATTCATTCATTGTTCATTCACTCATTCAGTCATCGTTTATTCTGTGCCAGGGAGTACACGCAGCCAAGCAGGCAAGCAGAGATGCAGAGTGACAGCTGCAACGCTACACAAATACATAGCAAGTGCCGAAATGGAGGCAGTACCAGGCTCAGTAGGGCATCTGCTGTTCCGTGCCTGTGTTTTTGTACCTGTTTTTCTTCTCTGCTTGAAATAATAACAGCTGAAGTCTAGAACAGTTAGTAATATGCCAAGAACCGTGCACAATTTAATTTTCCTCAGGACTGAATGGGATTGCTACTTATCATCTCTTTGCCTCAGTTTCCTCAACTCAAAGATTATGGAAGAGTCTCGATTTGCCATACACGAACCTAACACAAATTTATTTTTTTAGTAACTGCAAGCAGCTACACTCTGTCACTGTCAGCCACTAGAGTGTTTGTGTTCTCCATTAGGACTTGATGCGATCTGTTTTCAAACTGTGAGCTCATATTTGTTTCAAAATTCTTCTCCCGCTGGCCATCCAGTGCCTACTAGATCTGCAGCTCCTGTAGTCTGGGGCCGTGGTGGGTCAGGACCTGTGTTCTCACCACCCCCCACCACCTGCGTCTTCCAGACACCAGGCAACCTCCTTCTGGTGGGCAGAGAGGAGAGACAAGGAAGGCACTGCCTTATGTGAGTGCCCATGGTGAGCTTGTCCTGTTTTAATGGCCATCACCTCCATCCAACTCATCATCTCGAGACACGGCAAGTAGTGATCATGGTCCCACACACGCCCTGTGACAGGCCTTCATTCCAGGCAACTCCTAAGGCATCAATTGGTCACTCTCGATTTGTTTTTGGGAGACCCCCTACTGCCTTCCTCTGATGCACACACCTTTTTGTCCTGTTCTGGGGTGGCCTCCACAGACCTGCAGCCACATCCCATCTATCCCCAGCAGGGTGGCTGTTGTCCCCTCACCACCCGACTAAGCCCTCTGACTTCCCTTCCCAGTTTTCTCGGATGAGTTGGAGGAGCCTATGGTGAGCCCAGGTCAAAGAGGGCAGGGACCAAACCAGGAAGAGCTGGCAGTGAAGTGTAGCGTTTATGCTTTAGGTGAGGTGGAGCCATGCAAGAGTTCTGAGCAGGGGAGTGGCGTGGTTCCATTTGTATTTTAGTACAGTCCTTTCAGAGGACAGTGGACAGTGGACAGGAGAGTGTGAGACCAGCAGGCAGGAGACTTAATAGGGAGCCAAACGCCATGCTTTTCAACCTGCATGTTGTCTGCAAACATGACAAAACTTGGGGACTCTTTTTTGGTTTATGACATAGTCTAGAAGTTGATTCAGCAGGCCTTAGGCAAGTCGATCCCCTCTGTCTATGCAAAGCTGTAGAGGGGGGTTGAATTGCATGTCCCAAAAGATATGCTGAAGTCCTAATCCCCAGCAACTGTGAATGTGACCCTATTTGAAAATAGGGTCTTTGCAGTTGTAATTAAGATCATGCTGGATTAGGATGGGCCCTAAATCCAATGAGTGGCATCCTTACAAGGACAGAGGAGGTTTGAAGATACACAGTAAAGTAGACTGTGTGAGAGAGAAGCAGAGATTGAAGTGATGCAGTGACAAGCCAGAGTCCCAAGGGTTGCCGGCAACCACCCAAAGCGAGGAAGGCAAGGAAGGAGTCCCCTAGTCTCAGAGGCAGCATGGTTTCCAGAACTGTGAGCAGATACATTTCTGTTGTTCTAAGCCACCAAGTTTGTGGTAATTTGTTGTCATGGCATCCCTAGGAAACTAACACAAGGGACAAATAATTACAGAACATTAGAGCCATCTAGATCTATCGGATGGGAGAGCTGAGCCCCAGAGATGGGACTGGGCTTCCAGAAGTTCTCAGGGAGTTCACAGCAAGCCCCAGAGATAAGGAGAGTGTACCTCAGGAAATGGCACTGTTCACCCTGGCCATAGTTGCTGATACTGCCCTGGCTGCCCACTCTGCCCTCAGAGCCTCTGCTCTTGCCTGGCCAGATCCCGCCTCCCTCGCCCCACTCAGGCCTCCCCTGTCCTCCCACCCTGCTCATCCAGTCTGCACACCGCCTGTCCATCCAGGACCCAGCTGGCGGCTGCCCTGGGAGTCTCCGACTGGACACCTGCCCGAGCCTGTTGCATGCCCGTGGCCAAGTGCACCCACTGAGCCTTCCGCGTCATCTCCTGGGCGGTCCCGGGGGTCGCTCCAGCTCTGCCACCCCAGCACTTCCCACACGGGAGGCAAGTCCATGCCATTCTTCATGCATCTCTTTCCCAATAGACTACAAGCTCCTGGAGGAAAGAGACCACATATTTTTACTAGTTTATCTTTTCTGTACCTAGCACAGTACCTGATCCACGGTGAGCTCCCAAGAATATTGAATGACTTTAGTAATTGAACCATTTCTTTACAAGCTGCCTAATATATCCCAGCCCTGCGGAGAGAGATTGGAGAGGCCCCGGGGTTGGTTCACATGGGAAGTTTCCATCCTATGCAAAAGCATTTGTGCACGGAGACGCTGCAAAGTTGCCAGCAGGTAATGGGTATTCTGTGAGAAGAAAATACCGCATGTTCACATAAGTTCGGGGAGCGCTAAGTTATGGAAAGTTAAACCTCTCTCTTTACTATAGGACCCTGAGGGGGATTTAATGTGCTAATGTGGAGCTCTCCAAGATGAGCATCAGTAGTGAATACTCTTCCTTCCACACCACACCTGATTTGTACCAGGTGTCCCTCCTTTTCTGCTGAAGGATATTTTAGATTCCCAGTGGATTTCCATTTTGTTTTTAAGCAGAACATGAGCCAAAGCATCCTCTTGTGCGCTGTACGTCTGTGCCAGCTCGGTTTTGAGGTGCTGACATGGCCCTAAATGTCACCGCATGTATATTGAAATCCCCGGCTTCTCCCTGCTCCACTGCGCCTCTGGGTTCTTTTGCCAGAGCCCTTTACCGGGGAAAACAGGCAGAGGAAATAGATTACTGCAGTGTAGCGTGGCAGTCACCTAGGAGACCAGCTGCACCTCTCAATTCTGAGTGCAGCCCCAAAGAAATGAGGCTCCGATGCATCCTGGCTGAGCAGTGGAATCGCTGCCTGAGCATGGTGGGCTGTTGGGAGTGGAGACACTCTGAACCCCCCTCGGCCCCTGCCACTTTAGAGAGGAAGAAACTGGGGCCCTGAGAGATGACATGACTTCCCCAACATCTCAGAGCCAATGCTTTTCTCATTAAAACATAACTTTCAGCCTAGGTTAAAATTACAACTCAGCCACCAATCTTTATAAGGTGCTGTACTTTTTAAATTGCTTCAGAAATATTAATAAATATATTCAGTCAGGGTCCTAGCTTAGGCATGGGGGGAAGGGGAGGGGACACAGGCAGCTGTCATTAGCCCTTAGGACAGCAGAGGAGCCACCAGGGAGGATGAGCAGGCATGAGCTCCATCCTGGAGTTCTCAGCTGCACTGACTCCTGCCTTTCGCTGCCTTCTGGAGGTTGGCCTGAATAGCTGGCACAGGCAGCCGCAGGGGACATGGGAGAGACTCCTCCTGGGGTTCCAGAGGCCTCTGCCCTCAGTTTCCTGAGTGTGCACAGCTGCCCGTTACAAGGAGGAAGAGCTCACAGGCATCCCTCCCCTCCTCCCTGGGGGCCTCTCCCCTCCCTGCACTGAAGCTGCAGCTGGAGCCTCCGGTCTGGGGTCCCCCAGCTCCGCCCTCTGTTTGAGGATCTTTGCGTTAACAGAGGACTCTGCACTGGGAGGCACAGGGGAGGGAGAGAGGGTGGAGAACGTGTTCTCCCCCGCACTCACTCAGCACTCATTCCCCTTCCTCCACAGCACCCCGACTTCCTTCTGGCTTTGGTCTTAGTGGGATGGTAAACCCAGCACCTGCCTTCTGAATAGAGTGATCAAAAGCCCTGCCCCCAGAGCCCCCCTCAGTGGCCCCATGCCACAGGGGACAGGTGTGCCCCATGCTCAGGAACAGGTGTGCCCCATGTCTGAATCTTGAGTGTCAGAGTCCCCCCACCCCTGTGACGGGGCCCTGAGTGCACAGTCCTGCTAAAATGCCACTCTGGGGCTTCTCTGTCCTCTTGCCTGTTTCCTGGCCTGGTTTTCCAAGATTCCCTTCAATTCTTTGAGTGCCTGATCTACCTCCCTTTCCCCTGGCCAAACAGAGCCACTTTCTGTCACTTGCAATCAAGGAACCCTAAAGGATATAAATTTGTGCACAGATAATCCTCAGCAGATGTGGTAAACACTGAAATTATCACCAAGCCCTGTCAAGAGAGGAAAAATGGGGGGAGAGAAGAGAGAGAGAAGGGTAAGGGCAGGAATCCAGGAAGACTGCAAAATCCAAGAGACATGTGGAGACTGGAAAGATTCCTTACAGGGTTGGGAAGTGACCTAAACACTTGAGCAAGTGCAAGGACAGGGATGCTTGGGGCTCAAGTAGAGCAGCTGCACGGAGAAGAGAAAGCAGTGCATGTCCCTGGTCCCCCTCTGCTCCTGTGTGACAGCCACAGCCAGTCCCCCTCTCTCCTTTCTCCCCAGGACTGGGATCCCATGCAGCCAGACGCAGCCACACGAGGGCTGGCACTCACCCCCTTCCTTCTACCTCTGGGCAGGGGCCAGGGGAAAGGGGCTGGGGTTTCTCAGTGGTGACAACCAAGCCCGGCTGAGGAGGGTGTGCCCGGTAGCCTCACATCCTCACAAGGGCCTCCCCCAAATGCCAGCACCCAAACCTTCCAGCCTTGGGGTGGTGGCAGTGCTGGGGTCTGGTACCCTCCTGCCCCCCCAGCCCAGCTTGCTGAAAACATCCCCTCTGCATGTTCCCCGCCTCCCACTGGGCCACAGTGGCCGACATCTAAGTTGTGTGCTTTCACAGAGACTCATAATGCTCTGGATTAGTCATTTCCATAGCGATTCCAGCAAAACAGCACATTCAAGTAAATTAATTCTGACAAAACTCTGACAAAAAAAAAAGGAGGGTGTGGGGGAAGACAGCCAATTGCTTATTATAGTCTCAAACCCCAAACTAGAGGTTATGGCCGCTTATCTGCTATTCCCCAGGGTCAGGGACAAAGGCAAGATAACACTGATCCCCATGCTGTCCCCTCCTTCACGAGGACACTAGAAATAAGGTCTGGAATGATTTGTTCAAGGTTTGAGCTGTTGGTTCCTGGACAAGGAGGGATCTTCGGGAGAAACATGACAGTGGAGTTGTGATGAAACCTCTTTTCAGTGGAAGATTTGCAGAACCGTCCACTCTGCGGACGGTTCCACACGGAGGAGTCCCTAGCCGAAGAGAACAGAGCTGCTTTTGAATCTGAGTTCTGCCCCGTTGCACGTCTCCTTCCATTTGGGATGTTGTGTGTGAGGTTTCGCAATGAGGTAGCATTTCCTTAAAGGGAAAGAAAATACATATTTTGGTGGCTCTGGCTCAGGTAGCGCGTGTTTCCAGAGGAAACGAGACTTTGAAAGGAATGTTTGCCTCATTCAGTACAAATAATGCCGATTTGTTTATGTCTTAACCTCTGTTTGCTGTTTAATGAGCAAAAATATATTTTCTGAGACTTGGAGCACACTGGATCCTTTTCAGTTTGCCACATTGGGGTAAATAAAGATGAAAAGAGGAGAGTCACTGTGACTCTGACGAAGTAGAGTGTTCTTAACTCAATTAATCTGAAGTTTGGATAACCCAGGCTATTCCTAGGGAAACATCGGCTCTTTCACTGGTATTTTTCTTATCTTTCTTTTTCCACTTGCAAATCATGACTCTTGGAAATTTTAAATTACTTCTTAGTGTTTAAAAAAGTAATTAAATGATTTAGTTTGGACATTGCGTGATATGGTAGAATTGGGGATCGGTCAAGTTCCCTGATTTGATTTGAGAACCAGTTCCAAGAGTTACTGGCTATTGGATCTCATGAAAGCCATTTCTTCCCTTCAAAGCCTCAGTTATCAGAGGTGTGAAGTGGGGTGATCATACCCACCTCACCCCTTCAGCTATTATGAAGATCAAATGAAATAATGAATTGAAAGTGCTTTGGGAACTACAAAGCATGTCGTGATTGTGAGAAAGAGAAGGAAAAAGAAGCCTTGGTTTATTGTGCAGCCTGTATGTACTAGGCCCTTTGCAAATTGGCTCTGGCAACCGCCTCCTAGGCCCTCTCTACACCTCTCTACACCTGCCACCCCCACCCCAATCCATCTCCCATTGGCAACCAAAATGTCAGAAATCAGATCATGTCATTCCCAGCTCTAAAACTCTCCACTGTTTTCCACTGCAGTTAGAATACTATCCAAACTCCTTGCCATGGCCTAGGAGGCCCTGCCTACAGCTCCTCCCTCCCCTCCAGGAACAGCACCCACTACTCTGCTTAGCCAGGCTGCTCTTCCTTCAGTTCTTAGGCCATGCTCAGTCTCTTCTGCCTCAGGGCCTTTGCACATGTCATTCCCTCTTTCTGAGAGACTCTTCCTCTTTTCTTAACCTGGCCAATCCTCTTCCCCCTTTTCAGTTTACATGTCCTTTCCTCCCTCTCAGCCAGGACTGCCATATTGAGGAGACAGGGTAATATACATCTCCAGGGGGTGTCATTCACAGAGACCACAGTCTGCACAATGGCACATGGGGACCCTCTTCTCAGCCTCCACCGCTCCCATGATACCCTTGGGCTGCACAATACTTCTCCTCCAACATCAATTTTCCCATTTATAATCATTTGTTAAACATCCATTTTCTCTACTAGTCTGTCACCTCTGCACCTAGAAAGTGCCTGCACATAGAAGGTGCTCAATAAATGTGTATGGACTGACTGTCCATGAAGTGCAGATGAGTATATGTAATGCTGTCTCAGTCCAAAGTCACCAAATAGACACAAGCATCAAGGTTTAGCAAGTATCTCAGCAGCTTCCTGTGTCATCTCCATCCCCAGTGCCAGCGTTGACCTGGAAGCCAAGAAGTCCTGACATGCCACAGGCCAGGTGCAGGAGATCCCAGAGGAAGGACAATGGGGTCACTAGAAACTGAGCCCAGCCTTCTGCTGCTAAGAGACACATCCCTGCCCACTAGAAGTACTTAGCTCCTCTCTTAAAAAATGAATTATTACAAGGAAAAGTCTATGAGAGCAGAGTCTGAAGTCCAGAAGATCTGAATTTTAATCTTGCCCTATCACAGGCTAGCAGGTGATTACTGGTAAGTAATTATAAAATGTGCTGTCCTTCATCCTTGCTGGGATATTTTTAAATTAAGCAAGGCACGTTATAAGTGGAACCCTGAGCGCTAAAGAAGAATGTCTCTAATAAAGTGATGTAGCATCATTATTATGCAGCTGACTGATAGACCCCTCAAAGCATGCAGTCACCATCGCTTCCCTCTCACCTGGGTCTCAGCTGAAGCTATCTTCAATAATAACTTGTTGATTAACCAGTCCAAAGGATTTAGGAGCAGGAGGTGATGCCTGCTCTGTGTTTTGCATAATATTAAAATAAATAACCTTAGCAAACTCAGTGCTCCTGTTTGGTGAGACCTCATTCGCTCATTGATTCTTCGAGCACACATTTATCAAATGCCTTCTCTGCACCAGGGACTGTGTTCTGTGTTGGAGAAGATGGCTGCCTGCTTTGGAGGACCTCGCCGGCTAGTGTGAGGGGTGAGGGGAAAGGGCAACTCAACGAGCAAGCAAACAGTTGCAAGCAGAAGGTAAAGTGGGTTTTGATGGAGGTGTGAACAGCATCCCGTGGTGGCACAGGGGAGGCTGATCAACCCTGCCTAGGCGAGGAGACAATGCTCAGGGACGCCATCTCAGACAAGGCCACTCTGGGTCTGATGCAGATCCTCAAGGGAGCAGAGGGTGGGAAGGCTTTCTGGATCTATTCCTAGGTGCAGAAACCGATCAGATCCCTTCCAGTTTCTGGTTATCTGTTTCCAGTTTCCTGTTATCTGAGTGCATGCAGACCCACCCTGCCCCACCGCAGCAAAGAAACAAACAGGGAACTGTTTGCAGAACACCAGCCCTCCTCACCCCTGGGCCCATCCCTCTCCAGGTGAGCTTGTTAGCAGGAGGCTTGTGGGCAGCAACATGACTCCAAATTCCTCTTGCATGTGTGAGGTTTGGCAGGGGGCACTTTGGTGCCTTTTCTTTCATTTTTTATAAACTTATGTATTTCAGATAAAATTCAATTCTTAGGTTTCTCACTTGTTTACATTCCTCAAAATGCCATTTTTCATTCAGGTATAAGAAGCCTCCATAAGCCCTTTCTTTCCAAGAATGCTGGAATTTTTTAATCCCCAAAGTCTAGACTGTAATCTCTAGATTTGAACCTGGAAAATCAGTGAGAGTTTGGGTTCTACACTTTCCTACCTCTAACTCTCTGGGACTTCCACAGGGCTGGAGGTGAAGTGATATAGGATGTGAGGGTGCAGTGGTCAGTGAACTTGAACTGACTGTGACCATCACACCTGGGGTGGAGTCAGATGCTGGCTTTTGTGGACCTACTGACGTTCCATGGAGCTTTCGAGGGGCTGGATATGTTGGAAAATATTTTGATAAGCTTCCTTGAAGAAAGATGAATGCCAAGGGAACAAAGGAGATGGCTAAGGTGGTCCACAATAGAAATGGACAAAAACTTGGGAGTGGGCCGGGTGTGGTGGCTCACCCCTGTAATACTGGCACTCTGGGAGGCCGAGGTGGGCGGATTGTCTGAGCTCAGGAGTTCCAGACCAGCCTGAGCAAGAGCGAGACCCTGTCTCTACTAAAAATAGAAAGAAATTATATGGACATCTAAAAACATATAGAGAAAAATTAGCCGGGCATGGTGGCGCATGCCTGTAGTCCCAGCTACTCGAGAGGCTGAGGCAGGAGGATCGCTTCAGCCCAGGAGTTTGAGGTTGCTGAGCTAGGCTGACACCACGGCACTCTAGCCCGGGCAACAGAGTGAGACTCTGTCTCAAAAAATATATATAAAAAATAAAATAAAATAAAAAACTTGGGAGTGAAGGGAAAGGATGGGAGGGAAGATGGCAGCAGAAGAGGAAAGGACCAACCAAGGCCAAGGAACTTTCAGAAACAGGATTGGATGACACAGTGTTCGAGACATTTTCTGATGCTACAGTGTCATTCCCTCATCTTCCCAAGCCTTCAGTGCAGTCACCTGCACACAAACAATTCTGCATGAGAGGTTTGTTTGGGGAAAGTTAATGACTGAGTCCCACACGTGGGGTGAAACAATGCCAAAACTGACTAATTTAGCAGAAGCAGGAGCTCAAAACCTAAGGTGACCACAAGCATGTACATTATCCAGAAATTCCCATGACTCTGGAGGAAGTAATTAGATGTCCATAACCCTTGGTTTGAGGGTGCTATGGTTGGAGTGTTTTTGTCCCCTCCAAAACTAATGTTAAAACCGTCCCCAATGCAACAGTGTTGAAAGATTGGGCCTTTGGCGAAGTGTTTAGGTCATGAGGGCAGAGCCCTCAAGAATGGATTAATGCCGCTATAAACAGGGCTTACTGGAGAGGGTTTGCTCTCTTCTGCTCTCCTGCCATGTGAGGAAGAGTGTCCCTCCCCTCCGGAGGAAGCAGTGCTCAAGGTGCCACCTTGGAAGCAGAGATCGGCCCTTAGTAGGCACCACACCGGATGGTGCCTTGACATGGGACTTCCCAGCCTCCAGAACTGTGAGAAATAAATTTCTTTTCTTTATAAATTACCCAGTCTTGGGTATTCTGTTATAGAAGCACAAAATGGACTGAGACAGAGGGTTTGAACAATCTCATCCAGCCCTTAAGGAGCACAAAGGCCCCAGCTAACATCTAGGTTTCAGACTTCTATTTTCTTATTTGCTCATAAGATAAATAGAAATAATTCTCCTCATCTTCCAAAGGAAAAGGCCCAGAGAGTCTTTAATTCCCCTAAGTCTCATATCCAATATGTCACAAATCCAGAATTTGAATACAAGTCTTCAGCTGCAGTTTTTAAAAACTTTTTGTTTAGGAATTATTATAGACTCACAGGAAGTTGCAAAGACAGTACAGAGTAGTCCAGTGACCCCCTTCCCCCAGCCTCCCCGGTTTGGGGGAATTCTTGCGCAATGTAACGTTCTTCCCACCACCCACTCAGTCTAGGGAGGAAGCGTTGAGCTGCAGAGGCTGGATTTTGTGCCAGAGCAGCCCTTTTAGGTTTACAGATCAGGCACTGGGTCTCTTGCTGGGAACCAGAAAGACAGCAGCAGATAAAGAGAATTCAGCCTGAAGAAGCTCAAGCCCAGAGCTATGGCTCTCAGCGCTAATGGCACGTTCCAATCATGGGAGAGCTTTTAAGAATACCGGTGCCTATCCCCAATCCCAGCCCACAAATTCTAATCCACTCAGTCAGGTCTGGGGCTTAGGCACCACTGCTTTTTGTAGCTCTTAGGGGTTTCTAATAGGCATATAGGGTTAACCTATGCCATTGGTCCCAACAGGCTCCAAAGCGAGCCACCCTCTCCATCAGACCCCAGTGTCAAGCTCCCCTTCTTCCTAGAACCCCATTGCTAAAGCCTGAGATACCTGTGAAAGGAGGCTGTGAGTGGAGAGGCTCCTGGGGTAACCTGTCAGGGAAATTTGTCTGTTGTGTTTGCTGCAAAGCTTTCTGGTCCTGCCACTCAGAGCTGTGCCCCCTCTCTGAAATAATCAAGCAGCTCCCAGCACATCAAAGGAGATTATCATTCCTCTGGCACCAGCTTTGTTTTCCACTACCTCTAAAAGAAGCAGGCCCACTTATCTCCAGAATGCTTTCCCAGAAAACTCATTCCCTGCTGGCTGAGGTCACCGGTCCACAATTTGCATCCATCACACCTTGTAGGAAGTGGGGAGGAATTGGCTTGCTTTGTTTTCCAGCACTGGGGAAACGGATTTCTTCTTAAGCTCCACACAATAAATTGTATTAAACCCTTTCGGCGGGGTTTCCATGGCTATGTAAAAGGAAAATCACACAGTAATTGTTTTAAATAATACAGCAGGGCGAGCTAGAGAGTACATCTTAATTTTTGTCATCTGTGTGGTGTTCCTGTTTGTATGGAAATGTTCCCAAGGCAGAGGAAAGGTTTCTGCATTCACTGGGAGTTGCTTGGTGAATGTAGTGCGAGGTCAAATGCAGACTGAAATAAACAGACCTACCGAATCCCTCAGCCCCTGCTCTGCCCACGTGAGCCCCAGGCCTGGTTTGCTCACTGGAAGTGGGAATTAGGATGGCATTTATCTCTTTGCTGCTTGGGCACCAATACTGCCCCCCCCCCCCCCCCCCACCGCATAAGCCTGGTTCCTGCCTTTCCCTCGATCTCTGCAGGGAGAGAGCTGGATGTCTGCCTTAGACAAAGGTGACGCCCGAGAGGAACCTTGATTGTAAATTTGTCCCCTGGCACCTGGGGAATTCTGCAGGGCTGGGCCCTCCCAGTAGTCTTAGCCTAAGCACCCACAGCAAAATGCCACGGGTAAGAGTCAAAGTCTTCAAAAGTGACATCCTAGGTTCAGATCTGAGCCCCATCAACCAGGCTGTTGCAAGTTGCCCCTCCTCTCTGAGATTCCATTTCTTCATCTGTGCAATGACAGTAATGATGCCTACACACCCGAGACTCTGACTCTCAAATCAGCTAAAGGGGGTAAAGTGCTTATCCTAGTACCTGACAAGGTATTAGGGCTCAATAGATGGTAAGAGTGTTTCATTACCATTATTGTCATTATTATCTAATATTTGACTGTGGAAGACTCCCCACCTGACCCCCACTCCCGTAATAAGGTGAATCTAAGAGCTGCTGCCTGCCTGTGTGATATCCAGGTTAAGTCAACAAACACTACTGAGCCCCTTCCAGAGGTCACAGAGCGGGCGAGGTGCCGGGAAATGGGGAACAAAGGTCTGGTTCCTGCCCTGGAAAGAGCTCTCAGGCCAGGACTGGAGCCCTCACCGACTGATGCTGGTGAACATTACACTCAGATTGTTCTTGACCACGGCCGGCCCACGTTGCACAATTACTCCTGGGAGAAAGTATTCCTGACTCCATGTAGACAATCAGATAGGTAAGCAAGTAGAGGGTTCTGCACTGTCACCTACAGAAACGTCATCTTGGGTCTCTATCCCATGTAGGCAATTCAACTTCCAAATAGGGACACAAGTCCCTCGGCCAAGCCCTAAGGAGAGTTCAGGGCAGACTTCACCCTGGGGCCTAATCCTCTGACCACAGCTGGTGTTGCTGAGAACCTCATGCGCTGGGAATTGGGAGGTGAGAGGAAGAGAGGATGGGCGTGGGGGAGGCATAGCCTCACCAAGTATGCATGAGATCACTTGGCAGACCAGACAACACTGGAAGAAAAAGGACATTGGCTCTACTCACAGTCTGCCATTTTGAACTCTGTGGCAGTTTATTTTAGCTTTAAAAAAAAATGTTTTAGAGCATGGACAATAAAAAGTCACAGAACACATGAAGAAAAAGATTCGCCCACACAGAAGTCATCTTTGGAGCCAAAACCAAGACATAGTTGAGATGCTTTGCTTTAATCTGTGCCTGTGAGAGACACTCTCTCCGCAGGCCCCAAGAGAGATTTGGGGCAGACCCACCAGACTCCAGGGCTGAGCCTCAGACTGGGCCAGGCTGTGGCCCCTGGAGGCCACTGTGGCCCTCTGGTCTGTGGCCTCTGCCTGCAGCTCACTCTGCCAATCCCGAGCCTGTCATTTTGTGCAGACACAGCTCATGCCCCACTGGCTTCCCCTACAGAACCCTGTCATGAGGTGGAGCAGACCTGATGCCAGGACTGGTCCCTCCCCTGTGCTCCCACATAGCCATCTACTGTGGCACTTACTCTCTGGTCACACTTCCTGTTTATCATCTGTCTCCCCCGAGGTCATGAGCCCCGTGGGGAGGAACTGTCTCGTGTGTGCCACAGGTTCCCAGAACACAGTACAGGGCCTGGTACATTGACATGTGTCACAGATGGCTGTTGAATGAGTGAATGCCTATGTGAATAAGTGAATGAGTGGCAAAGCTCTCACTGAACACATCAGTACGATGATGATTAAACATCAGTATGATGTGTGCACACAGTGTGCACACAGTGAATGACAGCACTGTCCTAGGCCTCCAGGGGCCTTTACAGCCCCTCCTCCTCTCTAGGCTGGGAAGCCCAAGAATCCCACTGTGACAAGGACCAGGTCTGCTCAACTGCTCACTGTGACCTTTATGAACTAGGCCTGCTCAGCTCATGTGGTGGTAAGTGCCATCTATGGAATTATAAAAGCTTCATCTTCAAAGGCCAGATGTTTATATTTCTTCTGATGCCAGGATTTCTTCAGAACACTTCTCCAGTGACTCAAAATCCCCTAGTGCCTTATGGCAAAATGGACAGCAAATGAAAAGGTGCTAATGACCTAACCTTACTCTTGGGTCATTAGCAAATGAGCAGATTCTTAAATTAATTCTTCCCATGTGGTTCTAAGCTTCTCATTTACCTTTTGGACAAAAGTGGATGACTCACATTGATTTACTAACCATAGTAATTACCTATTGACCCACTCTCTTCTTGTCACTATGCTTGTCACTTTTCATACATTCTTTCTTTTAATTCTCATAACAAACCCATTAGGTAGGTTCTGTTTTAATTCCCACTTCATAGATGAGGAAAATGAAGCTCAGAGATTTTAGATGACTGGCCCGCAATCACATAGGTGATAAATGATGAACTTGAGAATTGAAACCAGGACTGTTGACGTCTATTGTTGGCCTTATCTGGTTATCTATTGCTGTATAACAACCCCCCTTCAAAACTTCGTGGTTTAAAACAATTGACTATTATCTCTCATGGTTCAGTGGGTTGACTGGCCTCACGTGGGAAGTGTTCACTTGTGGTTTCATATGGTTGCAGTCAGATGGCAGCTGGGGTTGCAGACACCTGAAGGCTCAACTGGGCTGGATGTCCAAGAGGACAACTCGTATGGCTGCCAAGAAATGTTGGCTGAGGGCTGGGAGCTCTTCTAGGGTTACTGATTGAGCACGTACATGTGGTCTCTGCATAGTTTGGGCTTCTCAAAAATGGCAGTGGATTCTAAAAATAAATGTTCTAAGAGCAAATGTTCCAAGACACCCTCACTTCACAAGTCCCATCCCCACTTCCTGTATATTCTATTGGTCAAGCAATTCACCAAGGCCACCTTGGATTCAAGGGAAGGGAGATTAGATACTAACTCTCAATAGGAAGAGGGTCAAAGAATTTGTAGTCATCTTTAATCTGTCATAGTCTGCCCTTAGGTCACCTATTATTTATATTCCTCCCACATGGAAAATACATGCATATCCTCCTAAAACCCAAAAGTCTCATCCCATTATGGCGTCTGCTCAGGCTTGAGGTCCAGGATTCTACCACCTAAGTGAGACCCTGATGCAGAAGAGTCTCCCTGGGGTGTAGTTCCCTGAGCACAGTCCCCTCAATCAGCAGACTTGTGAAATGAAGAGACAAGTT
This sequence comes from Varecia variegata, assembly GCA_028533085.1. Lineage (NCBI taxonomy): Eukaryota > Metazoa > Chordata > Mammalia > Primates > Lemuridae > Varecia > Varecia variegata. The sequence continues at coordinate 54,136,415 of CM052438.1, read as the reverse complement.
GTCTGTCCCACCCACACACATACAGCATGCAGGGGCAATAGAGACATAGGATGACTTAGAAGGGAAATGGGAGGCACTCAGCAGTCACTGGCCCAGAGCAATTCTCAAATCCAGCCAGGTGCATGTTGCCAGATCCTTATTTAGTGATTTCCCAGTCCTGCTTCCCAGGCATGATTCTCTGTGGCTCTTGGCTCTCTACCCCACCCCAAGGTTTTGATTCTTCCCTCTGAATTACTCTTCTGTTTCCATAAGAAATAGCCACATTTGCAGCTTAGTAGCCTTCTTATCCTATTTCCCACCCATAGAAAGCTCTCTACAGTTTGATCTCTATCTGTCATATTCAGTTAAAGTTGATGGTGTGTCCACATGTACAATTCTCTTACATTATATTATTATAAGTTTCCTAAAGACTCTTTTGGGTGCACTCCATTAGTCAAAATACACACCCACAAGGCTCTGTAAGACAGGCCCCTTTCTGCCTTGGCCTGAGAGTCAGGTGCTATAGAACAATGCCCTTCAGACTCCTTCAAAGTCTGAGGTATACACTTAAAACTTTCTAAGAGCTTAGCAAGTGTCTTACAGCCATACCTTTGAGATGATCATTACCCTCATAGCATGTCTTACTTTGAGAACCTTTTTTCCAACTGCAGAGGCTGGGAATGTGAAACAGCTTTATTTATAAAGCCAGCAAGTCTGGTTTCTTTATATTTCATCAAAGTTTTGCTGAAAACTGAATAGTCCTTTTTTTATTTTTTAATTTTTTCCTCATCTCTCTATATTCATACCTTATCATACTTGCCTAAAAGAAACCAGTAGACACTGCCAAGATTCTACCTAGAAGTCTCCATAGCCAAATCTGTTATTTCCTAGGCATAGTTTCTGTTTCTCACATTACCAGATGCAACAGTGTACCAAATTATCTACCATTACAACACAAGAGATGCCTTTTTTCCAGCCTCCAATAACAATTTTCTCCTTTTCCTTCCAGTTCTCATTAACAGTTTCCTCCAGGACCTCCCAGCCTCTTCATGCTGCTTGGTCCCCAAAGCCAGTGTTCCACATTTTAAGTTTTCATTATGGCAGCACTCCACTTCCAGGTACCAAATTCTGTTCTAAATGTCTTTGATTATATAGCAAGCCACGCAAAGCTTAGTTGTTTAAAACTATAATTTATAATTTTTATGAGTTGACTGAGCTCAGCTGGTGGGTCTCACTTGGGCTTTCTGTCACAATTGCAGTCAGATGTCAGCTGGGGCTGTATTTATCTGAAGGCTTGATTGGGGTCCATGTTCAAGATGGCACGCTCAAATAGCTGGCAGCTGATACTGGCTGTGAGCTTGGTACTCAATTGGAGCACCTACGTATGGCCTCTCCACATGGCTTGGGCTTCTTACAGTGTGGCACCTGGTTCCAAGAGGAACCACCCTGAGAGTGAGCATTCCAGAAGACCCAGGCAGAAACTGCAACACTTCCTACAACCTAACCTCAGAAGTCCCAGATCATTAATTTTCACTATATTTTATTAGTCAAGCAAGTCACTAGGACCAGCTCAGATTCAAAGAGAGCATATTAGACTCCATCTCTCAATAGGAAAAGAGTCTCTGTGTCCTTTCATTAAAAGTGCTAGTCTTTGAAAATTATGATTCAGCTCTGCCTACCTGGTAATTAATTTCTCTAAATATTGATAATGATTCTGCTCCCAAGGCCATCTTGTCTTTTGCCTTACAAAAATGTACACATATCTCAGAATATATAGACTCAATTCACCATTCTTCTGAGCTTTATATCTGCAAAACATGTTAACTCCTTAGTAATTTTAGCACACATGAATGCCAAAATTGATGACTTTTTCAAATAGGCATCCACAAAGAACCAGATCAAGAATATTGCCTTTCTTTGGGCAATTTCTTCAGGAACAATTAGCTACCCAAAACAAAGGGGAAAACATCCAGAACAAACAAGTTTACAACTTTTAATTAATCACCACTACTAAGTGGCAGACCAAAGTTTAAGTCTATGTCCAATTACACACCTATGGGACATTGATTTTGATGGTTTAATAAGCCATGAGCCTGCTTTTGCTATCTTCATCCTTCAGAATGGCTGTCTTCCGTGGGTGAGAATGAGTGGTCATTCTCCACTGCACTTCCTCTGCCTCTGTCTATAGGCATGACAGGGTGGACGAGATTGTTGGGGAAGAGAGAGAAAATGCAGCAAGGGTCTTGGCAATTTTATAAGTATGTTAGGAAACAAAAGAATATATATTATCCTGCTCAAGTAGCCATGCGGCAGTATCTTTTCACACTGCTCAGAGGCAGTATAGCTTGGTGAGAAAAGGCACGAGCTCTGGAATCAGGTGACTCGAATTTGGTTCCTGGCCCCTCCCTTTAATGTGCCATAATGGACAAGTTATTTACCGTATTTGTGCCTCGTTTCCCCAGTTCTCAATATTTATCTTACGTCTTCTATTAGTAGCATGTAATTACTGGATCACTTCCTTCTTCTGGAAACACCCTAAGAGTGAATGAAGAGTCAGGGGAACCAACTTGAGACTGGGCGATCAGTTGAGGTCCATCTGACAAGGTGGCATTTAAGCTGAGCCTTGAATGACAAGAAGAACCCAGCAGGCTTGTAACAGTCATGGCAGGTATATTAGTTTCCTGTGGCTGCTGTAACAAATTACCACAAACTGAGGAGCTTAAAACAACAGAAATTTATTCTCTCCCAAGTCTGAAAGGCAGAAGTCTGAAATCAAGGTGGCAGGCATGCGCTTCCTCCAAAGGCTCTGGGGGAGAAGCTCTTCCTTGCCTCTTTCAGCTTCCTGTGGCTCAGGGGTTCTTTGGCTGTGGCTGCATCACTCCAATCTCCACCTGTGTTCACACTGCCTCCTCTGTGTGTGTCTTCTCCTCTCCGTGCCTGTCTTATAAGGATGCATGTGATTGCATTTAGAGCCCACCCAGATAAACCAGAATAAGCTCCTCTTGTCAAGATCCCTTAACTTCGTCCCATATTTTTGCCATATAGGGTAATAGTCACAGGTTCCAGGAATCAGTAGGTGTGAGATAGGGAACTAGCAGTCATTGTTAAACTGAGTCAGGAGATTTCAAACTATCCTGATCAAAACGAGAGGGGGGCAGGACAAGTTCCAACCAGTTAAACCCAAGATGGCAGAGAAACCAACTGCTTCTTGACTTTGCAGCTTCCTTACATACCTCATGACCATAAAGGTTTCTAAACTGAAAACCTCCTACTCCTATCACGCACCTGACACCATGACACTTCCAGTTTGACCATATATGGTCAAAAGAAGGCTGTCACCTTAATTCTAGGAAAACACAGCCCCTTTCCAAGAAATAACATGAATATTCCTCCCCTTGTTTATCCTATAATTAAGCTGTTGTTTAAATAGAGGGACCCAAGGAACCATGGGGGCCAGTTCTTCTCCACAGGGAGAATTAGCCTCTACTCTGTCTGTGGAGTAGATTTTCTGTACTTCTTGAATAAAACTCACTTTCACTTTATACTGTCAGCTCACTCCTGAATTCTTTCTTGCGAGAAGTCAAGGACCCACTTGGACTTCCAGCAATTCCCAGCATTGGGAATTACTTTCCTGTGTCAGGTGGACATATGTTTTGGGGGCCACCATTCAACCCACTACAGTGTGGTCAAAGAATAAAAAGAAAGTCAGACTGGGTGGGGCCTTTTTAGCCTGGTAAGGAGGTTGGTCTAACAATGAGAAGTCATTGAAGGTCTCAGGCAGGGTTCATACTGAGATATGTTTTATGATGACCACACTTGCTGCTTTGTGAAGAATGGATATGGAAGGAGAGTAGTAGCAGGAAGACCAGTTCAGAGGCCATTGCCAATCTGAAAGCTTAAGTATGGGGCATATCTGACATTCTCAATGTAGAATACAGGCAGATAATTCTTCATCGAAGCCTGTAACACAATATTGCTTGTAAGAATGGTCTTTTGACAAAGCAAATTCTAATTTCAAATTCTGTAAAGCAGGACTATGTCCTGAACTCACTTTATTTTACCTTAAACCCAAATAATTTCTTCCACTATTAACTAAAATGAGGTCATGCTTTCTCTGCCATAGCATTTGGGGTCTACCTCCATTAGACTAATGACATGGATTTTATGGTCAGGAATTCAGAGTGGCCTTGAGAAGAAGCTGAAACATTTGGTTACCTACAATCACAAAGAACAACCTTTCATCACCTCTACAGAAGTGAAAATATTTGCAGTGGAGGGCAAGTGGGTAAGCAATATGCTGCCTACTCCTGTCTTAGTCTGTTTGGGTGCTCTAACGAAGTACCAGAGATTGGGTGGCTAATCCTAGAGGTCTGAGATCAGGGTGCCTACACAGTCGGCTTCTGGTGAAGACCCTCTTCTGGGTTGCAGACTGTCAACTTCTCGTTGAATTCTTACACAGCAGAAAGAGAGGAAGCTGGCTCTTTGGCCTCTTCTTATAGGGGCACTAATCCCCTTCATGAGGGCTCCATCCTCATGACTTAATCACCTCCCAAAAGTCCACCTCCTAATACCATCACATTGGGGTTAGGGTTTCAACATATGAATTTTTTGGGGGGACACAAATATTCCGTCCTTTGTGCCTCCCCTCCCCCACCACACCCCATAGGTCTTTCTTTGGTGATGTGATGCCTCCCTCGCAGCCAAGTCACCTGGCGGGTCCACAGGCTTACAGATGCGTTCAGAAATAGGCTTTCTGCAGAGACGAGACGGAATGGTTTTGTGATTAAAAAGAGCCATGCTTTTATTAATTTTCTGGCCAAAATTGTCTCTTTCACATATAGAACAGAGATGTCTGAGGTCTTAACTAAATACACGTGTTTTCATGGGCTTAAATTAGCCTCAAAGTTCTATTTCAAAAACCAGCGTTGGCTCTATCAGCAGTTGTCCCTGCAGGTGCCCTCTGGTTTTGCCCTGCTGTGTAGGGAAAAGGGAGAGAAGACCAACATTTATTGAGACCCACTTTGTGGGGTTGCACTTTCACACATGCCCCTATGGTAGAGACTTCTGGCTGTCCCCAGTGTTCATTCTTCCTCCCTGTCCCCCCCACCAGTTAGTATAATAATAGGATCCTTAATTGTTTTTTTTTTTTTTTGCAAGCAAATACTTTTTAATGTTTTTTACAAATATACTGGAGAATCATGCAATGCTGCCAGCATTAGACGCAATCCTGGGCCACAAGTCTGCACACTCCTTTGCAACAGGTCCTGTAATGGCAGAACCTTTCATCTCGCCTTTATTATTTACTATGACCCCTGCATTATCTTCAAAATAAAGAAACACACCATCTTTTCTCCGGTATGACTTTCGTTGTCGAATTACCACTGCCAGATGTACCTTTTTTCTGATCTCTGGTTTGCCTTTCTTAACTGTAGCCATCACCATGTCACCCATACCAGCAGCGGGAAGTCTGTTCGGTCGTCCTTTGATCCCCTTCATAGAGATGATATACAGATTTTTGGCTCCTGTGTTGTCAGCACAGTTGATCACGGCTCCTACCGGAAGACCCAGGGAAATCCGGAATTTTGCACCGGAGGACCCACCACGTCCTCACTTCGACATCTTGAACGCCGTCGAATCTTTAATTGTTAACTGGCTGGAGCTGCCAGATAAAATACAGCACACCCAGTTAGATTTGAATCCCAGATGAACAATGAAAAATGTTTTAGTAAAAGTATGTCTCAGATATTGCATGAGACATACTTATGCTGAAAAATTTTTCATTGTTTATCTAAAATTCTGATTTAACTGGGTGTCTTATATTTTCTTTGTTAAATCTGGTACTGGGTTGCCCTGAATGAAGATGACATTTCTCAGTTTTCCTTGAAGCTAAGTGAGATCTTGTGACAAAATTCTGCCCAAAAAAGATGTGAATAGAACTGTTCTTAAAAGAAAATGGTGTGTGTCCCTCTCTCTTTCTTCTTCCTGCTGGAACGTGAAGGTAAGGCTGGAGCCCCAGCACCCATTTTGGACTGTGAGGTGACCTTGGGAATGGAAGCCACTTATGGTAGAACAACAAGCTAGAAGGAGTCTGGTCCCTGGTCTAGAACATGAGTGAAAAATAAACTTCTATCTTATTTAAGTCATTGCTATTTTGGGTTTTTCTGCTACTTGAAGCTGAAGCTAATAGTAACTAATGCACTAATGTCATCTAATTGTCACTCAGCCTGTAAAGTAAGGCCTGTCATCCGCATTTTGGCAAATAGAATCCCCAGGCTGAGAGAAGGTAAGTAACTTAGCCAAGGTGGTTACATAGTCATTGTTGAGCTGGATTTTGAAACCCTGTCTATCTGAATGGTATCCTGGGTTCTTATTTTTCTACATCACATTCATTGCCTCTCTCGGTGAGAATTTATCAAATTCCTAAGGTTTTGCAACATAACATCAAATTTGCTTCTACATGTCTGCTATCTAAAGCATTATTTAGCTTTCTCCCTCATCAAAAATACAGAATATGGACATTTCTGATGTCTGTCAATGTTATATGATCTAGAACTCCATCCTCATATCTGATATTTGAGAGATATGCACCAAAGGACATGTTATTTATTTATTTCCTTTAGGGTCGCTAAAGAAATATATCTAGCCTACATTATAATAGTTTCCTGCAAAAATGTCTTAACTGAGTTATGATTCAATATGAAGTCCTCAGCTTTCATACAGAATCAGTATTAAAAGGTCTATTTGTCTATATCTCTTGAAACATACTGTGTTGCTTGCCATTACTTGTAAAATACAATTTTCATGCAGTAATTTCACAGAGAATTTAGTGCCAGAAAAAAAAAATTAAAAACATCTCTCCAGGTGAAACTCTATGTTTTTTTGTTTGTTTGTTTTTGTCAAATATCAAGAGAATAAGAGAGCCTAACAATTTCTCTTTTGTTTTGGTTTCCAGGAATCTTGGAGCTAAAATTCATGTTAATTTGTAAGTCATTCAATCATCCCAGATATTAAAAGATGTATTTCTGGGTTTTTTTCTTTCTTTTTTCAATCTATTTTTTTTCTTTTTCTCCAGTGTTTTTCCCCTCTTGTCTCTAATTTTCTGTTTGAGGATACATTTTTATTATTATTGACTACATCGGATCTGCCTTCATTTATTTAGCACATGTTTATTCATTGCTTCCCTTGCACACAATGCTCGCCTGGAAGGAGCCGAACTGCAAGCTATAAATTCCTGACTGAGCCTTTGCTTGTAACTCACGAGCAATACTTTCTTTTGAAATATCTACCAAATAATCCAGAATTTAAGTGAAGATAAGCCCAGCATTTTCCAAAATTCACATTTTTTTTCCTGTTTTGAAAACCGAGATATTATCCCCATCATTCCAGCCTTCTGACAGAAAACATGACAGGAAACATAGCAGCCACAAATTTCAGGCACCGTTAATAGGCCCAATCCTAGAGAAAGCTGTGAAGGGAGTAGCATTTTGACAGCGTAGCGGCGTCTCTGCTGCCTGCTCGTTTTGCAACAGGGCCTTTCTCTGGGTTTCCGAACACTGAGTACTTTGGGGCCCTCTTTTCACCCACTTCTAGCTCCCAGCACCGTCTCAAAGAGTGTCACAGGCATCGATTGTGTCTTTGTGTGAACATCCCTCCTCTTTCTCCCCCAGGGGCATTGGCATCTTAGCCCTTAAGGCAACTTAGAGCTTTATCCTCATTAAAGGAAATATTACATATATGCACTACTGAACAGGTAAAAAAAAAAAAAAAAAAAAAAAAAGAGGTGGGGAGGTGAAAGCAAGACCCAAGACCCAAGACCCAAGGGCCTTGGAGAAAGTAAGAAACTGGGGCCTTCTTGGTGTCTGTGAAGCGGCCCCGCAGAGTCAGGCACCCACGATGCCTGGTTGTCCTCTCCAGCGACGCACCTGGCAGGCCCATGTCTCCATGGTGATGCAGCCTGGTCTGTCAAATATTACTAAGCTTTCAGGGGATGAAAAAAAAAAAAAAAAAAAAACAGCGAAGCAGAAAAAAAATGACCCCTTTTTCTAGATCAGGGAGGCAGAATCGGAATTTTGGTTCTCTTGACTCCCACCCTGAGAAATGGTTGACCCCATCCTCTAGGATAGCCCGAGCTTTCTGCTCTTTTAAGCTGAAAGGAGAGACCAGCAACGGTCCATGTCCCTGGAGAGTGCTCCTGGTTGTCAGGTGTCATAGGAATCTGCTTGGCCCCTCCATGAAGGCCACCCCCTCACACGGGGGGCTTTCCCCTGGCCCGCGTCCTCTTCATGGAAGGAGGTTCCGTATCTGGCCCCCCTCCCAGTCTCACTGAGGCGACTCACGTGCAGTGACACGTTACGGTTCGCAAACTACTCTCACGTGCTCTGTGAGGTAAGTTTATAAACTCTGCGTGGCTGTTGAGGAAACAAGCTCAGGAAAATTTAGTGACTTGTATGAGGTAAAAAACAGCAGGGTTGGGACCAAGAGGTCACAGCTCTAGCTCCGAGACAAGAGTTATTTTCAGTTCTCTTCAGCTAACAGTGTCTGCTGGGAGCCGAGCAGGTTGGCCTCCCAGAAACCTCACGCTGGCAGGTCCTTGGCTCTCTGCCCTGCGCTCCCCGGTGCTCCGCTCACGCTCCTCACGTTCCAGTCAGCTGCTGATGTGACTCCGCTCCTAGACTTGAGTTTGTCAGTGTCTGACTCAACTCTGACTACCCCATGCCTAGCACCATAAATGTCAAATGAATGGACTTGGGGCTAGACGCTTACTGCTGTCACACCAACGTCACAAGAGCACTCTGGTCCTTGTGGCACCCTGTATAGGGAAAAAAAAAAAAGGCTTTTTTTTTTTTTTGGCAAAGTCATCTCCACTGCACCACTGCTGTGTTCATTGTATAAATGAACAGGCTTTGGACGCTGTGGGACATTTTAGTGGGAAAGATTTAAGGCCCTGGAATAATGTCCACCTCATCAAGTCCACATCAGAAAATCAAACAAACCAGAATATGATCCTCTTTCCATTTCTGTCTTAATAGCTTTGGAATTGTGGTCAGTGCAAATAGCATAGTTTGCAATAAAAATATTCCCGGCTAGCCAAGTGACACATCTGGTTAGTCACCAACAAGGAAGAGAACGAGCTCCTTCATTCCTCAGCAGCTCAGGAGAAGGCATCTGGGTGGGTCTGCCCCTGAGAAAGTTTGTGAAGTGTCATTCGAGAAACTCTAGGAGAGCTGGGAGGATGAACTTCATAACTGAAATCAGGAATATGGTCCAGAATAAATTTTGGGCAATTGTATGAAATCATGGAGTAGACGAGATCCTAAGTGAAAACAATTTTTCTATCCCTCCACTGCTCTGCAGGACAGCACTGAAATTATCCTGGAAAATATACTCTCTCTTTTTTTAAATCTCCAAAACAGGAAATTCTTAACACCTTCCTGGATGACCCCTTTAAATACCTCACAATATTCATGGGAAGAAAAATTTTCCTTCTTTCTAGCCCAAATTCCCTTTGCTGAAATTCAAATCCATTCCATCTTGTTTGGGAATCAGTCAAGGATTTAACACCTTGATCAACTGGCATCAATACATGAAATAAACTTATTGGTCTTTTTAAGACGTTGTGAAGTATATCTTTAGCACTCTGTTGCAAATTAATACCCAACTCACAGTAACTAAAACAATGAAAGAAATTATTTGATCCCCATAAATGGAAAGTACAGGGGTAAGCAGAGCTTTGGCAACTTAATAATGTTAATAATAAAGGCTGAGTTTCTTTTCTATTACCTGCTCTGCTTTTCACAGTGTCAGAGTCATCCTAAAGCTATTTTCTTCATGGTGACAAAATAGCTGCAGCAGTTCCACACTTCAGATCCTTACACCACACCATCCCTTCCGCTATGTCCTCTCCAAACCTCATGTTGAAATTTGATCCTCAATGTTGGAGGTGGGGCCTAATCAGAGGTTTTGGGGTCATGGGGGCAGATCCCTCATGAATGCCCTCCCTCAGTGGTGAGTTAGTTCTCATGCTATTAGTTCCCACGAGAGCTGGTTGTTAAAGAGCCTGCCACCCTCCCCTGTCCTTCTCCTGGCCATGTGATCCCTGCATGCACCAGCTCTTCTTCACCTTCCACCATGAGTGGAAGCAGCCCAAGGCACTCGCCAGATGCGGGTGCCCAATCTTTAACTTTCCAGCCAGCCAGAATCGTGGGCCAAACAAACCCTTTTTTCTTTATAAATTACCCAGCCTCAGGTATTCTGCTATAGCAACACAAACAGACTAAGACACCTTCCAAGCACTGAGTCCTAAAATTCCTGCTGAGGAGACCTGCTGGAGCACGTACCCGCACTTGAACCAGGAAATTTAATGTACCAACTGGTTTCATTTAATCACGGCCCTCACCTGGACCTGGTAACGGGGTCGGCTTTCCAGAAGCACTTGTGCTTTGTGGAAAAGAAGAAGAAAGTAGAATTAAAATCTTAGTACTGTTAGAGGCAGGGTGGGGGGTGAGGCGGGCAATTGGATGCTGAGTAACTGTGCAAACAAAAACATCCCTAAGATTAAAAAGCATGGCATCTAAGACATCTCCTCAGACCTGTGGCTTGCCCACTTGGAGACGGTTTTATAATCCTCCCAGATCAGTGTTTTTCACACTTCCCTGAGGAGGAGAATCACCTGGGGCAATTGTTAAAGCTGTGGCTTCCCAGGTTCCTCCCTGGAGCTTCTATTCAATGGGTCTGAGATGGGGCCTGGAAAGTTTTAGTTCAACTCATCCTCCAGGTGACGCTGTGAGACCACCCCTCACCCTCAACCATCCCAGTTGAGCTCTTCCTACTCCTAAAAGCAGGGCAAGTACACTGGCTGCAAAGATCTTCAGGGTTGGGGGGCATGCTCAGATCCTCACAGTTCCGTATAGAAAGGACCTTGTCATTGTGTCCCCTGGTCAAGAGTCTATAGGTGGCGAAGGACACACTTGCTAACCCTCACTGAGGACAGTCTGTGAAGGAGGCTGAGTGAGTGCTTTGCATGAATTAGCTCCTGTAACCGAGGCAGCTTCTTCTCTAGAGAATTTTTAGGCAAAGCAGGGACTTTCAACTTTATAAAAATTCTTTTAATACTTTATATAAAAGTATTTGATACTTTTATGTAAAGTATATAAAAAATCAAGATCCCTCATAATAGTTATATTTCAATATGTATTGAGAAAATATATGATAGCAAGAAGTCACTGTTGTGTCAAAATTTCTTTGGTTAAAGTTGCGGAAACCAGCATGAGCTACTGTGATCAATTGTTAACATATTGGAAGGTTGCTGGGCTGCACAGAGGCACCAAGCCCTGGGGTAAGAAGCCGAGCAGAGAGCAGTCAGGGGCTGAACGCCCGGCCCCAGCCTCTGCTTCTGTCCCTGTACTCACAGCACTCTTCTCCCCCCACCCCCGCCGTCCCCAGCACCCTTGCGTCCCATGCCCTAAATGGGGGCAGCAGTGATGCCACTCCATGGTTCCCAGTCATATGTTCCCTCAGGGTCAGTCGCCTGCACCCAGAAGTCATCTTTGAACCCCAATTTCAAGTTTCTAAACGGAGGCTCTGGTTGGCTGGGCTCAGCCAAGTCACGAGCCCAGGTCCAGTGCACTCAGACTGGGGAGAAGGGGCTCACAGGGGACAAGTCTGCGGGAAGGAGCTTAGTTCTCAGAGAAAAGGAGCCTTTGAAGGCTGCGGAGATGCCCCCCACAGACTACTGATACAACTACTGTGGATTCCATAGCTCTTAAATGAATTTTTATTTTATGCATCCCAGGAACACCTGGAAACGTCTGAAATATTGTGGTGCTCACAGACCTGCTGCAATAAGCCTCAGTCCTCCCAGGGTCCAAAGCCAGCATGTGGGAGCCAGCATTTTGGAGGAAGAGGAATAAACCAGATGATTCTTGGGAGTCCTTGGCTCCTCTGGTCACATCTTTGGAAAGAAATGGGAGAGATAATGCTTCACCTGCTAGAAGTGATTGGAGGAAGAGCAACAGGCTTCCTTCCCCAGCCTCCCCCCAGGACCCTCCCAAGGGCCACGTCCTCCCTCCATGGCCTGCCTTGGAGCAGGCCTGGCCGCTGTGCCTGCGTGGCTGGCGGTCACATCTCGGCCTTCGCTGGCAGCTGATTGCCCACTTCCTGGCAGCTCCAAACTGCAGGAGGCTAATAAAACAACCCCTAACGAATGGACGGCACACAGTAATATTGAACTCTCAGATTTATTCTTGTTGAAAATTTCAGTGGAGTAGACCAAAGGGACTCTTATCAGTATAACTAGGAGATAAAATTCTGATGAATGAAGCATTACCTTGTTGCTTAAGGAACAGTGCATAATTAAGAGGGTTGTTGACCCTAATTGAAGTGATGTTGCCAACGTAAGCCAAATAGCACTTCTGGACCAGAGAGAGAGAGTTTCCTGCCCACGGAGGACTCTTCTACAAGCAGAGAAACTAACTTTGATTTTGGTAAAGTTAAGAAATGAGCTTTGCTAATGGGGCTTTTTAACCTGGACATGGATCTAGAGCTGAAGAGCACCAAGTGTCAGATTCTGCCTTATTCAGGCCTCCCGGCTCAGAGGAAGGATCCAGACAGAATCCGGGGTCTGTCCATTCTCCAACTCCATTCAGGGTCTGCCGTTGCTCTGCTGGGTGGCCAGGTAAACAGGGCCAGATGGAGACTTTCAGAGAAAGTAAGCACCAAAAAAATACAGTCTGCCCATAATACATAATTTAAAATGTAGTAATAAATCTTAAAATTAATTCAAGGAATTCTAAGATGTTCTGATTTTTTCCCACCATGAGGACTTTCATGCATCTTTTACAAATACCGAATTCTTTCTAAAAAAGGTTTTGAGCATGTCTTAAGAAAATTTCAGGGTCCCTGTTGGGTAACCATTACTGTGATGAGTTAGAGAAAGAGCCAAGACCAACAACCAATACACCTGGCTTCCAGCCCTGGCTTCGCTTCTCAGGCAGCTGCGGGACCTTGGGCAAGTCACTTAACCTTTCTGGTTCTCAGGAAAGTCATCCAGATACTGAGCAATGGGCTCGCTGAAAAGAAAAAGGAAAAAAATTTTTTAAAAAATTCATCCAGAAAATTATGGTTCCTTACCAAGTAACAGTGCAGATCAACTAAATTGTCAAAGGCTTCCTAAGCTTTGAAACACTGTACAGATATAGAGGGAGGCGCCATGTTACTGGAATATTCATTATGCAAATGACTGAAATATGGAATAGTGAAAGGTTTTCTTGCACAAAAATATTCACTGCTAGAGTATGGTGCTCAGAACATTGGTCCCCACTCCAAACCTCCTAACAATTAATATAAGCACACTTCCTGCCAGAAGCAGGGGTCTGTCCCCTCCTGAAGGTCTGACCACAGTATCTGCCCACATTTGCAAATGCAATGCAAAAATATGGCAAAATAAAATTTCCCATGTGGCAATACATGAGGGATTTCATGAGGTCAATGGAAGTGATGTTGTAGGCTGCTCAATTCAGGGAGCTGAGCCACAGGCCAAGGAGTATGGGCAGAGGCAGCCGGTTCCCAAAGACAGACAGAAAAAGAGCGAGGTTAGTGATGCTTCAAAGAAAATGATTTGAATTTCAAAGACTCAAAAGAAACTCTTGGGAAAAATGAAAAAAAAACTCAAGTATTTTGTAAAAATAACTCTTTTTTGGATTGTGCTACAAAAGTCAACTGTGAAGAATTTAGCATCAGGCAATCATATAATTTTGTTGGAAAATTTTATTGTATTCACTTTATAATAATTAACTGATAGTTGATATTATAACCTAAATTTTGTTCAACATAAACTTATTTTTATAGTTTTTAGTTTTATTTTCTAGGCAAAATCACAAACTAGTCTTTGGTGTGTTTTGGGGGGTTTTTTGGTTTTTGCATTTTGGGTTCTTTTTACTATTTACCATGATCTTTTGGCCAATGTTTTAAGTGGATTCACTTTCAAGTGGCTTTTTATTTTTTCTGATACCAAGTGTTCTCAGATAATGGGGGCCTTTTATAATTATGGAATCATTTTTGCTAATTTTATTATTTCACAGTCTCTTTCAGTGGAATTGGTGCTGACAGTCTTCTCATGCCCAGGGGACAGAAAGGAATAAGCTCCCAGGCCTTTTGGAAATGAGAAGGCCCAGGGGCTGCTCTTTTGGAAAGAAAGCCAAGATGTCCTGGAAATAGTACAGTGAGAAGTGCACCCAATTTTCTGGGCAGGACTGAAGCTGTCATGCCAGGCCAGGTGCAGAGAGCCCTGGGACTGGAGCGTGGCAGAAACTGGAATGTCACAGCCTGTACAGCCCGTGGACCTGCTCCGGCTCACCAGGCAACGCACACCCTCACCCTCTCCAATGGCTCCATTTTTCCCTCCCCAAAACTGAGGAGGACCAAACCTCAATCAAAAGAGTTGGAGTTTCAGGACACCCTTGATAGAATCTTCATGGAGAACTTAGATGCTATTGTCAGTACCCCTTAGAAACAATAGGCCCCACCCTACCAGCAGGTTGGTTGAGAAACTCAATATGCCTACGTCCTTGGGACTTTGTCCCTCCAGGTCCTGGACCACCATTCACAGAAAATGAGCAGCTGGGAGATAAGATTGTAGGGTGCTGCTAGGCAGACCTGGGTTCAAATCATAATTCTGCCACCTTACTCATTGTGTGACCTCAGGTAAGTTGCTCGAATTGTCTAAGCTTCAATTTTCCCTTCTGCAAATGAGAAAGGGTTCACTAATAGGTGGGCTCCGGGTGTATCTTAGGTCAGATTCCTCAGAAGCAGGCCCTGCGAGGACGATTCATGTGTACGTGATTTGTTCAGGACATGCATCCACTAAGGCAGCTGGGAGAGCCAAGCAAGGTACGGTTTCCCAGCCTGATCCCACAGGGCATTCTAGAGGATGTTGTATGTCACAGTTTGCCCTGACTCAAGCTGATGAACTGGGCTTTCAATCTGCTGTACTGATCACTTATTGGCTGGGAGCTATTTTGGCCCAGGCACTCTGGCTCTCTGCACGGTGGGCAAAGGGGCTCCAGCAGCCCTCAGGCAGTCACAGGCATGAGCCATTGGGAGCATCATTATGATAAAAGAGACCCAAGGATCTGGGCAGAGCATGAGTGGTGTCTGACACAGCACCAGTTAAGTGACATAATTGTAAAACAAGTAGCACAGTGCCTGGTGCAGGGGAGGCACAGCACATGACCCATGTCAGATGTGATTGTCACCCTAATAGGCACTCTGAGCTAGGGAATGTGCACAATGGGCTGCAGCTGAGGCGCTAGTGGGCAAAGCCTCCGTGTGGGTAAATGGTACATCCTAATGGACAGCAAAGAAAAGGGGCACTAACACTTATTGAACGCCTACTGTTCAAATGTCAGGCACTAAGCTGAGCACTTTACAAGAGCTGTCTCATCTAATCCCTGTAACAGCCCCATAAGGTGGAATTATTATCTTCATTTTTATAGCTAAAGAAACTGATACAGGAAAGCAAAATAAATTGCCCATTGTCACACGGCTAAAAAGCAATAGAGCCAGGATTCAAATGCAGTTATGTCTACGTTCTAAAGCAATATTCTTTACACCAAAGCTTCAGAGCTGACCCTAAAAGATGGTATGTCAGTGCCTGCCTGTTGCCTGTCCAATATATACTGAGCAGCAATGTGCCCGCCTCAAATAATATATATATCAGCTTCTCTTGCAGTTAAGGATGGCCAAAACAAGCAAGTAAATCATCGGGTGGGGGTTCCTTAAATAAAATAAATTCCATCAGGAGACATTCTTTTTGTCCCCCTTTCTTCTTCTCCTGCTTAGAACACAGATGTGATGGCTGGTGCTCCAGAAGCCATCTTGGGCCATGGAAGCCAGAAGCCTATAGATGAGCTCTGAATTTATCTAAGTAGCAGGATTTATTTTATATGAGTAAAAATAAACCTTTATGTTATTTAAGCCACTGTTACTTCTGGTCTCAGTTTCTAGAAGCTGGGTCTAATCCTAACAGACACAGATTGTATGACAGGTATGATCTCTTTAAAGAAGGACTTTACTACCTTGAGTCAAAGTAAACTACCCATTCGCTCCAGGTTCTTTGTCCTGGAAAAATGCTGATGCATCTCCATGCTACAAAAATGAACCCATAAAGTAGCAACATGTTGCTTTCTAAACATCAAGAGATAATGTCAGATAAACTGTGAGCAGTCTGAGGTTTCAGAATTTCCAGGGCAGTTATGACTTCTTAACATTTTGAAACTGGAGAAACTGGGGCACATGCTGAGAGACAGAGCCCTGATCTGAAAGGGTTCTCTGAGACCCTGGAATCACCATTACTAGCACCTGGACTTCTATGCCTCCCCACACATTTCCCCTCAGAGCTGCAGCTGGCTTCTCCCCAGCGAAGCAACAGCATATTGCCCTGCATCTTGCAACTCCCTAAACTTCCCACTGCTCAGCAGCTTGTTGTTCTGACTGCAGTCCTAGGAAATGGTGCATCACCAAAGGCCTGACAAGGACTCCAGCCTATAGCCTGCCATTTGCAGGAAGAGTTGATCAGAAGCTTCAGTCAATAGTGAAGTCTCCACCCCACCCCCCCACCCCCGGTCTGGAGCACAGCAGAGGGCTTACATAATCAGGGGTGGTTTGTCAAAACAAATTTCACATGCAACTGATTCTATCACCTTGGGACTCTTTGGCGGAATAAATAATCACCATACACATTTTGTTAGCTATGCCTCGTTAGAGATGGATTTTTGGAAATGGCATCCTGAAGGCTGCTTATCTGTCAATGCTCCTTTTAAACATGGTAAGCTTTCCAGAGTGGCTTTTCTAAAAAATTAGACTGTGGCCATGGCCAGGTGCAACCCGTCATGGTTACTGGGATGTGGGAGCAAAGGGGAGGGATACGGAAGCCGGAGCTCACCTTCAGGACATGCAACTTCAAGTGCTAGAAGAAAGCTGGGAAAACGTTTCTCTGCAGAGTGAAAGCTTGATCAGAACTCTTCTAAAGAAGGCTCTTGACTTGAGCATCACAAAATGACAGCTTCAAGTCACCATGTATTTCTGTACTTCTCTCCCATGTCTCTCTTGCCTCCCCTACTCTGCAGGGTACTTGCACTGATACTGTGAGAACCACGTGAATGCAACAAAAGTACATTGGTGGAAAATGGCTCTACCCTCGATGGCCAAACTGAGTCTCAAGACGGAGGGTTACTCTGCCGTCTCCAGGCAGGGCTCTGGCAGGCCTTCTCTTGCTTAGGCTCCCTGTTGCCCCTCCCTACCACTCGAGGACAAGGACTGGTCACTGAGCTCTCCATTTCCTGGACACAGTACAGCATCTGGTACACAGTAGGTGCTCAGTACACAAATTAAATGGAATTGGAACATCATACCCTCTGTTTGGGCTTCTTCCAACTATGAGCAGTTTCTCTACCATGAGAACTATTTTCCAGGCCCCTCATGTACACTGCTACTCTATCCTCGATGTTTCAGTGCAGAAGCTTTCCAACTAGCATCAGCAAAGGCTATGGAAGGAATGGAAACTGCTGATAGTACCGGTGCAAGGCAATGGAACTAACACTGCCTTTATAGCCTCGCGTGCTGTAACCTCACCATTGTCCTGTCGGGGATGCTGAGCAATATCAACATCATGTTATAGGTGAGAACATAGAGACACAGACAGGTTATCTCTTCCAAGGTTTCATATACTATCCAAATGCACATATTCTCAAGGTTGTGAAAATTCAGACTTATCATAAAGGCAAGAATAAGAAATGCTAACTTGCTTTACAAAAGGATTCCTCCAATTTCCTTAAACTTGCCAGTTGTCTTTGTACTCAGGAAATGTAGTTGTTAAGAAAGTGTTTTTTATACATACAACTTTCAGCATCATGCTTGGTTCACAAAGCCAGGCTATGTGTCTATGGAGCCTGGTCCTAGTCATTCTGTCTCCATGAGGTTGGAATATGGCTCATTCCCACTCATTTTCAAATGGGAGCCTGGGGTTCAGCCAGGTGTGTCATTAAAGGGTCTTTGGCTCAGTTCCTTTAGGCGAAAGACAAGGAACACAAATCTGGAGCCCTGCAATAAGTGGCTCTGCCTGCTATGAACCAAACTTAGCCACAGCTGTGATGCTAAGCTGAATAAGTACTGGCTATTTCATTCATCCTTCTGGGCCTTGTTTCACCAGGGGAAAAATGATGGGGGGTTAAATAAAGCAATTTCCATGTTCTTCTCAGGTCTAATATTCTAGGATTTTAAATTCAGGAGGAGCAGAGGCAGAGAGGTGGACAAGATTAGAATGGTTAGGAACAGTCACATGGTGCAAAAAATGAAGAGGATGAAGACATTTTATTCAAAGTCCTACGAATGCTCTACAAGACTATAAGATTATCCATATGAAAACTTGGCCAAATATATTCCAGCTAAGTTCTCCTTGGATTTGAAAAGAGTGGTGTTTGTGAAAGATCCATTTCTCAGCATTTATTAGGGAAGTGTTTCCATTATCCATGTGGCTTCAAAAGCATCCAGGGGAGAAGTTCCTGTTTCAGAGGAATCGGCACTGAGGCTGGGAACCAGGAGAACTTTCAAGTTCTCCCCAAAGTGAAGTTGCACCAGTTAATTGTGTTCACGGAGACCAACCCATTGGCGTGAAACAAGATAAACAGTGGCAGTGTGCAGTGCTCAGAGTGTGGATCTACAGAACAGCCCTTGACTTACACACCTTCCCCCTAAAACACAAAGGCATTCGGTTTATGGATGTGTTTGTTGAGCAAGAGAAGGCCCCTGTAAAGAAAGCTTTTAGGACATAAGTAGTGACCAGTGACAGAAGAGCCTTCAGGGATTCCTAATAAATTAGTGCTCCTTGCATTCCAATCTGTCTGCTCAGCCCATGGCCAGCTGCCCAGACCTGTTCAGCTTCTCTAGGAGCAGGGAGAGCTGTGTCATTCCCAAGGCTCTGGCCCCAGGCAGGATGGAGAGGTGATAATGGGCTTAGCCTGTGGGTTTTCTCTCTCCAGAGGACATCTCTTTCCTTTTCCCTGGGATGATTCCATATCCGTATCTCTCGAGTGGGATCCCATTGAATGGGATGTGGGATGGACAATCCCCATGGTTCTATCCTGCTTTCCCTGGTTCTGTGACTCCAAGGAATGTGGCAGGGCCACCATGTTGCACAACTCGAGAGGGCTCCCTTCACACAGAAGCCCCAGGATGTGGTTTGGGGATTTTATTTTTAACATTATTTGGCACTTAGTATATCACTGAACCATGATCTACATGTTTAATCTTAAAACCTAGATGTATTTGTCCTCTGTGTACACCTTAGTATTTTTGCTGCTCAAATTCTTATAATATCTTACACAGTTCTTATTTCCTGGGCCACACCAGCCTCAAGAAAAATCAAGTTCATAAGCTAATTAGCAAGGTCACTGGTTCCAGACCCTACCCAATTTTGTTAACAGACTAACTACTCTGACATATGCCCCACCTCCACCTTGTGGTACATGAAGACCTCTGTAGGCCCTAAGCCACTCCCACATCATGTCAGCCATATTTAAACACACTCACCACCTTCATTTATAGATGCATAGATAGATGGGGAGATGGATAGTTATAGATATAGTTCTATATATAGTTATCTAGATTATATTGTATTGTTTTGCTATAAATTTTTTGAAAGGATGTTTAATTTTCATAAATTTATGTTTAGGAATGAATTTTTATTCTTAGGACCCAAAGTTTTTTATTTACCTATAACTGTATGAGACCTATACATAATCCCTGATTAGATGACCTAATGTTACATGTTTTAAACATTTAATTACTCATTTATTAATTTTGGTTTTGAAATATTCTTTATGTAGTAATAGCTTTACAATACCTGAGAAGCTTATAGGCCTTTGATATGGTGGCCAATGGGTAACCTACCCTGTACTTCCCACCCCCAACACTACCGCAGTCAGTCCCAAATCCCCTTTCTAGTAGAGCCCAAGGAACTCCTGCTCCCATGTTCTTGCTAGTAGGTACCTATTGCTACTGGGTTCCTATTTCTGTTGTACTGGGTTCTGTGCTTATCTGAGGTGACTACACCTCCAAAGAGCTCTTCCTTCTCTTATGGATTAATGTTCCCTCTTACGGAGACTTTATATCAAGTTCCCTGACCATTAGACCACAAGATTATCATGTGGCTTTTCCATGTGCCATTTTCCTCCTTGCCACAAAACATGTGCCTCAAGACAGACACCAGAACCTGACTCAGCCTGGCACTGGGGTGAATTCTTGATTCCCCAGAGCAACCTTCACCTCCTCATCTTGCATCATAAATCAATCCCGGTATCTGGGGTCTGACTCTAAATCCCAATGCACTTATTCTCCAAAGGGTCTAGGACCTTAGAACTCTGTCTTGGCATCCCAGAGTGACCCACACTCACATTTAAATAGCATTTTACAGTCTTCATCTCCTTTAACAATAGAGGATGAAAAAATAAATAAATAGCATTTTAGAGTCTTTAAAGAATCTTTATGAAAGATAAAAGATGGTTTGACTTAGAAAGATGTTCCATCCTAAGGATATTTTAACTCCTAAGAAAAATATCATTTAACCCACAATTATATCATCATGGACACATTTTTGTACTGAAAGGAGTTTCTGGAGAAAACTCCATTAAGTCTATTTAATTCCATGATCAATTTTTTAAAAAATTACCCTGGTTAAAACCTTTCCAATTTTTCCCATTTTCATTCATATTGTATTTCACAGACGTTATTTTCATTGGGATTCTTTCCCATGAAAATTTTACATAAAGCTTTGACCCATCTATCAGTTTAGTTTGTCCTATTTATATCAAATATTATGGTTGTAACTTTTGCCCTTGAACAGTTTATAGACATTGTTTCTACAAAGGTCAATGTTCCCAAATCAGACTTCACAGATTAGAATTTTATGCTGTACAGATTTTAACCACTCTTGGCTTTAATTTCTGTTGATCCTTTCCGCCAGTGCTAGTCATTATGAAGCATATAGAAAACTGAGATTTGTGTCTCTTTCACAGCAAAGACAAACACTCATACCCTTCGATCTTCCAGAACAGGCCTTTCATTTAAGGGTAGACTGCAGCACAGTGAGTGGATAGAGCATGACATCTGAAATCAGCCTGTCTGGCTTATATTGGGCAAATTATTTAATCTCTCAGTTTTCCCATTTGTTAAATGTTTTGGAGCTAGGAAGATGTGGTGGCTGCATAACCTTGTGAATGTACTGAAAGCCACTGAATTGCATACTTTAAGATACTTAAGTTTATGTTATGTGAATTTCACCTCAATTATTGCTCATGATTCTATGGGACAACTGGGAGGCGCTGCTGGCTTTACCGAGGCTCCCTTCAGCAGGAGGGCTGGCTGGGAATACGGGGCCCTCTCACCTGGACTTTCAGCCTTGAGGAGGTGAGTCCGGGCTTCAGCAAGCCCCAGAGTGCGAGCCATTGCCAAGCCTCTGCTGTTATGTTTGCTCCTGTCCCATTGGCCAAAACTAGTCACGTGGCTAGGCCGAGCATCAGCATGGGAGAAGACTACACAAGGGCGTGATTGACTAGGAGGCGTGATTGACAAGGGACCATTATCGTGACAATCTCTACAGGCATCATTCTAATCACCTACCCCAACTTAGACTTGGGTCTGAAATGACTCTCACATCCTGACTGACAGGGGATAGAAAGCTGGGGCTTTTGATGCTGCGTGGCTTTAGAATAGGGAGAGGCAAGCCTTAAATATATCCAGGGTCCTCAGAATGGAATGAGACTCAGCCTCCTTCAGCATTTTTCTTTTTCTAGACTTCTCCCTTATTAAATTCCACTGTTTTTGATCAGAGACCTTTTGCTGTGAACCCTGATTGCAATTTAATGGGAGACAGCTGAATGAGGCTGGGGGTGACTCAATAAAATGGTCATCTTCACAGCGCCCCACTCTGAGGGTTCTGGAGTCGCCACCCTGACATTCCTGGGGAGTTGATCCTAGCAGAAAAGGCTGATGTCAGCTCTGCTGGGAGGGGTTCCCCCATGGGCTGCCAGGCAAATAGAGTACCCATGGTGCCCTTAAAGATAACCAATGTCAGTTTACAGAAGACATACACACACTTACCTTCCTGAAACCCTGCGAGGTTGGTGCTATCATGATCCCCATCTTGCAGATGAAGAATGTGGTACTGTCCAAATACCCCTTTTCTGGAAGAAAGGTCTCATTGCCTCTGGCTGTCAACTCCTTCAGGGTGTGCTTGCCCTGGAGAGCTGCTTCACCCAAGGGAATCCTTTTCCTTTCCAGGCAGCCCATGTGCAACCACTGACTGGGGTGGGACACACAAGCCCATGCTGGGACACCCCTGTGGGCTGTGTGTGCTCCAGAGCTCCCGGTAGGGAAGGGGGAGGCTTACAGACAGAAGACAGGAAAGGACCCGGCACGGCCAAGACCACACTCCACAGAGGGGCTGCTCCCGTCATCTTGGGAGCCAGTTTTTAACTTATTTTTCATTGATTTAGATTCTCCAGGAATGAACTCCCCAGACCACCCAGTACACACCCTTCCCAAAATAGCCAAACAAAACTCCTAGTTGTTCAAAATAGTTTTACTTTTTGTTTTGGATTTTCTTCTCTTCTCTTAGAAATTGAAATAAAGCTTAAGAGAACGAATCGTTGCTCTAGGTCGAGCTAGAGACTGGATGCTCTATTATTTAAAAGTGTGGTTGGGGTGAGGGGGGCGGCGGGAGGAGACCTTGCAATGGCCTCGGTGCAGGGCAGGGAACAGGACACAAACCCTGGCCTAGCCGTGGGGCAGGCCGAGCCCCCTCGAGTGGAGCTTCCTGTAATAGCACCTGTTGGTTCTCCAGTTGACTCCCAGCTACCACCATCCCAGCATGAGGAGGAGGAGGAGAGTTCTCTGTTGAAGGTCTCAGTCCTGAATCCTGGGCTTCCCCCGCTGGCCCCACGTTCTCTCTCAGTGTCACTTCATCACCCTGTCCTCCCACAGCTGGCTCAAGCACAGGGCTAAGCTTGACCACAGATGAGGGAAAGGGAAGCCCTAAGGTTCCTGAGTCTCCACTCTGGCTGGTCTCTGTTTCCTTCCACTCCAAACCTCATCCTCAGAGCAAAGGTTTCCTTCTTCCCGCTTCTCGCTCTGGCACAAGGCTGGGCATCCCCTCTGGACTACCTTTGATTGCTAAAGGAGGAAAATGTCTTTTCTGCTTGGGCCCCAGCCTACTCCTTGGACTCTTGGGTGGAAATATCTGGACACCCACCTACCCCAACCTAATAATTAGTCTGTGCCCTTTCTACATCCTGCCACTGGGGCTCCCCTTCTCTCTTAATCCCACATCAAAGCCTGGACCCTCCCCCCCTCCAAGCCCCTACATTTTGAGCAACTCATCTAAAATTCTCGTAATTCTCTAGTACCCACCTCCTCCCTCACCACAGCCCAGCCCAGAGGGAAGCACACAGAGCCTCCAGCACTTCAAGGAGGGCTCTTCTCTTTTTCTGACCGACATTCTTGGAACAATCTTTCCCACGGTGTTATACATCCATTCTACTTCCATCCTGCTCTGTCCAGAGATGAGTCCTGCCACCTCCCTGAGCCTCAGGGGCTTCCCCTGCACAGCCAGGCTTACATCCAGCCCTTAATTGGCACTGTCCTGTGTTGGAGGACACCCGCCCCCTGTGTGTCCCTCTGCCACGCACGTTCATGAGGGGTATCCTGGGTTGGACTGTCCCCAGAAGAACAGACCCACTATGCAGAGAAGACAAGGAGGTGCTGCAATAAACCTCAGAGTAGGAGCCATGAGGGGGAGAAGGGCAGGACACTGGCCTGGAGCAGGGGTTTAAAAACTCCTTGGTCTCTCTGAAGTATACGGAAAGCCCTGTGGCCCCCAGGAAAATCCTGTCCCCAGATCCTCTGCCAGCCTCTATCACCCAGCCCCATGCCTCTGCCCCCAAAGAGGCCCTCTTCACCTATCAGTAGTGGCCACGGGCCTCACTTTTCGGACTTCCCAGACAGCAACCACTATCTGGATTATCTATAGCCAAGAGGCTCACCACAAATAGAGGAAAAATAACAAAACCTGGAGGGAAGAATAATAGTCACTAAACAAGATTTGCTGCCTTGGAAGTTTAAGGCAATGTGTATGTCCCATTTAAGCTGCAACCAAATTTCTACAGTATAAAGACCATTGTACTGTGAACAAAGGCAGGGTAGGGAGTTGTGGATACTCGATGCCTGACCCCAGCCCGGATCTTTATGAATAACTGTGTTTTTGTTCCTGCCCTTCCACTTCCTGATTAACAAGGATGACCTGGGAATGGACCGTTCGTTCAGAGGGCATCTCTTGTTTTGGCCTGCCCAGCATCCACCCCCTTCCTCTGGTGCTAGCTCCAGGATTTATTTTCATTTGGAAAAAATCATCCCTTCCCTATTGTCCATCCTTGCAGCTTGGGTGGGGCTGCCCCCATTCCTGGCTCCAGGGCTGGGCAGTGACCCAGTTCTTAGCAATTGGTTCAAGTGTTCCTAATGACCTAATGAGCCCAGAGTTAGGACTTTTTTTTTTTTTTTTTCAGTACTGGCAGGGAAGAAATACTTTTTTTCTTCATTAGGGTTACTGAAAGGGTAAGATTTGTGGGCCTAGTGCACCAAGAAGCCATCTTGCCACAAGGAGGGAAGTATCTGCCCCTGGATCGAGTCCTGTGTTAAAGCCAGATTGCCCTTGGACTTTTCAGTTCTGCACACTAATAATTCTTTTTATTCTGCTAATTTGAGTCTTATTTTTTTATGGCTTCCATCTAACTCCAAACTTTTGTCTCTCTTTTACAGATAAGAAAACTTAGAGAAGCTAAATAACCTACGGCTGTCCCACACACTAGCTAGTAGCTAACAGAGTTTGGATATGGATTCAGATAGACCTGATTCCAAGTCTTAGCTGTCATAGACTACAACTTCCCATTATATTCCTTTCCCCTCACTCTCCAGGTCCCAGTCCTAATTCTGGTAAACAGTTAGCAGTCAACTGTTCTGGAACATTTAGTCTTACCACCAAGTACCTAAAGCCAGGGACTCTGGCCAGCCTTGCTTGGACCACAGCACATATCCACGACTCTTGGTTCCGATTGGAGTTTCAGTTTTGGTCGTGAAGGCCTGGGCTTTCAAACACAGACCTCAAGCCAGCTACAAGGTAAGCATGTTCTGCAATCTGCATTTTACCCTTTTTCTTTAGCCAAGAGATCCACAGTTTCCCCAATTACCTGTTGGCCCACAAGCTACTGCAGCACTCAGGGAAAGACAACTACCCACGGATGACTGTTTGGTGAAACTGCTCTTATTAGACTAGCTTGAGTCACCATGGCTCCAGCTCAACCAGAGCTGAGGAGCACTTAAAATACCCAACAGGGTGGGGTAAGGCAGCAAAACACTTACACCCAACCCTAATTAGAACAACCCCCTGAAAAGAGAGCCTGAGAAACGCATGGGCCATGCTGTTTTGGGAAGGACCTTTCCTGCTCTTCTCCAGCCCCCAAACCAAGAAGAGGCTGGGATGAATAAGATAAGCTTCTCTGGGAGGATCATATAACAAAAGTCCAACAACAAAAAGAAGGATCTCCCAAATGGTGATCTTAGCAAAGTTACTGGGCTAAGGGGAAAGTTCTCCAGCTGGAGGTCTAAAGAAATGACAGCCCATATTCTGGATCACCATTTGGGGATTTGGGGTTCTAAATGATAACGACTACTCGTAACCAATTTATTATAGAATCAACACATGATTATCAGCAAAGTATGTGTTTGTGTTTAATCTGCTCATAGGATTACTCTAGAAACTGGGGCCAGATTGAGAAGATTGTCTTTAATCAGAGGCCAAACTAAAGTTTTGGCTGTTGCTGTAGCATTTTGCATTATTCAAATGTCTCAAATGTAACTGTTGAAATAAATGTTCATGCTTAATTTGAATGCAAGGGGCCACCATTTCATTTCAGTGCTGCTTAGATCCACAGGGAACCCACCTACACACACACACAAAAAAAAAAAAAAAAAAAAAGAAAGAAAAAAAGAAATCATAAAAAGTAAACCATACATGTTAAAGCTACTAGGACTGATAAATTCATAGCTGGTTCACATCTCTTGCTGAAGCACCAAGTAGTTTTTCTAGGAGACCAGCAATATTGTAATTTAACACCTAGAAATAATTTTCTTGGCCAAAAAGAGCCCCCACATCATTGAGAAATACATGCATTTTATTTGGAAGGAAATAACAAAAATAAAAAATCTAAAACAAATTCTGCTGATTAAAAAGAGTTTGAAGTGCCTCCATCCAATCATGAGCAGGACAAAGAAACTCACAAAATCTTCCAAGAAGAATCTGCTGAATTGCCCCATGACCTGGACACCATTTGATCATATGTTGGCTTTTGTTAAGTTTTTGTTTCATGTTTTCATCGAACTGTTCATATATATATATATATATATGTACTCCTCCCCTATTTAGATGATACAGTAAGTGCAAGCCTGTATCCCATAGTTTTTTTGACTCACTATGGTGCCTAACTCACACCTGAGAGCAGAGTAGGTACTAAACAAGCAAGATGTCTGAGTCAATGAATAAACAGTGAATACCCTCCCTTCTCCAAGGTAGTCCATCCTAGCTATGGTGGTCACAACACCTGATGATCCTTGGCCTTAGTATCATTTGGCAAGTGCCTACAAACAGCCATGCTCCTGCTTCCTTGCAGTCCCCAGGGAAATAGTCCCTGTCAGCCTAAGCCAGTCATGGCAGTAAAATTCCTCTTTGCCAACAATTTGTCTAAGTTAGGGAATCATTTCTGGCCAGAGAGATAAAAAGGCAAGTTCACTGGGAGGCTTCAGGAAATATTGTTGTCTCCAGTAAAAGACAAAAGGGTTGTACAGAAGAAATCCCATTTGCCCTCTTCCCTACTTTCCTGTTTTGGACAACAGCTTTGAGGATATGATGCCTGGAACAGGAGCAGCCATCTTGAGACCATGAGACAAGTTTG
This sequence comes from Varecia variegata, assembly GCA_028533085.1. Lineage (NCBI taxonomy): Eukaryota > Metazoa > Chordata > Mammalia > Primates > Lemuridae > Varecia > Varecia variegata. The sequence continues at coordinate 54,109,383 of CM052438.1, read as the reverse complement.
AGGAAAAAGTCCTCGCCAAGTCCATGCTAAAGATATTGGAGAAGGACTAGAAGGATGAAAAGAATCTAGAAGCTTGCTAAGTGAGCAGCTAAAACTAACCATGGGATCACCTACCTACAGATTTCTTACTATGAAAATAGTAACTGCCCTTATTCTTGGGCCTACTTCGTCAGGATTTCTGTGACTTGCAGCAGAAAGCATTCTAACTCATTCATATCACTCTTACTAAAATTAGGAGTAATTATGTTTCCCTTCTTCTTCTAGTATGGCATGATTGAGAGATCGGAGGGTTTGGAGCCAAACAAACTCCAGACAGACAGAATTCTGGCTGAGTGACCCTGAGCAAGTTTCTTAACTGTCAGAGCTTCAGTATCCTTAACTGTAAAAATGTAGGTAACAATGAAGACTTCGTAAGCTAGCTTGCTATTGTGAAAAAATATATAATAAAACAATGACTGTAGGCATGCAGTGGGTGCTCAGTAAGTGTCAACTCCTTACATACGTATTCTGAGACAGGAGAAATGACAGGGATTGCTGTGTGGGAGGCTGGAGCTCAAAGACCAGCTTAGGACCAGCAGCCTGTCTAGGTGGCTGTGCACAAACCCCTCACTTGTAGCTGCTGCTGCCTTGTGTTGAGGCTGGTGCTGACTCGGCCTCCTCATCACACCAGCTGCTCAATGCCTCTATTCACACAGGTCTTCTGGGCTGCTTCAGGCTGGGGGGTGGGGAGGCGTCTCTGTTTCCCACAAGCTATCCACAGCTGGGAGCCTTTAAAATGTAGACTCAACTGCCTCAGTGGGCAGTGGTCCCCGAGTAGGTGCGCATCATGCCCTGGTGGCCGCAGGGCGGTGTGGGCCTGAGGACAAGCAGCAGGCAGTGAAAGTTGGCTTGCTGGCCACTCTCATGGCCTCCCTAGACACACACCTAGCTATGGCCCACACACATATACACACGCACAAAGCCATACATACTTCCCCTCCCTGGTGACTAGGCACAGCAATAGCCACCCTGTGGAGAGCTAGGAACCTGTCCACAGTTGCACACAGCCCTCTCTCCTGCCTGAAGGCATCAGCACATGTTGGCCTAACTCACCCACTCACATTGCAAACCCCAGCCTGAGAGGCAGTGCAGAATACTGGTTAAGGGGCTCTGCCCCTAACTCCAGGAATCACAACTTACTTAGCCTTGGGCAAGTTACCTCATTTGGAAAATGAGTATAATAATAGAATTGGTGTGATAATGTGTGTGATATGCTTAGCACTGTGTGTGACATGTGGTGACCACTCAACAAAATCCCATCACATATTAGGAAGAGACATGTCATCCTGTCACAGGACAACGCCAAGGCATGGCCCATCCGACCTGCCATCTTCATTGGCCATGCCTCATATGACTAACACTTCCACTAGTCCAATATTTGTCAGATGCCTCCTATGTGTAGGCACTTGGCATCCAGCAGTGAATAAAGACCCTTGAGAGCTTACAGTCTAGGGGAAGAAACAAACTCAGAGAAAAAGTCCTGGTCCTGAACTGTGATAAATCCTTTGAAGGAAAGAAGAGGGAGGTGTGAGAAGGAACACAAAGTGAGCAGCAGGGGTGGGAGTATCATTCTACTGGGGAGTCAGATAAGATCTCTTGCTGAGAGAATGGCCTGTAACCTTGTCGGAGCTCAGTGTCCCTCACATAAATACTAGATGGAAAACAAAAGCTCCCAAGCCAGAGGTGGCATGATAGCAACACGGGTCCTTAGAGAAGATGAAGAGCTCTCCAAATGGCACTGGAGGCCCTACAACCTCGCTTCCTGAGGAACAATCTGTCCTGTGATGATGGCCTTCTCCAGAATATTCCCGGGTTTCAAATGCCTCATCTTGCACCTTTCTCCCCTTCTAAGTGCTCTGAATTTTCTCATAAAGTATCTGGTGCCACGCCACTAGTCAAAGCCAGTACTGGGCTTTGATGGCCATATTTTCCACATAATCCTGAAATGCAGGCTATTTAGTAGTGAAGCTCAAGGTACTTTTCCCCTACATCCGCTTGGTGTGTTCCGTTCTGCAGGTAAACGTCCAGTCTAGCTCACTTTTCAGTGATATCCCTCCTTTAGAGATTGTCTTTGTTCTAACTCGATTTTCTGGACTCATTTACATTCAAGGATCGTCTTAGGAGATCTCATATTGTATGTACATATCTGTGTATAAAGAGAGAGAGATCCCTGGGAAAGTCATTGTCCAGAATCATATCAGCATGGTTTTTTGAGTACAGTCACATGTCGCGGAACATTACTAAACCACAGTGCACGTGGTGCATTTCCAACATTTTTCATTTGCTTTTCTGCTCTCTTCCATTTTCCTCCTTGATTGCCACTGTGCTGTGAGAGTGATTTGGTGTCACTAAGTGTTTTGCCTGAGGGTTTGTGCAGGTTAATAGCTTTCCTTCCCCCATTAGGTTCATGCTGCTGCTTCACTTGAAATTATTCCCAATCTCTGCTCCTGGGCACTTCTAACCTCTGTAGTTTGTCACTGATACCTTCATTCAGTACTTAATAAGCACCTACTATGTGTAAGCCACTGAGCTGTGGGAATACAAAAATGATTAAGACATACTATTTGCTATTACTCTTCTGTGACCTAAGGATTTCATAGTCTCCGGGGGGAGCAGACAGGTAAGCAGGCAAGTACAAGTTACTACATTATCTACTGTAAATTGAAGTGTGGACAAAATATTGTGGAAATAAAGAAAAGGGAGGAGTTAATTCAGCCTTGAAAGATTAAAAAGAACAGCACAGAACAAGTATATCGGAGCCGTATCTGAAAGGGCTTTCTTGCTGAGTGAACAGCTTGTGCAAATGTGGGTGTTCAGAGAGCCATAGCAGCTCATACTGATTGGAATATGGTACACAGTGGAAACGGGAGACAGGGACAAAGACGAGAAGAGTCTTGCAAAGGTTGGTTAGGGCCAAAACACAGCTCAGTTGAGCAAATGACTGTAATTGATTGCAAAATATTAAATGAATAAAAATCCACAAGCTGATGAGGGAAAGGTCTTCTTTATACTAGAATACCACCTAAAATACATAAAAGGAATGACAGAATTATAAAATCACCATTTTTCAACCCCCAGTGAAACAACTGATCTGGGCAAATATTATCAATGGTTGCTAAAACCTTGGAATGAAAAGTTTTGGGGGACAGAATATACTGACAGTAACAGAGTATCATCCCAGAGATTACCTGCTAACTATGAAAAGGAAAACATATCTTTACAAAGGAGAGACTTGTGATCTCCATTTTCATCAAGAGATCAAACTAACAGCACAACAGTGTGACAACCTGGCATTGTGTACTTTCCCGTGTGATGCATTATGAAATATATAGCCTCACTTCAGTAGTGTTCTTGCCAAAGGTGTTTCACCTGAATCTTCAGTTTACAAGAAATACAGGAGATAAAGGAAAAACTTAACACCAAGAAGAAGCAATCAGACAAACCTACTACTAGTAAGTAGTAGAGCCAGGACTCAAACTTGGGTCTTCTAATTCCAACCTCCATCCATCCATAGGACAAACATGCAGCCCAAGGCAGATATCTGGCACTATGAATCTAGTCACTCCTTCCCTATGGGTATCCTACAAGACAACTGCCCTAACTTCTTCAGAAAGTCAATGTCATTAGAGGACACATTTTTTAAAAGGTGGGGGGATTATTTTAAAAAGACTTAATATTTATAACAATCAAATGCAATGCCTGAACATTATTAAATCCTGATTTTAAAACTAATACGGTAAGATAATCTTGGGAACAATAGAGAAATCTAAATACAGACTGGATACTAACTGGTATTTGGGGACTATAATCTGCAGTCTTATAATGATCTTGTGATTATGTAGGAAAGTATCCTTATTTTTTATAAGACGCATGAGAGCATTTGAGGGTAAAGCATCAAACAACTAATTTTCAAATGGTTCAGCAAAATATACATATATACACACATACAGAAACAAAATAAATACGGCAAAAAGTTCACAATCACTGAATTTAAGTGGTAGATATGTAGGTGATCATTGTATTTTTTCTTTCAACCTTTCTATATTTTTAAAATTTTTCATAATAAAAAAGTTTGGAAAAAAAAGGTAGGGCCAGATAATTAATGGAGGGCCTGTTCTAAGCTCCTTAGGATTCTGGATCATACTGCTGAAGGCTTTGAACAGGTGAGTGGTATGGTCAAATTTACATTTCAGAAAGCTCACTGATGTACTGCATATACTCAGCTAGCATTCACTGACCACCTACATCAAATGTTCAGCAAGCCCTGAGCTAGGTGCTGTGGGAGATACAAAAACCAAAAAGGCACTGCTAGCTGTAAAAGCATTAACTATATAATAGAGGAGATGAGACACAAAGCACCAAACACACGGTAGAGCTTTCTAGTCAGAAATGGTAATGAGGAGACCTAGGGGAGAAAAGCACATGCCTGGTACCTCCAGGTTTCATCCGTGTTCAATGTCAGCAAAATCATCTCAGAAAGGACAAGACTACAGGTGATTGAAAATTGCCCATCGGCTCCGGGCCCTTGATCTCCCCCTATTCCTTGATGACAGAACCCCATCCCCATGAGAGATGCTGAAAAATGCTAGATTTCCTTGAAGTAGGGTGTAGGAGTATGATCCATTTCTGGCCCAAGGGACCCAACTCAGCTCTCCTGAAATCCACTGGGGACAACTGGCAAAGATTTTCTTACCTGATAAAAACAGACATGTGAGAAAGCCCCTTCCTGCCTCTGACTGCAGCCGGATGAGGAGCTGGGGAATTCTGAAAGGAAAGCCAAGAGGAGGGCAGCAGTGATGCAGACTCAGGGCCTCTAACGTCTTCCAGCCACTGAAGCAAGCCTGCAACCTCCCATCACCAGACTTCTTGTTACGGGAGCAAAACCCCCCTTTTTCCACACTCATATGCAGGTATTGATACTTATGGCCAAAAACCTCCTCACTCAGCCTCCCATCTGCAGGCATAATGTGTCTGGAGCAATCCTAACTGTTGATGCAACTGAAGGAAGCCTCACCCACTCTGTCTCAAATAAAAAAATCTCAAAGCTGAAAAAAGGGCCAGGGACTGTTAGCATAGCTAGACTGACCCCAAATGGCCCTCACTCTCCAGGTTAGAAAGGCCTGAGAGCCTTGTGAAGTCTCACCTAAAGGCCAAGGGGGAGGCTTCCTTTAGCGCTTCCTCAACCCACAGGGATCTAAAGTACTCACCAGCTCCATGCAGGAAAAGGGGGAAAGAAACAGATTGATGACAATCTCAGACAAAAGCTGAGAAGAGGCTGAAACCTAGGAGGGGGGCATAAAACTATCTGGCTTCTCCTCAGAAGTACGAAATTTCAATCACTGGGAAAGGCTGGGAATCAGAATTTTATGTATTTTTGTGTAGCCACAAGGGTTTGAAGTGTGGGAATCACTACCTAGGCCAGTGTATATATCCCTTCAGCTGCCCAGCCTCTGCCTAACCTTCCAGTTTTTTGAAAATCAGAAATGTAACAGATACAGCTTTTTATTTTTCCATCATGCATGCAAGCTTACAACTATTTATACAATTCAGGAACACAGAAATAATTGCATTATTACCAGGGTGTCAAATTATCAAGTATGACAACCAGTTACTGATTACTTTTGGGAGGCTATTTTCACAGAACATAGCAACAATTTCCAAATTATACTTCCAAGACCAGTTATATTATGAGACCAGGACAAGCTGATAACAATCATAACAGTCACACAAAGTCTTCATGTTACATAGGAAAAAAAGACTGATATTCTGGTGAAGGGTCTCAATTCAGTACCTTACCATATCAGGGTCTTTGCAAGTGTTTACAACAGAACAGGCTCTCTCTCCTTTTGTGGATGCAGGGGAAAGGGAGCATCCCCTTGTCTCTTTTTGAGACTCCTTGTTAATTCTGAAGACTTTCATTTCTAAGGCCCATCTCTGGAACTTCATTAGTTAACATTAAAAGGAAAAAGTAGACGATGTGATAATGATAGCACACCCCACCACTATCACCATCAAAAGAGAATACCAATCTCCCAAAGTAGTTACATTGCATGGGTACAGTGTCTTGGACTTTCAATAAACAATACAGGTGGGAAGAGGGAGATACAGATGAAACCAGATCAATCATAATTGATAACTGATGCAGCTAGGTGATGGGCACATGGGGCCCAGGGACCATCTTCTCCACTTCTGTGTATGTCTGAAAATGTGCATAATAAAGAGCAAAAAAGTTTAAAACAAAACAAAAAACATAATAGCAGACTTTTACAGCTCTATTTTCCCATTTGGGGAAAACAGTAAGATTTTAGAGGCAAAATAAGCAGCATATAGCATTAATCTTCCACATAAACAAGGCCACACCTAGAACAAAGGAGAAAGCATCCAAAGTAACATTATTCCATTTTTGTTTCTGTGACTTATAAAATGTAGGAATTATGAAATAGAGATTGGACAAAACTCTGGGCACACCCTCATCTAGGCATCATTTGCCCATAACCTCTTTAATTCTCCCTTCCCAGGCCTGGGGAGGGTCCCTCCCATCCTCTCCATCACTGAGAGCTAGGCATGCTCTCCCTGCAGCTCCTCCAGCCATTTCTGTCTGCTTTTCCAGGCCCACTCCATACCAGACTCATGCCTGCTCTATGTTTTTGCTCCGATTCCCCTGTCTAGCACACCCTCACTACAACTTTGAGTCAAGGTCTCCCTTTCTGGAACTTAGAATGAGGTCTTCCATAAGGAAAGTGAAGTCAGAGGGAGGAGAGGTGTAGATACAATCCTTCTCCCCACCCTCAAGGATGAGGGGGGAAAGAGGGCCCAGTTCAGCTTTCACATCCACTAGAAAAAACCTGGAGATCCAGAACAGATTCTGCCCATCCCTATGCCCCAGGATACCCTTGGGACCCTCCTCCACACTGGAGATTAAAGCCTATTCCTGTGGATATTTGAAGGTAGAAGCAAAGAGAGCAAAGGACTACTGAAAGTGTAAAAGCTGGATACTGAGGATCCAGGTGGCCAGAGGCACTTGGATCTTAAGGAGCATTTAAAAAAAAAAAAAACCTCAAAACAAGAGTAAACACTAATCCACAACACTGCTGCCCTTGGATTTATAATCGAGCAGATGCATAGGCAGGAAAAGGATCTTCAACTTCAGAATTGTAGAGTGAGCACAGGAGAAAGGACCAGGGTCTGTCCACAGATCCACTTGCCTTCTGGTTCCCTCTAATTTCTTTCAGCCTAGTATGTGAGTGCCCATAGCAAGTCCCTATCTGTATGTAGATAACTATTATTTTTCAGTTGTTTTCTCTGAGTTGTAGTACTATTTAAACAAACAAAAAAAAAGGAAGGTGGCAGGGGAGGGAGGGAAGGGATGGAGGAAAGAGAGCCAAGTAAGAAGTGTGTGAGATGAAGTCAAGCAGGTAGAGACCCACAGATCATAAATACCTCTTCCCAGCACTCCTCTATGGCACTCTGGTCATGTCTTAAGAGGGGATAAGGGAAGTTGACAAAGGTACCTAAATTCTCTATAGGTCCAATCCCCACCCTCACCTGAAGCCACAGCATAGTGACAGTGAGCCCATGTCCACACATATCAGCCCACCCTTCAGTCTAGCAGCCAACAGGGTTCCTGGAAGGCTGGGGAGGGTAGGTGTGTGTCTCATGCACTGGCAGGGGGCCTGAGTCCACTGGCAGTTCTTGAGGTCCTTGTTGACCAGGAAACCAACTGGGGCCGATAGCAACCTAGACAAAACTCAATGGCCTGACAGTAAGGGGGCATGGCATAGAGTGGACCTTGATGAAGGTTCACCAGTAGGAGGGCCGAGAGGCAAGAGACTCATGATGGCACAGAACACATGGCATACTGTTTCTCGCCCTTAGCCAAATGCATGCCCAGCAGTCAAGTGCCATTCTGCTGGATGTCCACCAGGGTGGGTAGCATGGACCCCAGGACAAAGCCAGAGATAAAGGAGGTGACACCTTGGCTGGTGACCCCAGGCCCATGAAACAGTAAGTTCTGGCTGATGGCCAATACCATGTGTACTGGCTTCATTTTGCAGTGGCAACAGAAATGCTTGCCATAGATGACATGCTTGGCCAGCATGAACAGGAAATCCAGCAACTCACTGGGCCTGAAGTAGCAGGGCTTGAGGATGCAGTGGTCCTCCTGGAGGTTGACTCATAAGTGTCCATGTTAAAGACAAGCGGGAAAAGCCAGAGCCAAGAACAGGGTCCAGGCAATGTAGATAAAGGCAGCACACATCTGAAGCATTTGTTTAACATATAAACAGTAGGGGTGAGATCACATAACATGTGACACTAACGTAAAAAAGAAGGCCATGGGGAGGCAAAAGAACATGATCATAAATGCCATATTCTTGTAGCTAAAGTTCTAAAGGGGCTACAGTGCACAGAGGCCAACATGAAAAGAACACAGACAGCCAAACACACATGTAGTCAGCCACGAACAGTCCAGCAGGAGGTAGTAGAGACTTGTGCAGAATCAGTTGGACTGGTTTACCCCAGGCTTGGGGGTCTCCACTGGCTGCTTTGCTGGACCTTGCCTGCCCTCCTTTCCTTTTCCTTTCTCTCCACGGGCCCCTTCACTCAAAAGGTAGAACTGCAGGGGATTGGGCCACAGTTCCTCGTTGATTATCTCCACAATCTTGTCAGACTCAATTGAGCTGTGGTTTGAAAACCACCCAAAGAAGCTCCGGTTGTTTTCTGGGTTTCCTTGGCTCAGGGACTGGAGATCATGCCCTGGTAGCCACTGGATTGGAGTAGAACGACTCACCACCTGACCCGAAGGGCCACACCCATATTCCTTGATGAGCACCTTATTCTGGAAATAGGGGTTGCGGCCGAAGTAAAACTTTATTTTGTAGCCCAATCTGGCGAGGCCAAGCTCTTCCACCTCCAAGCTGTTCAAGTAGGTGAGTACCTCTTTATCTTGGCTGCTCAAAAAGGATGATAGCTGGGGGTGGTTCTGAAAAGCTTGCCCCCAGAAGCCCGGAATACTCTGGATGAGGAGGTTCCTGCGCTCTAAGTGGTGCAATCGCAACTGCCCAAACTTGCGCGAGAGCCGAAGGTAGGCCCTGTCTGCCTGGGCATTCATGGTCTCCAGCTTCAGCTGGACGGTCTCCAGAGTATCCATGCTGCCTTCTGTGGCAGGGGGCCCTGACCCTGCATCGTTGTCTACTCTGTTTTCCTCTCCCGCAGAGACGGAGGTACCCTCCCCCGCCGTCCCTTTCTTCAGCTTCCCACAGGCCACAGCCTGAGGCCCCCTCCCCACTGCACTACAGGTCTCTGAGGCCTTCTTCCCAGCAGGGCCACGCCGATTTCCAACGCGGGGGGCATTTTTCGGCCTTCCCACGGTCCCCACAGTTCCCACGAAGACAGTGTCTGCTGTCAGGCGCTCCGAGAGAGATGTGGTTTTCCCCGGCCCAGGCCTAGTCGCGGCCTGCCCGCGGTCCCCCGCGGCTCGGGCCCGGAGCGCGAGGCCACAGTCCAGGGGGAGCCGACAGGCGGCCTCGTCCCCCAGCTGGAGGGGCGGCGCGGGCGCAGCGGTTTCCAGGCCACCCCAACCCGCGCCAGCCTGCACCTGTGCCGCCTTGGTCTCCTCCCCGAGCCTCTGGCACTGTGGTGGGTCCGGGTCGCGCGGGGTCTCGTCAGGAGCAACGCGGACTCGGGTTCTGGCGCGGCCTTTGCCCCGGCTTTTGGCGCGGGAGGACTTTCGACCCCGACTTCGGCCGCTCATGGTGGCGGCGGTCGCGGCTTCAAAGCCACGCTCTGACCCTTCCGCTCCTGGCGCCAGCTAGCTCTGCCTACGGAGCGGGCCTCTCCATGGCAACCGTCCACGTCACGACTGTACGACTGTACCGTCGCGCGAGGACGGGCGGCGCCCGGTGATTGGCTCCGCCGCCGCAGCTGCGCACCAGACGACCCCCGCCCCCCACCCGTTCTCTCGCTGGCTCGCTTGCGCCGCAGGGGAGATTTCTCTGACGTTGGCCTGGCAGGTGCCGCCCTTGAGTCTCCCCCCCATTGATCTCAGTTGTGCCCTCGGGGTCTCAATGAGCTCATTTATTACTCTTATACAAGATAACATTAAGAAAGCCATCACGACCTGGCCCCCCATCATCTATTTTCTAAAGTAAACACCTTCAGTTATCTCTTGTGACATCTATCATGATGAAACTGCTATTGGCCTCTGTGTCTCATCTTTGAACGCCTTTGCTAAGGGATTTGCTCTGGCACCTTAACTCCAGGGAAGGTAAAGGTGGGTGCTATAATGCCAGGCCCTGAAGTGATTTGATACGTGGTGGGATGTTAGTAAAAACTATTAAAATAATAGCAACTAGTATTATGAGTCTCATATGTGCCAGGCACTTTACCAAGTGCTTTATATGCATGGTCACAAGTTATGAGGGAGGTATTGTTTTCATCCCCATTTTCCAGATGAGAAAACTGCAGCTCAGAGGCACCAAGGAACATTCCCCAGATTACAGAGTAAAGGGTGGAAGCACATTTCAAACCCACAGCTATCTGACTCCTACGCTTTATATTTTCAAATGGCTGGTCCTTCCAGGCCTGCTCTGCTGTAAATTACTGTGTTGGCTCTTAAGAAAGTTAACCTTGCCTGTTAAACAGGCATCAGTGGAGCACATCTTCTGCTTGGGAACATCACCCACGTCCTCCAGCTGCCTCAGGCCTCGTTTACAGAGCTGGGCTATCACTCAAAGAATAGGACCAGGAGTGGAGACCGTGAGTGAGAGCTCCGATAATTGGAGTAAGACAAGAATGTGGTCAGAGAATGAAATTATCCTTCAAAGAGCAGAGTAGGGTTTCCCAGGTTGAGGTTCAGAAGCAAAGCCTCCATAGTAGCAGTGTGGAAGCCCTAGAATCTTCTTACACTGCATGGGAGCAGCCAGACAACCTCCCTCCCAGAGGCAGCCCTGGACCATGCTCTTACTAGCCTAGTGGTAGGACCATGAATGGTGAGGGAACCCATGGCTAATATGAAAGTGTAAAGAAAAACCTTTTGAGGTAGTCCTTCCAGGCTCAAAGGGAACAAAAAGGGCTTTCCAACCAGCCCAAAATCCCGTGGAAGCTCAGTATCTCTTTACTCTCATTATTCAAAGTGTGGTTGTGGACCAGCAGCCTGGTATTTCCTGAAAACTTGTTAAAGATGCAGAATCTCAGGCCCTACCCCAGACCTACTAAATCAGAATCTGAATTTTAATGAGGTGATTTTTATGCAGACTGAAGTTTAAGTGTAGGAGACAGGTAAAAGGAGAAATTATTTTGGTACAGGTGGACCCTACTTTAAGCCAGCCCAATACAAGTGATCTCTAACTTTTTCAAAAGCTCTACAATAGCCTGCAAGGCCCTATTTGACCTGGCAAGTCCCCTCTCTGCCACTACACAAGTTACCTCTGACCTTATCTGCTTCTCTCTCCCACAGCCCCTCCAACTACACTAGCCTCCTTTCTGTTCTTAAATTCACTAGGTAAGCTCCTGCCTCAGGGCCTTTGCACTGGCTCTTCCTTCTGCCTTAAATGCTTTTTCCCCAGATGTGCTCAGTAGTCTTGGCCAGCTCCCTTCACACTTTGCTTAAATGTTACCTTCTCAATGACCATCCTATTTAAAATTGCCACCCACTCCGTCCCTTTTACCCTACTCTATTTTTTCTTTATTCCACAGCACTTATCACCATCCACCACACTATACCAAGTATTTATTACATTTATTGTTTAACTATCTCCTCTCTCTAGAATGTTAGCTCCACAAGGGTTCGGATCTTTGTTTTGTTCACTTATGTATCCTCAGTGCCTACAATAGTGTCTGACACATCAAAAGCATTTAATAAATAATTGTTGAATGAAAGAACCAATCAAAGCAAGAGTTTTTAAAATGAGTTTGTAAGTTGATTGTCTGAAATTCAGAATACCCTTTGTTTCCCTCACAAGAAGCAATGTTTTAGATGAGGGATACATTCTCAGATCAACCCATGGAAACCTATTAAACTCATAATTTAGCCAAAAAATGATATTTTGTTATGGAGCACCCTTCAGGGAGAGTCTGTAGGTGAAAAATCTAGAGTGACAAATTAAAAAATTAAGTTGGGGGGCCTAATATTGTAGTTAAAAGGTATTAATTGGTACAAGGATTACCTCAAATTCTTGTTGAAGGCCCTTTAGTAATCACTTCTTTCCAAGGCCTTCCATGATCACACCAAACCACGATAAGCAGCCCTGTCCTTGACCTCATGGAGCACTTGTTAAATGCGTTATTCATTTGACAGTTAGATACACAGTGTTCTGTACTAGTTCTTGTACAGAATTACCTCTTAAGCTGGATAATCACAGTCTGGAACTCTTTGTAAATATCAGAAAAATCAAAAAATCAATTGAAGCAGTCACTGTCCTCTATCAACTGCAGACATCAACAGGCTGGCCCACTTCTTAGAGCACTCACAGATCAACCCATCTCTGTTGTCAAGAGCCTTAATCCAGCATCAGCATCTGCGTCATTTAATGCTCAGCCCTGGCTAAACCACTGCAGGATTAATTCAGGCTGGACCACTGCAGTGTTTATTATACAATCTGCCTTGAGACATTTTTCATCATGTCAAAGAGATAAGCATCAGGTGAAGGGAAACAAATGTGAGACTGGCACCTTATATAAAAATATTCCCCTCGCCCAGGGCACCCAGTCCCCCATAGCTTTTGTATTTAAGAGGCTGGTCTGTGCTGCTGAACTGAACTGTTGGTTTTCTTCTCAGGTATTAATATTTTACTTTATATGGAAATGTAGCCTGGGTTTCCAATTGGATAGTAAACTATATAAGTGTGGGAACTGTGTCTATTTTTACTCTTATCTCTCAGAACACCTAGCATTGGGCCTTGCACATACTAATAATTATACTAAAAATGCACATTTATTTTGTACTTTATATGGTGTCATGTCTTAACGCATTTAACCCTCACAATCACCCCATGGGATAGCTGCATTATTGTGCCCATCTTGGAGATGAGGTTACTGCTACACAAAATGGTTCAGTAACATGCCTGAAGTCATATAGCTAATAAATGGTTTTCACCCAGGCAATCTGACTCCAGCACCATGCTCTTAACCAATACTCTATGATGTAAAATTATGGCTTGAAAGATTACAACTGTCTCTAGTGGAGAAAAATACCTTGTAATTTTCAAAAATTGTATATACACATATACATGTATATACACATCATACATACATACATCAATTAGTCATGATTCATTTATCTTTGGAATATATTAATATAATATACCTGTCTTCAGGTCATATATGGTGATCAAAAAAAATTTTTTTTAAATATAATACACCTGGCATGGCAATACTTAACATACAAGAGTTTAGTTTCAACAGCCCATGTTGGGAATAAAGCATCTCCATTTGCTCTGCATTTATCATAAGCATTCTATGAATATTATGAAAGAAATGCAAGTTTACTACCATAAACTTCTCTAAGTTCTGGGAGTATTTTGACCTTTTCCCAGTATCTATGAGCTTAAATCCACAATAATGTAAGCATCTAATTGATTCTTTTTAATGTGATATTTCATCATTAGCAAATATTTATTAGAAATTCATAAAAACATTTTCAAAATATTTAAATAAAGAGTTTTCACTTTTGTTCTCTGAAAATTGTGCTTCCCCCATTCCTTTTAGTATCTGTTTTCTTTGAATCATAGAAATTAACAAGCTGGGAAAAAGACATTTGTTATCTAGCCTATTCCCGAGCCAAGGGAACAATATTCCCTCTACAGTTTCTCTCACTGAGCTTTAGGATCCCATACTTGACATTTTTAGCCCCAGGGCTTTGATATTCTTCGCCAAGGAGACAGTTTCAGTCTATTAGATGTAGTGAGTATTGCTTACTGTGTGGAATTTTGCCAACCAACCCTCCCAAGTTATGAAAGGGCATGGAAAAGTATCATAAGGAATATTTTCACAGCCAAGGAGGGAGGAAGAGAAAAATCTGCCTCTTATGGTAAATTTCAAGACTATTTGAATTTAACGTCTTGAGAAATATGCCTAGCTTCTTTCCAGTTCCTCCCCAAAGAGCAAAATTTTATAGTAGACTACCTAACTCATTTCAGTTCATATCATTTAAGTAGCTATAAAATATTTTAAAATATTGCCAGATGTATTCCTCCTTCTTGGCATTTCTTTTTATGCTGCAACATCTTCATCATTAAAAAAGATCTTTAGGCTAAGGCTTTTGTTCTAGGAAAGACAAAATACCAAAGAAGGCAGTAAGCAAAATTCAGCGAGCCAAATTCTTCATTTTGAATTCCAAAATGGGCTCATGAGAGGGAAAGATACAATATGGAAAGAATTATATATATATATATATATATATATATATATATGTATATGTGAGTGAGTAGTTGGTATAGGATCTTGTAAAAGTGTTCTCACAATCACCCCTCAAGAGGTCAGAACCCTTGGGGACTTGGTAGAGACCATCTTCCTTGGATAAGATAGAGAGATAGGAAAGTAGGAAAAATTAGTTCCCAACTTGACAACTGGTCTCATACAAAAAAATTCTCTCGGAGGGCTCCACACCATCAAAGGGCAGCAGAATGGTATAAAAGTATGTACAGGGTAAGTGTTGACATAGAAGGTTCTGCAATGGCCCATCCCACCCTCCATGCACCCCAATCCCAATCTATCATGGCCCCAGATAGAGTGCAAGAGCAGCCATACATTCCCCAGGCTTACTAAGAGAGGCAGGAAGGGTGGCCAAGAGCAGATGAGGAGTCTAACTGGGCCTTGCAATGTAGGCACAGAAGATGCAGAGTGAAGGACTTGGTGATCAGAAACCATGGGGTTATGGCTCAACAGTGGACACAATGAGAGTAGAGGCAGATCCCAAAGACCAGGCTCAGCATTGACCAGCAAACACAGAAGACAAGATGTACGCCAGATACTTTTTCATCAGTGACAGAATGGATAACATTTAGCCAGTGGGAAGATGGAGAAAAGAAACAGGGAACATCTTAAATGACTACATATTTACCTAAAAGAAACTGAAATTTTAAGTAGTAAGTTACCAAGTCACTTGAATTGCCAAGTTTAAGTTCACCCGAATTGTATTAGTTGTTGCAACTATGAAAATTCATACTCACTGTAATAGCATTTCCTAGACCAGACCCAGTATCTAATGGGTTTATACATACAACGCTAAAGCTGAAGAAACTTAAGAGACAAGTGCCTTTAAAACTCATTAGGCAGGAAGTCACATCAACAATTTTAGAAAATAGCAAAAGGTATTAAAAGAAGAACTTGTAAAACATGGTTATGATTGCAAAAATCAAGAAATCCATGGAACTCCAAATATAAGCATTTGTACTACAGTTTAGGAAGGGACTCCTAAGGCAAAACTAAGTACTCTCCAAGAAAATTTCCCATTCATTGGTTATGGGTTGAATTCAGAACTTTGAGTGCACTCCATTTATTACAGTTATTGCTTTTAATACATAATTTAGTGATTTATCATACACTTGAATTCCTCTTTAGTTGGGTTACATATGCACGTCTTTTGTCTCCAACCAGATCAGAATCTTCATGAGTTGCAAAGGCTAAACTTGACTTATGTGTAAGATGCACAGTGCCTTCTCCTTGAAGTATCCCAAAGCCACTCCTGCACCAAACAACCTTAATCAATTTCCAAACCAAAAACAAGTTGTTCTCAATCAACACCACTACGTATTGTCTAGTACAGAAAACAGTAGGGTGCAAGGTCTTCCTCTTCCCTACCATCTCTATTTATTCCAGCTCAGGAATGTTGGCATCATAGCCCTAATTATTATGTCTTTACTGTTATACAGACACACCCTTAACTTCCTCTCTCCTCTTTTCTTTCCCAACTATAACACATCAATTAACAGTAGAGGAAAATGCTAGAGAAAGAAGTGAGGTTGAAAAATTCTCACTTGGAAGATTAATTGAGAGGAAAACATCCCAATAGGACCCGGACATGAATCTTGCAATATCCCAAAAAAGTCATTGGGAAAGGGCAACATGGAAAACATAAACTGGAATCACCTCTACTTCATCTACTCTAAGATCCTGCATGGATGACAGCCAGTTTTGAGAGT
>CM052438.1:54063741-54092705 GCA_028533085.1 Varecia variegata | reverse complement strand
TAGAGGCAGGCCACAGATTTGACTGTGACCTTTTATCCACCAGTGCAAAGAGAGAAATCAAATGTGGTGTAACATTTATAATGTTTGTAATATTAAGAAAAAGAAGAAAAAAACAGATTCTCTGAGAAAATACATTTATTCACAATGCCGAATCCAGGCAAGAATGTCGGGATCGGAAGTCCCAGTAGAATCCCAACACTGAATCTGGCACTGCAGGCTGGGTCCTAGGGCACCTGCCTTAGGCTGGTGAGCAGGACATAGAGCCATTTTGTGAAAGCCATGGTGGTTCAGGTCCAAAG
Source organism: Varecia variegata (assembly GCA_028533085.1). NCBI lineage: Eukaryota > Metazoa > Chordata > Mammalia > Primates > Lemuridae > Varecia > Varecia variegata. The sequence goes on along the minus strand of CM052438.1, from coordinate 54,092,406 downwards.
CTAGAATGACTTAATCCAGGAAACAGTTTGTAGAATTTAGAGGACAGGGTAGACATATATCCCAAAGTCAGCCACTGCAGACGCTGCCTTCTTCAATTGACATTATTCTCCCTGACAAGTGCCTGGAGCCTGGCTGGGTATTGTCTGTGTTAGGCAACACCACATGAGGCATGGGCTGCTGAATTTCATTCTGTTTCTTGCACCAAATGGACACAGAGCTTTCCTGAGAGCCATGCCTTCAGTTGCTTTAAAAAATTTTTTCCCACTTCTAGTCCTCTCCCATTCACATTCAGACTAAGCTAGGTCCCAGTGGAGTTAAGCTTTGTTTTCCTGTCAGGGTGACTCTGTGCCTCAGTTTCTCCACAGTGTCAGAGGTGGTGTTCTGGGTCATGGTTCAGGTACAGGGCCAGGCAGGTGGTATAAGTGGACAAAGCAGGCCTCATGCATGTCCTTAGGAAGATGGGGGAGTGTGGGTCACGCCCCGTCTCAGGTTGGCAGGTGCCACTCAACTCCAACTGATTGTTGCCATGGAGAAATCTGCATTTTTATATAAAATTTCTCAGTTTTTAAGAATCCTATGAGAACCAAACAGAACAATTCTGCTTGTGGGCTCCATTTGCAGCCCCTGTTCCATGCCCTGGGTTTTTAAAAACAAAGTTTTTATGTGAAATCATAAAAAATGTCTGGAAATTATTTGAATTCCCCCAAAGAAGAGAGCTCTTTGTTCCTATCACTCCAGAGAAGCTTTTGAAAATATGTAGTGGCACTATGACTCAAGGTAGGATTATACCTTGTGTTGTTAAAGCAAGGGAGGAATTGATGGCAGCTGGAAGACGGTTTTTATAAATAAGGGATATTTTTGTCAAGCAAGATTTTCATCCTTTTTTATTTTAAACTTCAAAGATAATGATCATGGTGTTTAATCAGTTTGTTTTTCATACATAGGGTTCTGTGCTACCTCTGTTTTCTTAACTATGTAATTTGGACTCCCCAAACATTTTCTTCTCCCTACAATATAATGGCTTTTCAAGACCAGTGCAGACAAAACACCCAGTAGCAGCTGCAGATCTGCACTGAGCTACTAGCACACTCCTGACATAAACGGCAGACTGAGTAACTATGCCTTTTTGGATGATTTTTTTTCCTCCCCATCTTAATCAATACCTACATAATTGATCAGGTGAGCCATATGGCCCCTCTGCTTCACAGATTAAGACAATTAGGACACCAGCCAGGTGCTCAAGCTGGCATTTTTCATAACTAAGACAAGAGCACTTAACGCTTTGTCTTCCCCAGCAAAAGCAAGCTCCATCTGGTCTTGGGCATTATTCAGTACTAATTCATACAATATCTAGCTAAAAATGGGTATAACCATATTTAGATGACATATTGAATAAAAGTGAATTATGTGGCAGTATGTTTATAAGAGCTCCCACTGCAGAATCTGGATTAAAATGTGATAGTAAAAACCTACCCCAAGAATATTGAGAACACTGTATGACCAAGATTCTGTAGACACCCTGAGAGGAAGATGCTGGTTCCAGAGAGTGACTCCACACCCTTCTCTAGGACCTAATCTCCAGAGAGAGGAAAAATTATAAGACTGGGGGAACCCCATAGCTCCAAGCTCTAAAATGATTGAGGGAACAAACAGACCTAGAAACACAAGACCAAATATAAGCAAAGATAAAAGATCTATTTTTGGAACCCAGACTTACAGAGGGTACCCATTCCATAGAGCATCCATATTTTAATAGGAGAAAATAAGCAAAACAAGTAGCAGTTTGAACAGGGAATTGTTTGTTTTTTATTTAGAGCAGAAAGTATATTTACCCTTCTGTGGCTAAACATATGACCTGTAGTTTGAGAGGCCAGGAGATTGATGCTTCCCTGTGTGACATGTCTCTTAACTCCAAGCCCCTGCATCCTGTTGCAAGAGTGGCGGAGGAACCCAGCACCTCTGTAGCAGGGACAGCCCTAGGAATAATGGTGAATGCCCAGCAGGCTTCTGCAGAAGATTTATAAACATAAGAAAGACTCCTGAAGTCCCTGGCCATCCTACCCACTGCACAGAGGAGAGCTGAAAGATAACAAAATACCTCTGCAAAGGAGATGACCTGTATCCCTCTTGTCTCTTGCCTTCCCTCACTCAAATCAATTTGAAAGTGAAAGAAAAGTACCTAAAAGATGCAAACGACAACAATCAATTCTCCCAGTTTATAATCAAACAAGATTTTGGCAACCAATGGCAAAAAAAAATTACTGCCATATGCCCCATGTATTACTATAGTAAATGAAGTCTTTTGTCATCAAGAGAGTTTATATGATATTCTCTTGATGATGCACGAATTCATTTACTAGGAGAGAAATCTGGAAAAAGTCATGTTAAGAATCATGCAGGTATGATTCAGGTTTATCTAAGGGCCTGGCCTTCTGGCCTTGATTTTATCATTCAGTAGTGACTAGCAAATTACAAACCACCCCCAAAACTACACACAGGTAACAAAGTAAGATGTCATTTTAAAATTAAGATAGGAAATTTCCCTTATGTTTCTGAGATGATGGGATGGGATAGGGTGGGATCATGTGGGGGGTGGGAGGTTTGCAGGAAAGGGCAGCCCTAGGCAGGGTGCTGATTTACAGCAGGCGTGCATGAGGAAGCAAAGAAATCCAACCCAGGCTTTTATGATTTTGAACTCAGAAAAATGAACCTACCTGCTGCCACAAAGCAGCAATGCTGAAATAAGAAAAAAGGGAAGTGGGGGCCCGAATTCATTTCCTATTGCTGCTATAACAAATTACCACAAATTTAATGGCTTAAAACAATGTAAATTTATTATTTTATAGTTCTGGAGGTCCAAAGTCCAAAATGGTCACACTGGACTAAAATGGAGGTGTTGGCAGGTCTGTGTGCCCGATGGAGGCTCCAGAGGAGAATCCAATCCTTTGGCTTCTCCATCTGTATCCCTCAGCTCTCCCAGCCAGCAATTCCATTCCTCCTAATTCTGCTTCCTCCATCATGTCTCCCTCCTCACTCAGACTCCCATCTGCTCCTATCACTTACAAGGACCCTTGTGATTACATTGGGTCCACCTGGAGAATCCAGGAGACTCTCCCCATCTCAAGATCCTTCATTTAAGCACATCTGTAAATGTCCCTTTTGCCATGTAAGGTAAAATCTTGACAGGTTGTGGGGATTAGGATTCGGACATTTTTGGGGGCCATTACTCTGCCTAACACAAGGCCATAAACTTTGAGCATTATTTCTAAAAGTGTTAGAAGGGGATGTATGGCCAGTTGTCATGCTTCATAATTGTTAATCTCCCCCTCATATACACCCATATTTTTTCAGGTTACATGACTTGAATAAAGTTGATTTTTTTGGTTTGTTTTTAATTTCAGAATGTTACGGGGGGTACAGACGTTTTGGTTACATGAATTGCTTTTGTACAGTTTGAGTCAAAGTTATAAGTGTGTCCATCACCCTTATAGTGTGCATTGTACCCGCTAGGTGTGAATTTACCCATCCCCTCCTCCCCTCTCCCACCTGCTTGATTTCTGTTGAATTTTACTACCATATGTGCACATGACACCCATATCTTTTTATTCCTGTGCCCTATATCTATTTTAAATAACAATAGCTCGAGTGTATTGTTTGTAAGTACCAGCTACTGTGCTGAGCAGTTTACTTGCATTTTCATATTTAATCATCTGAACAATCCAATGAGATAAGCACCATTATCATCCCCATGTCATGGATGATAAAACTGAGGCTTAGAGAAGGTAAGTCATTTGTCTAAAGTTACACAGTTGGAATTCAAATCTAAATCTATCTGGCTCCCAACCAATAAGAAACAACCCGAATGTACTGAGGCTCACAGCCACAAAGGTGCATTTCTTGCTCGTGCTCTGTATCCACTGCATGTCCGTCTGGGGTCTGCTCCAGGTCTGCTCCCATCATCATCATTCTCAGTCCCTGGCTGAAGAAGCAGCCCCTGTCTGGGAGATCGCCCTTCTCAGGTGTCACCCTTTGTTAGCAGAGGAGAATGAGGAAGATGATGGGACTTCACGTAGGCTTCCAGAGCATTAATTTGGAAGTCATGCACATCATTTTGCTCACATCTCATTGGCCAAGGCAAGTCAGGGACCAAGCCTGACCTCCATGTAGCTGGTAGGGATCATTCTGTCATGCAGGGCAGCAAATATTTGGAAACAATAATGTACTCTACTGCAGCTCTTAACGCCTTTGCTCACTGGAGATGAAAAGAGAAACAATAAACTATTATTACTGTTGTTATCACAGAGTTGAGATGATTCGGGACTTTCTTTAGGTGGCGCAGCACTCACCCTCAGGTCAGCTAGACTCGTGGGTCTATGTATAAAAAGCCAGCTACAGACTGAGATTCTGAGAACCTGAAATTTTCCTTCATCCGGATGCCCAAAGTGTCTAACCCTCCACCATTAGAGAGAAAGTTGTGCCACCTGAGGATGGCAATGTGCTACTAGGGATTACGATGTGTTCAAGGGGGCTTTCTCCCAACAGCTAGGACCCTAGATTGTGTGGAGCTCCCACAAAGAAGCAGATGAGAAGAGTGAGGGTCTCCAAAGGGCCTCTCTAGTCCAAACGCTTTCTAGGATTCTTATCCAGATGAAGAACGTCTTCTCTGAGGACAGTTCTCAGTACTCGAAGATTGGGCATGATGATTGCATCCTGTCCAGTGTTTCTCAAACTGGGCTCCAAGGAGCCCTGGGTGTTCTATAAAGGTGTCTCAGAAATAGCCAGAGAGAGGGACACACACCCCTAGATGCTCTTACCCTCTAGGGGCTTAACATACACAGAAGTTAGGGCTAGAATGAGAAGTGGGGCTTTCAGTCCATCAGCAGAAGAATGAATAAAGAAAATGTGGCTTATATATAAAATGGAATATTATTGAGCCTTAAAAAAGGAGACCCTGCTATTTGCCACAACATGGATGGACCTAGAAGATATTATGCTAAGTGAAATTAACCAGACACAGAAAGAAAAACGTTGCATGATCTCATTTCTATGTGGAATATATATTTTTAAAAAGAGCTCAAATACACAGAGATAGAGAATGAAACAGTGGTCACCATGGGTGGGGCTGGGGGGAGGAAATGGGGAGATGGAGGTCCAAGGATACAACGTAGCAGATACATAGGCTGAACAAGTCTAGGGATCTATCGCACAACCTGAGGACTAAAGTTAATAAAATTGTATTGTATTAGGGATTTTTGTTAAACAAGTACATTTTAGCTGCTCTTGTCACCAGAAAAAGTAACTATGTGAAATGACAGCTATGTTAATCTGCTTCACTATATGTAACCATTTTAATCCTGTAATACCATGTTGTAAACCTCAAATATACACAATAAAATTTATTTAAACAAAAGAAATGGGGCTTTCAGTAATGAGACTCAAGGTAGATGAAGAGAGGGAAGAGTTTCTTTTGATATAAAAATATAAGAATGTCACCAGGAGAAGCTCCATCTTGATGGTCTAGAAGGTCTGTCAGGTATTTATTTGCTTCACCTGAGATTATAAATGGTGCTGCCCCACCCTGCCCTGCATGGCCCATTCAGAGAGGACAGAACTGAGTGACTGATCGCCCGTGCAGGCAGCCAAGAAGGGGAGGGTCGTAGCCATAAACAAGAGCGGGTAGAAGTAGTTCAAGGGTAGGTGCTGGGGAGGAGCAGGGACAAGACAGGTGAAAGGGGAGGTTTGTTCTCTGTGACTCCGAGAAGGACCACGTGGCTGAGGCCCGCATCTCTTGAGGTAAGGGTGGCTGCGTGGAGGAAAGGCACACCTCTGCCCCGCAACCTCCCTTTGAACCCCCAGGGATCGAGGCATGGGCTGAGTGGCCACCAGTGAGGCTGTTTAAAAATGCTGTTGTTACTACTTCCTGTCATGAAGGTATGGAGTGCACATACCTAAAGGCTTCCACTGAGGATTTTTTTTTTTTGAATTTTTAAAACAAAAGCTTGAAACCCCACAATTTAATCCAACCTTCTTACTTCATGGAAAGGGAAATAGGAGGCCAGATTAAAATTCTTGTTTAAGGTCAGGCAGAGAACAAGCAGAAAATGAGAACCACAACCAGGACTTAGGGCTCCCAGCCCAGTGCCCCCTCGTGACAGCCATACGTACCCCTCAGATCCTGGGTCTCCATCTGTGGTGCCCATGGCCTCCTCAAGGAGGGTGGAACCCGCTGCTCTTCCTGGGTAACCTGAAGAGGTGGGTGTTACTTGGAGCCTGCAGCAGCACGGCCCTACTTTGAAAGGAACAAAACCCTCACCTTCCATCTGTGCCCATAAAAGCCACAGCACTGGGGAATGTGAGCTCCTGGCTTCCCCTGGGTTCCCACTGGCTCTCGCGTCCCTTCCTTTGGCCTCTCCTCGTGGACCTTTGAAATGCTCTCCCGCCTGCAGGATGCTGCAGCCTGCTAGCTGGCTACCAGTCGGATTCTTCACAAGTTTGCCACGTTGCAGTGACAGGACTGTGTCTAGACCCAGATGCTTCAGCATAAATGAACAGCACATCTGGGACCTGGAAGGGATCCAACTGCATGTTACAGAAAAAGCTGGGGTGGAAACAGAGCCAAAAGATATACAGCTGGAAACTGTTAAGTTAGGAGTAAGGGGGAGGGGATGTCATGGAAGAAGAGAGAAGAAAGGGAGAAAAAAAGATCAAACTAGGGATTACTGTTGTCTGGAAGGCTCTGAATTAAAATTGCTAAGAGACAGACCCATGGTTTATATAACAGTTGAATTGAGAGCATTCCTACAAAAATGATAGCTTATAATAATTGACCTCAAAGCAGAGAGGCTGAGCAGGGCTGAGCAGCTGGACTCCTGGATGTCTGACTGCCTTGGCTGTAGCTAGGAGGGAACCCACCCTCCTAGCTATTTGAATCTATAATTGGCTTTAGGGTGTGCAGGGTGAAGGAATTCAGCTCTGCACCGGTGAGAACCCCAGGGCTCCGGCACTTGGGTAGCTTAGTGAGTTCCCAGGCTCCTGGGCAGCCTCAGCTGAACACGCCTGTTGTGAACATACAGAGTATTAAAGAGGAGGCCTCGGAGGAGGAGGACGTGCAGTGACATCACTCCCTCACCGCCAGAGACCCAAGCAGATGATTCACCAAGATGAATCAGCAATGGCTGCAGAGGGAGCTGCTCACACCCACGGCCCCAGCAAGCAACTGAAAGCTACAATGACATCACCAAGCAGAGGAGAGGAAGTCTAAGTAAAGGGGAAATTAGGACAAAAAGAAAAGAGAAAAGAAAATCTCCTTTCCTGTCCTTTCTAATGGAAATCAAGGGTATGGATTACCTTCTTAATGGATGGTCTGTTTCAATCTCCTGGCTTCAAAATATCCCAAATTAAGCCATCTTTAAGAGATGCCAGAATGCAGGCTTTCTAAGCAAAGCACAGAATCACAGGGCAAAGCTTTTCTCATTCCTGCCATCCCCCTTTCCCTGCATCCCTGTTCCGAGACAGGTAATATGGGCTGGATCCTAGAGAGGCTCCAACCCACGGGGGCTGAACTTGGATGGTGGTTAAGATGCAAGTTTGTCATTGTTTAAATAAAGCAGGTGACTAAACAAAAGGACCTACCTCCATGGCAACTCTCATGCCTAGTTTAGTTGAGATTCCAGGTTTTCTGCATGCATGCGGGGGAACCTGAACGGATAAATGACTTTCTTTGGGTCTTGGTTAGAAAAAGTTTCCAATTGGCAATGATTGCATTTTAGAAAACCCTCAAAATAATAGAACCATAACACAAGTACGAGTCTTAGATCCTAATTCTTAGTTTGTAGGTTACCAGAATTCTAGTGGAAAGGAGAAACTAGTCAATGTCCACAATATCATGTATTGGGATTCTGAAATATTTTAATAAAACATACCTTAGGGAATATGGTTAGAAGTTGGTGTAATTCAGTTTTAGATCTATCCATAATTTTAAAACTTTTGTTCATTCATTCAAGAAATATTTACTGAGTCTTCTAAGAGCAGGCCTTATGCTGGAATCTGGGGTATACCACGTTGAATGAGACCCAGCCCCTGCCTTAGAGGAGCTTACAGGTCTAGCAGCCAGAGTTTCTGCAACCATCAGAACAGTGAAAACACAGCTGTTAATTCTGTTTGAGTTAATTTTCTAGAGCACCTGTGAATTCTAGGGCAAAAGAAGGCTGCATAGCTCTACAAATATCCCACGCCTCAAAATAAAAATAGAACTGAATTTAGACAATCTTAATTTTGTGGCATTTCAGCAGCACAGAAACCACATACAGGAAAGTAAGGCAGAATTCTTTCTATAGCCCGGTAATTAATTTGAGGCTTAAAATCTGCTGCAGGAGACTCCAAACCAAAGTGGTATTTTGGGGAAGGAGAACTAGGGAGGTTGAACATAATGGAAGGCATGTTTCCTAAAAGCATCTCCAAATTCAAAATCCACACAATTCAAGAGCAATCCTGACCAAGGATTGTTTGGGTGTTGTTTATCAGTTAAATGGTGTTGCCATGTGGCGATAGCATAAACACCGTTTACAAAATATCTTGCCTGACTGTTTGAAATTATATAATTTTTGGCTCGCTTTTTGGTTTAGTTTGGGGGTGATCTGGATTGTTTTCTGTTTGGCCCTCCAGATCCTTCTCCACTCTGCTCTATAGCTCCAGGAAGTCGACATAAATGGACTAACTACATCAACAAGTTCTCTTGCTCTCTGGCTTCCGGGCATGTTCCACCAACGGGCAGTACTTGCAAGAGAGCAGGGAGATGGAGAAGAGAGGTTGGGGTTTCTATTTCCAGGGCTCCCTCTCTGTCAGGTCACTCTGAATCAGCTCCATCCCTCTCCCAAAGGCCCAAACTCCTGTCAGGCAGCCCTCTTCACAGAGCCACCTTCCCAGGGGTTCAACAGCTATTTGCTCCCCTTGTCTGTTCAGGTCTGGAGGGCGGACATGTACTATTCCTTGTAGTTTCTCCCTACACACTGCCCACACCTGTGTAAATAGTCCTCTCGTCCAATTGAAGTATGCCATCTATTTCTTGCTGGGGTCATGACACATACACAGGATTTTACATTATTTCGAATTTTATGTCCTTTTTGTACCTAAAGGGAGGGTTTATTATTTTCATATTACACTATTTCAAATTTTCACAAAAAATTAATAAATTTCAAAAGATCCACAGGCCCATCTGTATCAGTAACAGGGTAGAAAATCAAGGTTTACAGTGACCTGCCTTACATTTTCCCCTCTAGCTTAAACAATTATCATTTATGACTTCGGGGGCCTTCCTTTTCTGCTTTACTTTTAGCTTAAACACAAAGGTTGTCCAGCAATGATTCCTTCTACCCTGGCTTCATTCACTCCTTGGCAAAAGGACAAACAGACTTAACGGTCAATGCACCAAGGCAATCATCCCTCTGCCCTTCTAGCCATCAGCAATCCATTCTCAGGCAACAGCAACCTCCGAAATATTCAGAACAGGCACAGGATATCTCTGCTTCTTCCACTGCAGCACGGGATTTGATTTTTATTTTGCTTGATTTCATCATTTCAGCCCCTCTTGCTGGGTCACTGATTCCATAGTAGATGGTTTGGCTTCCACTACAGCTCAGCAAAGCCAAAGCACACAGTTTGGCTGTGGGGTAAATGGGTGCTATTACCAAGAGCCATGGTACATCTGCTGATTTATGGACACAACCCATCATTTCAGCATTTCCCACCTCCATCTGGAACTCCCCATCCATCTATTCATTTTTATTCATCAGTGCCGTTTCCACTTCATCATTTGCAAGGAAATGCATTCTGGAAGCACAGTGGGAAAAGGCAGCCAACAATTTCCTGAGATTCATGTTGGAGGAGTATGTGTTTAAAGGAAAGGGCAGGTGCCACTAGGCCCCACCAGGCCCCATAGCTCCACCTCCAAGACCCCCCCCCCACTGCTGTCAGGCCCTTCAGCCCCACACAGGAGGCCTCCCACTCTGTCACCAGAACCTGTGGCCCCACCCCTGAGGTTCCCACTGCTGCCTGGTGGGAACCACTGCCGTGGGGAGACCCAGGCAGAGCAATCTCCCACAAGCCACCCTCCATGGAGGGGGACTCACCCAGCCCCCCACCTGAGCTTCCAACAGCGACCTGGGGAACAATCCACCACTCTGCATGAAGATCATCCACCACTGGCTTGGACTGTCACAATCACAGGGGAACGGGACAACACAGAACAGCTGCATTACAGGCTCTTAGTGCATCCACCCCTCCCCTGCCAGGTCAATCTTCCACAGTAGGTCACAAAAGCACCATCTAGGAACCTCTCCTTCTTCTTAATATGTAGGAGAGTTCGCAGCACAGGAGAACAGGTGTGCTGCAAACCTATCTGCCTTGAGCTGAGAAAAGAGGTTTCAGATGACAAGAAACCAGCAAAAGAACTCTGGCAATATGAAAAAACAAGCTAGTTTGACACACCCAAGTAATCACAAAGGATCTACAGCAATGGACCCCAACTAAAAGGAAATTGTTGAAATGTCAGAAATGGAATTCAGAATAAGGATGGCAAATAAGATGAATAGGATTAAAAAGAAATTTGAAAATCAACACAAAGAAGCAAAAAATAAATAAATATTTCAAGACATCAATGAAAAACTGAATAAGTTGCTAAAGAGCTAGATATAACAGAACTTAAAAAAATGAAAGAGGCATTTAGGGACTTTCAAAATACAGCAGAAAGCTTCAACAACAGGATAGAACAAGCAGAAGATAGAATCTCAGATCTGGAAGTCAAGGCTCTCAACGTGACCCAGTCAGACAAAGAGGCAAAAAAAAAAGAATAAAGAAGAATGAACAATCACTCAAAAAAATATGGGACTAGGTTAAGTGAACTAATATATGAATTATAGGTATCCCTCAGGGTGAAGAAGAAAAGGCAAAAAGTGTGGAAAACTTACATGAAGGAGTTACTGAGGACAACTTCCTGGTATGGCCAGAGATTCAGATATCCAGACAGAAGATGATCATAGAACACTGGGAAGATTCATAGCAAACAAGACATCATCTCCAAGACACAGTCTCTCTTTATCTCTGAAAATGTTTTTTCTTGCCTTCATTCTTGAAGGACATTTTCACTGGATATTGGTAGTTATTTTAATTTAGCACCTTAAAGCTGCCATTGTTTCCACTATTTTTATTGAATATTCAGCTGCTATTGATAGTATTATCTTATCTTTGAAAGTAAGGTATCTTTTACCCTGAGTGGTTTTAAGATATCTTCTCTGCCTTTGATTTTCATGGTTTTTCTATGATGTGGTTAGGAATGGCTTTTTTTTATATTGACACTTAGCTTTTAAAATTTGTGGCTTGATGCCTTCAATTTGTTTTAGACAGTTCTTAGCCCTTATCTCTTCAAATATTACTTTTGCCTTATTCTGTCTCCTTCTTCTGGGAGACTAATTACAATATGTTAGACCTTTTTACCACATCTCATGTTTCTTATCTTCTGTTCAGTATTTTCTATTTTTTTCCTTGCTGTACTTTAGTTACATATTTTCTACTGACCTATTACTCATCTACTAATCCTTTATTTTTCTGTCTCTAGTCTACTGTTAAATCCACCATTGGGGTCTTATTTTTAGTTATTGCGTTTTTTTATGATAGCTCCAGAATTATCATTTCATGCTTTTTTTTTAATAGATTCTGGGTCTCTAGTGAAATTTCCCGTTTTGTCATCTAGTTTCTTAAAGATATCAAAGACAGTTGTTTTTTTAAAGTCTCTATAACTCCAATACTTGTGGCATTTGTGGGTTTGTTTCTATTGTCTAATTTTCCCTTTGATTTTTAGTCATAAAGTCCTTTCTCCTGGCATATCTGTTAGTTTTCTTTATATTACATGCCAGAATATGTGCATGAGAAATTTTAAAGACTCTGTTGACATTATATTTTTCCAGAGAGAGTTAACTTTTCTTATAGTAGTTAAAGAAGATACAGATGACCTTGATTAAGCTGGAAATTATGATCATTCCAAGCTGGATTTCAGTTTTTGTCTTCAGGAATCTCAAAAAAAAGTCTTCTGTGCCTACCAGGCTCCCCTCTCCTGACAGGCCCTAACCTCTACTTTTGTTCTCCAGCACCATGAGAATCCTAAGAGTTCTGCTTAGCTTTTTACCTCTTGGCTGTTGCTTTGTCTATGGTGGAACTTGAGAATCATCAAATTCCTCATTGAGAAAAGTCACACAGAGTATTGGGCTCACTTATCTTCAGTTTCCTTTTCTCCAGTATCTTAGGACTTCAGGTACTGACTTGTCACCTAAAAGTTCAATTTTTGTTTTTGTAGCCCCATGAAACTACCAAACACTCTGAGAAGTTACTTTTTGGTTGGCCTCTTTACCCTACTTTCTTTACAAATTGGCAGAGGAAAAGGTCAGGCTCACAGAAGTGCCCTTCTCTTCTTCCTGGGGTCTAGCAACTTTTGGCTGCGTTGACTGATTACTGATACCTTTAAGCAGCTGTTTCTAATATTTTATTCAGTATTTATAATTATTCTTAGCAGGAGAGGTGATCTGATAAAGGATACTCCATCACAGCTGGAAGTCCTCTCTAATCCATTTTCAAAAGATTAAAACTTTTTGTTTATATAATTGATGGCTCAAATCAATGATAAGAGGCAAATCTTTGATCTATGCCTCTTGGCACGCCAACTTCAAATGTAATACAACAATACCTGCAGGAGAGTTCTCTTTATCTGTTTGTTGAGGATGTAATGACGGCACAGAGTTTATCCTACTTAGAAAATGGCTGAGACAACTTTTCATCGAGAGACCATTTCCTGAATTGCTTTGGGGAACACAAATGCTCTGTGCAGTTTTAACAGGTGTTCTGTAGAAAAAGATTTTTTTTGTTAAATTGCTTTGGGAAGTGATAGTTACGCAGAATTCTTTACTTCACAATGTCTCTGAGCCCTGCGTATGTTATATGCCTTGTAAGTCTCTAACAGGGAGTTATAGTATGTAGAATTTTCTAAATTTATTTGATCAAAGAACACTTTGAGGAGCTACTCATGGGGAAACTATATTGCACATACTATAGTTTGGAAAACACTGGTTTGAGAGGAAGGAAGACTCTGTTGAAAGATTGTCTCTGGCCATGGCTCTGACATTTATCACCTGTGTGATATGTTACATGACACTGCATCTTTGATCATGAGTTTCCTCATTTGTAAAATGAAGAGGCTGCACTGGAGACATCTAAGTTCCAAGCTTTTCTCTTCTATGACATTACCAAGGATGTTGCCTGTATCACACAATATTCTCCTCACCACCCACTCTGGTTGGCAACTTCTCCTTTCTACTTAATGATGAAGCCCTGAAATAGCAGTTGGATTATTAAAACACAGATACCATCTTTGGATTTCAGTAAAATCACTAAACTGAAGAGATAAGAGAAATCTTAAAGAAATCTCTGACCTCCTGAGATATACAATACAGTAACTATAAAAGCACAAAGTGACAAGTTTTACTTACTGAGAACAACAATAGGGCTTATGATGTTTTGTGTAGAGTTGCTGATCCTGGTAAACTTGATCTTTGTTTTTTCATGGCCTCACAGAAAACAGGGCACAGGAGAAAACTCAAGGTGTATTCAAGATGTGTGCTTAATGATAGATCCTCTCATTATAAATCTGGGACCCTAAAAAGCTATCTGGTTTTTTCCTTCCTCTCACCTTTGACTGCAGAGGAAATTAGTTGTCTCAAAACTTGGTGCTAATCAGAGGAAAAAATCCTCCAGAATTGTTAGCCATAAGATGGGTCTTATGCTAATTTAAAGTCTGAATTGATGTGGAACTGGCAGCTCAAAAAAAATTGAACAAAGAATTTAATTTAAAGTTAGACTTATAACGACAGGCCACCAGGAGCATGGCAGAAGCCAATGTAAATCATCTCTGGAGGAACCCATTTTCAACCTAGGCCTTAAGCAATTCCCAGTGATAAATTTCCAAGCAAACTGAACAGCTCATAGAAAAATAATCACGAGAATACAGAAAAACAGACAGCAGAAAAAACAGACTTCAGAAACAGACCTACAAATATCCAAGATATTCTTAGCTACAGTTAATATGTTTGAAGAAGTAAGAGACAAGCTTGAAAATATGGGCAGTGGAACGAATCTATAAAGAATAGGCAACAAATTTGAAACAGAATAGAACTTCTTAAAATGGTAAATGTTATAATTGAAATTAACATGGGGAATTGTATGTGTTTAACAATTTATAAGATACAGTGGAACAGAATTAGTAAACCAGAAGATAAGACAGAAGAAATTATCCAGAATGTGGAAACAGACAAAGAGATGATAAAGATACAAGAGGTTAAGAGGTGTGGTGCATAGAATTTAAAAAACTAGAAATAAATCCAAATATATTAGTAATTATAATACATGTGAATGAACTAAACATTCCACTTAAAAGACAAATACCATACTGAATAGGAAACAAAATCTAGTTTATTCATTTACTGCTTAGGCAAAAAGATACACCAGGCAAATGCTAACTAAAAGAAAATTGCTTTAGCTTTACTAATATCAAAATAAGCCATAGGGTAAAAATATTTCCAGTGAAAGACTATCTCTTCATTTTGAGATGGTTAACATCAGTAGAAAGATATGATAAGTCAATGTTTATATGAAACTTAATCATATAGCCTCAAAATAGATACATTAAAAATTTACAGAACTTCAAGGAAAAATAGGCAAACCCACCATCATGGTGGGAGATTTTAATATATCTTCTTTAGTAATAAGACAAGCAGACTAAAAAAAAAAAACCACTAAGGATAAATAAGATTTGCATGATAAATTAACAAGTTTCACAAAATCATAGATAGATCATTTCTATAAATGAAATGCTGCATCAATCAGTTCTTTAAAGAATAAAGAAGCCATTGTTTAGTGGCACACAAGGAATGTTTACAAAAATTGACCACATATCAGTCCACAAAGCAAGGCTCAAAATATGTAAAAGATTTTTTATCATACAGACTATATTCTCTAATCATAGCTCAATTAAACTAGAAATAAAAAAGAAAAATATGACAAAATTTTCTATTTATTTAGAAACTAAAAACATACTTCTAAACATTCTAAGGCCAAAAGAGAAATAACAAGGAAAATTATAGCATATTTAGAACATAATAGTATTGAAAATATTACTTATCTAAAAGTTTAGGTTTCCACCAAAGCTATATTTAGAGAGTAATGTACAGTCTAAAGAATAGTCAGGAAAGAATTATGGTAGAAAATTAATGAACTAGATATTCTTCTTAAGAAGTTAGAAAAAGAGCATTAAAGTAAGCCCAAAGAAAGTAGAAGGAAGGAAATAAAAAATATAAAAGCAGAAAATGAACATATAATAAAGAAAATTAACAAAGTCAAAGTTTTTTTAAAGGCTAATGAAATTGACACACTGACAAATTAATGAGAGGAGACACAAAATAACAATATTAGAACCATTAAAGATATAATTATAGATGCTGCCACTATTAAAAATGAAATAAGTTCCTTTGAACAACTAATGCCAATAAATTTGAAAATTTAGGTGAAATTGACAAATCCTAGAAAAATATAATTCATGAAAACTTATTCAAGAGGAAATAGAATATATGAGTAGTTCTATAATCAATAAGGATACTCTATCAGTGATATGTAATATTCCCACAAAACATAATCCAGGTTCAGACAGTTTTGCTGTTAAGGACTGTTAAACATTCAAGGAACAAATAATCTCAATTATTCCAGAATATATGAGTCTAGCATAATATTAATAGTAATGCTAAAACTTGACAAGAACAGTGCAAGAAATGCAAATTATAGTCCAATTTCATGTATGAACACTGATGCAAACATTCTACACAAAATATTGGCAAACTAAATTCAGCAATGCATGAAAATAATAATACCTCATCAGTTCAGTAAGTTGGATTTATCCCAAAGATGCAATGTTATTTTAACATTATAAAATTAATTAATGTGATTCACTACGTTAATACACTAAAGGGGGAAACTACATAATTATCTCAATAGTTACAAAAACATAAATGTATTGCTAAAATTCAACATGTATTCACAAGATAAACTTTTAGCAACTAGATATAGGAAGAAACTGTATTAACGTTAAAAACTCTACCAAAAGTACCCCAATGACAAACCTCATAAGAAATGCAAAACGATTGAAAATATTCCATTGAATATCAGGAATAAGACTAGAGTGCTTACCATCTCCACTTCTATTTCATGTTGTAGTAGGGGCCCTGACTAGTTCAGTAAGGGGAAGAAATAAGATCGGAAAGGAAGGATCCTATGGGACATTATTAACAAAATAAAAAATTGTCTATACAGGAAATCCAAACAAATCTACAGATAAATGATTAGGTTTAATAAGAAAGTTTAGCAAAATGGCTAGAACTACAACCAACAAAAACAACAAAACAATTGAATTTCTATATACCAGCAATCATTTAAAAAATGAAACAAAATATCAAAATAGCATCCAAAATAAGAGGTACCTAGTAATAAATTTAAAAATACAAAAATTTTATGGCAAACATAATAAAAATGTATTGAAAGATAGTTGAAAGACTTAAAATGAATGAATACACACACACACACACACACACACACACACACACCAGCTTAGGTCTAGGTGTCAACCTGGCAATGATGGGTGACAGGATCTTCAAACATCATCACCGCATACATTGAAGTTAAGGGTTGCCAATGACCTTGAAGACTGGCTGGAAAGAACACTGGGTTCTTGACTTTTTACTAGTGAGAGACTTGCAAAGCAGAGACACTCAGTGGCTTTTGAGGGGGAGTCTCAAGAAGTTTAACACATAATTTATATTGTGTCGTTTCAGCCTCTGAGCTATTCAAATTCCAAGACCTTAAATATTAGGCAGGACCCAGGCTTTAGATCTTGCTGGAATAAAGCGGCTCTCTCCTTTCTAATAGAGAAAGAAATGCTCGGTCTTGGACAAACAGAAAGCGATTTTACAAGAGACACTTTATGGTAAAAGGAGACATCTTAGCTTTATAGCCTGTTATAACAAGGATGAATTACTTGCAGCAAGCTTCAAAACTTGAGGGTTTAGTCTTTATCTTCAATTACTGTCAGATTAGGCTTCTTCAGGCTCCAGGTGCTTTGCTTTATGCCATCCCACAACAAGAAATCATGCTGCTGGAATGAAAAGGGGGCTTGCACAAGTACCAATTTAGTGAGATGTGGCCATTGTCAGGGTGAACACAAAAGGTGGGCATGAAGGTCCCCTTGTGCCCTTGTGTTCTCCTCCTATGTAGAAGTTATCACCGTGTTATTAACCATGGAAAATCATCGGAAAAAACCAGGAGCCCAAAGCCCATTCAGACTAATCATCTCAGTGTATTTAATCACACAACTGTCAGCCTTAGTGTAATCACAGCCAGCACAGGCGGTAAATGGCATTTCAAAAATGTTACTGTCAGGTCCTGCCTTTTCCCAACCTCTGTGGTTCCCTTCCTCCCACGGCTGTGATGATTTGACCCCCACCAGCAAGGTCAGCCCCACCACAGTTTCTAGGAAAAGAATTGCAAATATGCCTGCCATGCTTTCCACTTTCCTACCCAAGGTAGACATCATTAATGGATCACCATCCTCATTTCTGCTAAGCTTGGGTAAATGCAGCCTTAGCATCCTCTTCAATTCAATTCAGTGCTTCATGCAGCTGTATCCAACAGCCTGGGATTGGCATGCAGGAGGGAACATATGTGGCTTCCTTGAATGAATCTGCTATGGGAAGACCATAAAGAAAGAGCCTAGGACTGTAGCTCCCACATGAAGTCATTCATGCTGCTTAGTCTGTTCCTGACTTTGTGTTCCTATTTTATAACTGGGCTCTGCTGGATCCATCCATCTTCCAGCCAGCCAGCCAGCCAGCCAACAAATATTTACTTAGTGCCTCCTATAGTTCAGATACTATCCTAAGCCCAAAAGGTACAATATTTACATTCTAATAGAACTTATATTTAATGGCAAAGACAGATTATAAACAAACAAATGAATAAATCAGGTAGGAATAAATGCTAAGAAGAAAATTAAAGTAGTACAAGGGTACACACATATGTTAAAACTGAGTAAATTCACAGTTCAAATGTGTGCATTTTACTATATTTCAATAAAGTAGAGGAGGAAATAAATTTAGAAGAAAAATGATAGTGGATGGTGAGAGGGGAGTGGTGTTTCAGAATTGCTAAGGAACCCCTTTCATTAAGTAGCAGCGGTGCAAGAGCAGAATGTGTGTGAAGTGAAGAAAGATATCTGGGAAAGAGCCTTCCAGGTTGTTCAAGAATATTGGGAAATCATTCAATTAATATTCCTCTCAGTTTTCAGATGAGTTTTGGAGAGGTTATGGACTTGTCTAAGTTACTGCATTAGTTAAGGTAATATGAGCTCCAATAACAGTAAACCACCTCCCACCCCAAAATCTCGGTTCTAACTCAATAGAAATGTATTTCTTGCTCACCTGAAATCCAGAGGAGATGCTCCCTACTGGCCAGGGCTGGCCTCCAAGCAGTGATTCAGAGGTCAAGCCCCATCTATCTTAGGGTTTAACTCTCAACACCAAGGTCAATCCAGCAGTGCAGCAGAATGGAGAATAGGGTGTGGGACATTTTAATGTACCAGTCTCGATGGCTTCCACTCATGGTGCATTGGCTAAAATGCAGTCACATTTAGTTAATGGCTACAACTAACTGCAAGAGACATATGCTCAGGATGAAGAATGATCAGGTGTGGAAGCAGCCAGTACTTTCCTCCACAGTTAGAGAATGACTGGACCAGGATTCAAACCCACATCTGTCTGCCTCCAGAGTCAACTCTGTTGCTGTCCTCTTTTGTCTCCCTGAGAGGAGCTTCTTTGGCAATATCTGAGAGCCTGCCTTCTGCCCCTGCAGCATGGCCTGGCCTCTGTGTCTGCCAATAATCTTCACCCAGCCCCACTGCCCAGCCCCATTCCTTTGACCCTGCGTGAGTGTGCTAGCCCTGGTGTCTGGACCCAGTCCTCCACATGCTGAGGGTCTGCCTGCCACAGTGAACCTGCACCCAGGGCTCACCCCTCTGCCCCAGCATCTGCTCCTGCCCAATGAACAGGCTTCTCCAGATCTTATTTGGCTTTGTATCAACTAAGGAAGTTTCTATTGTCAGTGCTAAATGCAGGCACTATATTTGCAAAACCAGTCGTTTCAGTATGCACAACCAATTTGAGCATTGTGGTTATAGGAAAAGTAGTTTAGGTACTTTCTGTAGAATAAAAGCAGACAGCTTTAACTTTTAAATGAATTGAAAGTCATCAGAACCCAGTATGTGGAGACTCAAGCCTGGAGTATATGAGTGAATGGGGTTTCAGGATACACCCATCGCACAGATGTAGGATCACAAAGACCCTGGGGTGTGGAAGGGGTGGGTTAGGGCATCCCATGCGAGGCCCAGAAAGCAGCTAAAGTACTTGTCCCAGTGATGGCAGGGTAGAGGGCTCATCTTTGCATATAAAAGAGAAGATGCATTCACACATAACGCATTTATATAGGGTGTAAAACTTTCAATGCATTTTTCCATAAATTCACATTTTAGGTCATTTTATAATATGGTTTTATTCTCATAATCTTAGCATAGCACACAACAGTTTATACACATTTGCTAAATGATTGATGGATGCGTGAATGAATGAAAAGTTAGGGTAGAAACTAAAGTTCCTGAATCCTTTACATGTGTGAGTAGATGAATAGATAAGCAACAAATAGAAAAGGTTGAGGATTGGTGATGATTTGTTATTGCAATTTAAAAAAACACCTTATAGTAGAGTTAATCTGATACATGTAATGACGTGCATATGAGAACATATAATTACTACAGCATAAATGTTAAGCAATTCACCTACATGACACTTCTGGAGGGGAGGTCAGTGGGAGACCCACCCCCTCCCACGGGGCCTCCCTGCCTCATGGGGCCAGGGCCTGAGTCTTCACACTGCAACTCTAGGGTCTGGGGAGATACCTCACTCAGAGTCTTTCAGAGATGCCCCAGAAAGGAACAGACCCAAGAAAGGAAAAGAGGAGAGAAAAAAAGAAAATGAAGGTAAGGAAAGGACAAGAAAAGAAAGAAAAAGAAGAGACAGAAAAGGAAAAACAAAAACCCAGAAAAACCAAGATAAAAGAGAAGCCTTGACCCTCTACCTCTGTCTCACGTATGTACACACGCACACTTTCTCTCTCTTCTCACACACACTCACTCACTCAAACACACACTCCTATTTCCAAGGCACTAGACCAATTCCCGCCCTCATACTCCCTCCCTGGAATTTTCCTTTTCCCTGGCTGATCTCTGGGATGATTTGGTTTAGTTTTATCATGGTGCGAGGACTCCAGAAAAAGAGGCCAACATGACAAAAATGAACCTCTCCCGTGTGGCGATGCTCACCTTTCATCTCCTCAAGGTGTTCTGTCATAGGTCAACCCCAGACGTGAGGCTGTGCAAATATTAGCTGGGCCTCTCATTCCCACGTGACAGATGAACAAACAAGGCCCAAAGAGGCAGTGGACTCCTCCCCTCGCTCGCACTCCACACCTGCATTGGTGGGAATCTAGTCTTACGCGTTCCTTGCATCCACCCTCTCCCGGTTGTCGCACTTCCCTTGCCTCATGCTGGGCTCTAATTGCCCCTTCCTTCCGCTACAAACATGGCTCCAGCCAATGGACTGAGCATGCATGAGCTGGCCCAGTATGAGCTGCGGCCATTTCACTCCCCTGCCTGTGCCCCACCTCCCACAGCTTTCAAGTGTATCTGAAAGGGTTTTGAGGAGATTAAAGAAGATATCCAGTGTGAACCCGCCTAACCCCAAAAAGGTCTCAGAGAGCAAGACCCTTTCACCTCCCTTTCTGTCTCATCCCCCCTCTCACACCGAAGCTACAGCAACCTTTCTGAAACGCAAACCCAATCAAGTTGTTTTCCTTTGGGTACACATCCCCCCTTACTGGACAAAGACAAGACCCCTTATCATGGTTTGTAAGCCCTTTATCACCCGACTACCCTACTCAGGATCCAGTCCTAACTCTCCCAGAGAGAGCCATCTGAGATTAGGCAGCTCCCTTCCCCTCTTTAAAACCTGGTTTCCTCTTAAATTGAAAGAGGAATTTGGATTAAATAAGTTCTAAAGCTGATCTTCACTCAGTGGTTTTACGAACATGCATTTTAGAGTCTGCTCAAACCTTAATATTATTTACAAATAATATCATCATCTGGCTGTTTCTGCCCTCTAGGAATTCATGACTGGGTGAGCCAAGATTGGCCTTTGGTTTGCTGTGCTAGGCAATGCATACTGGCAGCTCTTTCTGTTCCTTTGTTTCATAGGTTGGTTTATATCTTGGGCCAAATGATCCCCATTTCTGATTGCTGAATTGTTGAAGTTGTGCTTTTGCACATCCTCACGAGGTTGCTACTGCCCCTGCCAGCCGGGTTCACCACTCCTAATAGCCAGGCTGCCATCTCCATCTCATTGATCCTCTGACAAGTCCTGCACAGAGGACCTGTGTCAAGAGGTACTCCTGCCTGGCTTGGGCATGATTCCATGACTTTGTTTTCATGGACCCTAATTTCTAATATAGCATTCTATTTGATATTTCCACTGTGCTATGGGGGTCCTCCAGGACCATGGCTATGATTTCTGCCATGGGGATAATAATTCTCATTGCCACATGAGATAGTTCCATGACATAGCTCTGCAGTGCTTTGGCTTGCTAAGCAACTATCTTCTGTATAAATGTCAAAAAAAAATGTTTCATCAACCAGCTAATGCTCATACTGTATTAGAAAATTAGCAGAGCGTGCTTCAGTTGACACTTCTATTTTTGTTTTCATGCCTAAGTTAATCCTTGGCTGTTTTATTTATTATTCATTTATTGATTTGATTCACATCCTTCCTTTTTCCAACAAGGATTTGCAATGGATTTCTGAACCTAATAGGGAATTGTGGTGGCATCAAAATGGGAGTTTTTGAAACTGGCAAGATCATAAATTGTATTTGTGTTTGATTTTGTTTGCCAAAGATAACTTAAGAAGGTGGAAACAGCCCTTAATGAGGTCAGTTATATAAGCAGATAATTAGTTTGAGAACAGAATGTCAACATTGATAAAAGCTGCTAATTTGGTTATTTTTAAAGGTGTTTTAGCTGTGGCATATGCGTTTTAAATAAGAACTCTTGTGTGCTATGACTGTTTTTGAAGATTACACACCAGTCAGTCAAATGATTCCTTCACTAATTCCCTGAATAAATATTTGCTAGGGAACTGGATGGGAAGCTTTGGACCACTTCACAGGGCTTATGCAGTTTGACAGACTGAGTGTGAAGAGGATGGAAGTCACAGGTCAACTTGACCCAGAAAAAGAAGCCCTGCCTTTGAAGTTCTACCCCAAAAATGGGAAGCTGGTAGGTGGTGTGATCCATGTTGGCTTGGTAGACCACTGATGGATCAAGAGGAAAACCATGGCTTAACAACTCCAGGATGGTTTTGGAAACCAGGAAACATAGACTCTATTCAATGAAGAAAGTGGCCCTTTGATTGGTGCTGCAGTGGGTAAAGAACCATAGGCCTGAGTCACAAAAGCAGTAAGACAATAGAAATTGTATGGAGCAAATAGCACAAATTGGCTACGTAGCAGTCTATTTTTTCTATCACTATATGGATAGGTCAATTATTAGCATTAATGCAACCACAATTCTAGACTATGTGGGAAAATGTCCTGGACATTTCACCAATTAATTAATTCAATCATGTGACTCATTCATCAATAATTTTTTACTGATTTATTTTTGTTGAGTACCTGCTATGTACTAGGCCTTTGCAAGGTCTTGGGACTTAGGCGTCTTGAGGAATCAAAGATAAATAAAACAGTCCCTGACTTTATGGAGGTTAGTGTAAGGAGGCAGATATGTAAGTCACCAACTAAAATATAGCTTGGAAAGTACAATAATGGAATAGTTGAAAAGCATCTAACTCACTCTGGTGAAGGAGAGGTAACCAAGAGACACTTGGTGAAGAAGCCACATCAAAACCATCAGTGACCTTCCCAACCACTGTCCCCCACTTTGTCCTTGCCAGGAGAACCCTTATTTTGTTCTTCATGAGGCAGAGTGTACTCAAAGAAGCTGCCTTTCTCCCCCAGTCACAGATAAACCACAATAACCCTTCTCCCTTTGCCAGTGGTCTGTCTACAGTGAACTAGAGACCCAGATCTTCCCAATGGAACCAGAGGGGAAGTCTGCTGGGAAAGATTTTCCTCTCTGATAAAAAGGAGAGGTGTCTAAGGGGAAGTCCTCACTTCTTTCTTGGTTTTGAATGTGGTTTTGTGTGGATCTGATGTTTGGAGACAAGACATGCATTTTATAATAAGACCATATGGGGAAAGCCAAGAAAAAGAAAAAGCAGCCCAGGCTCAGACATCATCTAGCTGCTATGTAAGCCAGCTCTGGAACTGCCTGCTGCAGATGTCTTACTGGGAAGGTAATAAACCTCTTTAGCAGACATTTAAATATCTAGTTCAATGTTTCACTAGTTGAGCTGAAAACATCCAAACTGATGCAGAAGTCTTCCTGAAGGAAGTTCTGAGCTGAGGCTTGAAGACTTAACCTAAAAAGTGGATAAAGGATTTTCCTGGAGGACAGAGGTACAAAGGCACTGAGCCAGGAGAGAGTAGCACATCTGGGAACCACAAGTACTTCAGCATGGCTATAGCAAGAGATGGGCCTGGAGAGAAATTCAGTACCTTATGTGCCATGAGAAGAAGCTTAGGGTTTATTCTAAAATAATCTGGGGCCATTGAAGACTTCTCTTAGATTTGTACTTTATAGAGATGACTCAGGTGGCCATAAAGAAGACAGATCTGGGAGTCTGGGATGGAAACAGAGAGCACAGGTAGGATAATCCCAACAAGAAATGAAAAGGATGGTGGTGAAGGGGAGGCAGAGGAGGTAGGTTTGGGAGATGTTAGGAAGGCAGAATACACAGGACTTTAGTCTAATTGAATGTTGGAGTAAGACATAGGGAGGTGGAAGGGCCAGCTCCAGGGTTTCTGGTTGGGTGTCTGGGGGGATAGAAATTCTGTTAACAAGGAAGGGCAGGTTGAGGTGGTGCCAATAGAGAAATGAGCATGTGATGGGCCAGGAGACATGGGGATGATGAATTCAATTTGAACATCTTGTTTGGGAGTCCTAAGGGACAAATAAGTGGGGTTTTCTGGAGACAGTTGGATATGTAGGATTGAAACCAAGCACTTCAAGGTGGACTCACCTGGAGAGATGGAGGGTCCTCGCAGAGAGATGCTGTTGAAGCCTTGGGAGTGGATGCACAATCAAGAGTGAGATGAGAAGACTGCCTTGGAAATGCCTGGCCTAGAGGCAAAATGAAGGAAAGGTAAGAAAAAGTGGGACAAAGGAGGCACAGAGGCATCAGCCAGAGAAGGAAGAGAAACATCAGGACAAAATGGTGCAATGGAAGCAAAAGGAAGATTGTTCTAAGGAAAGAGGAGAGTCAATAGCATTGAATTGCAGAGAAATGTCAAGTAAGATAGACTCTGAGAAAAACCTGAGGGATTTTTCAGGAGGGAACTCATTAGCCACCTTTTAAAAAGCCGTTGCAGGGGAAGCATGGGTGCAGAAACGGGTTTGTCTTGTGGTGGGGAAGGAGTGAGAGCTTAGGAAATGGGGACAGATGTCTAAACTATGGCTTCTCAAACTTGGCTGCACATTGGAGTCCCCTGGGTCTCAGCCCTAAAGAGTTTAATCTAATTGGTCTGGGGTGTGTCCTGCCAGGAGGATGATGGAAGCTCCCTCAGCTAATTCTGTCATGTGTTGAAATGAGAGAACCCCTGCCCTGCTCTAAGCTACACTTTGGGAAACTCAGCTGTGAAAGGGATGGAGCCTTGTGAATTGGGAGACCCAGGTTTGAGGAAGGCATCCCATCCTCAAAGAGAAATAAAAGATTGAGATTGAGACACAGATAAAGGATTCAGCTTTATTTATTTATTTATTTATTTATTTATTTATAAACAGGGTCTCACTATGTTGTCACAGCTGGTCTCGAACTCCTGGCCTCAAGTGATCCTCCCGCCTCAGCATCCCAAGTTGCTAGGATTACAGGTGTGAGCCACTGCACTGGACAGGATTCAGCTTTTGATGGAAGAAATGTAGCTGATTTTCTGTGAATGGAGAGAAGTTGTATTAAGATTTTTCCAGGGGAGGGGCGGAATCAATAGGTTATATATAGATATCTATTAATAGAAAGGGATTGATTATAAGGGATTGGCTCATATGATGTTGGAGGCAAAGTCCCATGATCTGCTGTCTTCAAGCTGGAGGCCTAGGAAAGCTGGCGGTGTCGTTCCAGTTCAGATCTGAAGGCCTGAGAAAAAGGGACCGATGGTGTGAGTCCCAGTCAGAGTGTGACAAAAGAGCACTTTGGTCTGCCTGGGGTCAGAGTGCGGGTGGTTGGGGGTAGGTGAGAGAAGGCATCTTGGAGAAGGTTCTGTTTGAGCAGGGAAAGGGGAGGATACGCAGGTGGCAGGCACAGGTGAGTAGGGACAGAGGGTAAGGGCAGGGGCAGTGTGAGGCATTCAGGCAGAGAGGAGAGTGTGGACCACGAGAACCGGGAGGCATGAGGAAGTGTGTATTCAGGGTTGGGAATGTCTGTCATAACACAGTAACTAAGCCAACGATTGATTACAACCAGAACCTGACACTCAAACTTAACTCCAGCAGCTGAGGTAGGTGGAGTAGAGTTCTTTCTTCTCCTGCCTGCAGGGCACAGGCACTGGGTTCCAATAAATAAGGTCTCCGTGCTGAAGCTTGTGCTCTGTGTTCTCTGTTCCTTGCAATTAATTACTGTGGTCATTGCTATCTCATCTTTCTCTGCTCTAAATCCTGCATTTTGTGTCTGATACTGATCTATGTGATTACACTCTTCTCTTAATATTGACCTGGTTTTTATGGCATGAGATATACTTTCAAATGATAAAGCTTGTTTTCTTTCAGATAAAAAGGGTTGGAAAAGAAATTGACTATAGTGTCTGCAGAAGGAGAAAGGAAATAAACATTTTGGGATAAACATGGACATTTTAAGCCCCAAACTGTGATCTATTAGGGACATTTATATCCAAAAGGCAGCCCTGTAGACAGCAGCAAGCAGAACATGTTTGGGCTGCAAATACTAAATGCGTCAAGGAAAACATTCCTCTTTTAAAATAATCCAATTCAAAGGAGAGAGAATTGAAATGAAATCCCATCCTTAATTTGTGCTAAAAACCATGTGGTCAAAGTATACAATTTATGAATGAAATTATCCTTGGCCTCTTGAACTGGAATGATTACCTTCCTCAATGAAAGGAAAAGAGAGACAGAAGAACCATTTTCTGAGGACATATTTTCTCTGTGAGTGGGGCTCCTGTTTAATTGGCTTTGCTCTGATTCTTCTGTGAGCAGCAGAGGGGAAGAAAAGGTTGCAGCGTATAGACCGGTCAAGGCACAGCCTCCACATGCTTGTCTCTTCAAACAGACAAGACAAAACAGATGAAATTTTGACATTTTTGTTTTGTTTTCTAACTTGGCTTAAGTCACTTACCTTCTTTCACAATGCTGTCTACACCAGAGAAACAGATACCCTGTAATTCTTGTCAGGGACCAAACAACCAAAACACAAAAAACCTCCAACTGGTTGACAAGGCAGTGGGCTGGAAGTATGTAGACAGGCAAATTGAAGGGCTCCGTGAAACTCCCTTTATAAACCATAATACAAATAGTTTTCATAATTCCACCATGATGCCGAGAATTCCTGTTCGATTCATTCCTTTAGGGGAAGATATGTCAGTATTTCAGATTCCTCTAATTGCATGAGGCACCCAGCTAGATTATTAGCTATTGGATGGCGGGGGCTGTCTTAGGCTTCCTTGGCATGCCCCCTTGGCCCCAAGTACAACCCATAAACATGGTAGGTGTTCAAGAAGTACAGATGGAGACCCAAAACTGAGCATAGTCAACCATTCAGATCATGCTGTGATGGCTCATTTATAAAATAATTCTCCAACTAAGAATGTTGAAATATTATGCTTATACAGAAGAAGGAAAGTTAGGTTGGTTTGGGTGCTTTAGTAGACCAGGAGTAGGGGAGGGTGGAGTGAGGTGCCTGGGGCCAGGGATACTACACTCTTATTAGAAATATTAAACCACATATGTAATTTAAAATTTTCTAGTTACATTTTTAAAAAGTAAAAAAGAAAAAAAGGCAAAAGAGGTGAAATTAATTAAATGTTATATTTAACACAATAAGTAAAAAATTATCATTTCAACATGTAACCAATAGAAAAGTTATTATTAGTGAGACATTTTATTTTTCTTGTGGGAAGTCTTCAAAATCCAGAGTATATTTTAATCTTACAGCACATTTCAATGTGGAGGAGCCACATTTCAAGTGCTCAGTAGCTGCATGTGGCTATCATACTAGACAGCACAAGATCTAGAAGGCCGATTGGCAGAGAAGGAGGGAAAGAAAGAGGGAAGGAGAAAGGGAGGGGTGACTTGGGAGTCAGGGGCAGGAGAAAGAGGCCGGGAACAGGAGATTGGGTAGAACAGCTGGGGAGAGGAAAGGCATCAAGGATGTGCTTTGTAAGTTTGCTGGGGCATCTTCAGTCCAATGGCTGGAGCTGTGCTTCTCAGGCAGGTTTGGCTCAGACTGGACCAGGAGGATTCTCTGGGCCTGAGTATAGGTGTGATTCCTTCAAGTGAAAGACATGTAGTTCCTTTGGTGCCTTTGAAGTGAATTAATCCAGCACAAAGTCTCTTAGTTTAACAAGTCCAAAGAATTAATAGGATACCCAAGATTATGGATTACTTTCTTCTAGAACAAATTACCATTTCTAGGGAAACATAAGCAAATTACCATCTTCTAGCTCAGATATCCCTGGTCAAACCATATCCCCACAACTCTGTATTTAATATCATGAAGATCACAGCAGAGACTATGGGAAAGAGGGTAGACAGAGAAATTTTCAATTTCACCTTTATCAGAATGCCAGACAGTTTATCTAGGCCACTTGTCCATAGTTTATAACCTGTTAATTTAAACTCAGCTGGGGGACACCTTCCATAAAGAGGTTACTTATGGCACTGATTTGCCACATTGGGGGTGGGTGTGGAAGCCACACAGAAAAACCATTTCCTTCATTAGAGACTGAATGTGGAAATGTTCCTGCTTTCTTGCCAAGTTTAGAAATTCACAACAGTGGCAGCTCCAGTCACCAAGCTCTATTCAAGGTCTAGTTGTCTCCCATAAATCAAATTAAAACTTTGAAATTTTAGGATTGTGTGTTTGTCTTTCTATTATGCCCCTTTAAATTTTGTCTTGGGAGTTCTTCAAGCTGAAAACTAAGGAGTCAAAGATTTCTGGATCTTCCTGGCATCCATTGTTCAAACAGAAGTTTTCCATGGTCGCTCCCGTATGTGGAATACTCCAGCCTAGGAGGTACAGTCCCATTAGACCAATGTGAACCCAAGGCCTGCACCTGGTCTGTTTTCATTCTGCCTTG
>CM052438.1:54025292-54063241 GCA_028533085.1 Varecia variegata | reverse complement strand
GGCTGCCTTCCCAGGAGACGTGGGTTTGATGCCATAGTAGAAAAGAGAGTGTCAAAAATGAGAAGAGAAGACATAACCAGGCCTTCTCCCAAGAGAGCAGTTTGACCCTATTCTGGTTCCAAGGGAAAAAAATTGCAGGACACCTGACTAAATTTGAATTTTACATAAACAATGAATAATTTGTTAGTGTAAGTATGTTTCAAATATTGCATGGGACATACTTACACTAAAAAAAAATTGTTCATTGTTCCCTGATACTGAACATCCTGTATGTTTGTTTGTTGAATCTGGCAACCTTAGCAAGGGAATATCTCAAAAGGGCCACACCATGTTCTCTGGCCCTTTAGCAGAGGATACAAACTCAAATGCCCGTGGGTACCAGGAGGATGGTGTAACTGAATCAATGACATTGAAGCAAATTGGAGCCTGCATGCCGCCATAAAGGGGGCAGCTGCCATGCAATTCCAGCCTCTTGCCAGGAAAAGGATTGCAGGTCCAGTGTTACTAGGTCTGATTTCTTAAGATATGCCAGAAATTCGGTTTTGTGTAAAACTTTCCAATGTTTTTCTATTGGGAACTAATTCCATTTTTTAAAACATTGAGCAGGAATAGAATTTCAGTCTCCTGTAGATTTGACCCATTTAGTGTTCTCAAATCTCACCAAAGCAGGTCAAAACAACTCCTCCCTAGGTCTATATCTAGGTGTCTATATCTTTGCTATTGTCATCTTAAGACATTGCAGATGGGATGGAAAGAGATGGGAAAAGAGGAGGCCAATTTGTCCAAACTTCCCAAGAGGAGAGAATAACCTTAAGCTTATTCTCCCAGATACCAAACTTCCCAGTTTTTCACTCTTGCCTCGGTTAATTCTAAAATAGATTAGTGGGGAAGTGGTGGTCAGCCCACCAGGCTGTGCTGCTGGCCTTCATTGGCAACCACTCCTGGCATGAGGGTCTCGTTCACATCTCTCTTACCTCCCCCATGTAGACAACAGCATTCTTGATGTCAGAGGATGGGCTTGAATCTATTTATATCAATAGGACAGTACTTTGCACAGACTAGAGGATCACTGATGGTGATGAATGCTTTTAGCTTTTGTATATCTGAAAACATCTTTATTTCACCATTATTTAAAAGATAATTGGTAGAATCATGAAGAATTCTAGTTGACAGGTTGTGTTCTCTCAGTACTGTAATAATGTTGCCCAGCTGTATATTTATTTGAATTTGATTTTGACAATTAATCCACTATCATTCTCATCTTTGTGCAAAATATGTCTTTTCTGTGGCTGCTTTTAAGATTTTCTTTTTATCACTGATTTTCAGCAATTTCCCAACGATGTCCTTTGGTGTAGTTTCTTCATGTTTCACATGCTTAGGGTTTGTTGAGCTTCTTGGATCCTTGATTTTATAGTTTTTGACACATTTGGAAGTGTTTCAGCTATTATTTCTTAAATAATCTTTCTGTTCCTCTGCCCTTCCTTCAGGAACTGCAGTCACACATGCACTAGGCAATCTGAAGTTGCCCCACAGCTCAGTGATGCAATGTTCTTTTACTTTTTTAATTCTTTTTTCTCTTGTGTATTTCATTTTGGATATTTTCTATTGCTGTGTGTGGCTTCCGGCTCACTAATGTTTTCTTTTAAGCTGTCTAACTGGCTATTAATCTCATTCCACGTACGTCTCATCTCAGATTCAGTTTCTATCTACATGGGGAAGCGTTGGATCTGAGGGGAATGCCATCGTCTCTATTGCACCCCCGCCTTCTCCACTGCTCTGAACTTCATGCAGCATCAGAAAGATTGAAAACAATCTAGAAAATCAAAGTACAAACACAAAAAGGAAATAAGATGTTTTTCTTTCAAAGTTGTGAGTTATTTGGGGTGAACAAGCTCAATAGTCACTGTGCGGAAGTTGCAATGGGATGGACGGGAGGGACCAACATTCTACCTCTTGTTTGGAGGACTCATAGTTCATTCCTCCTAAAGCGTGAACCTCCAAAATGGGATCTGCTGTTCTGCTTTCACTCTGTGCTTCCTATGTGAGAGAACAGGGAAGAAATTGGAGTGGGGAGCAGGGACAAGAGGAAGAGGGTAACCCCTTCATAATCTACTTTCTTGCTGTCAAGCTGCAGGGTCAGGTAGACCTAGCACTGAATCCCAGCTGTGCCCCTCACTGGTGTGTCACCTTGGCAAGTCATTTCACATCTCTATGCCACAGGTCTTCATCTGCAGAGCAGGGATAATATTGCTGGCCTCCTGGGACTCTTACAAGGAATAAATCAGGTCATGTTGGACAATGCATGTAAAGCATAGTGTTTGACATGGAGAAATCAGTACTCAATATATATTTGTTGTATGATCATCACCCTCGTTTTTTGCTATTGTCATCACAAGGATAATGGGATTAAAGATGAAAATCTAAGTGAACTGACCAACATGGAAATAACTTTGGGAGTTGGAATTATAGGTGCTTTTTATTTTTTGACTCTGTCTAAAATGAACATCCATTTATTTTTCTAATCAGAAAAAAATAGATAAGTTATTTTTAAAAGTTGATCAGTATCCTTTTGGGATTTTCTTTAGCTCACACTGGTAAAAGATCTCTATTTCTCACCTCTTCCTGCCCAAAGAAGGAACAGCTGTATTAGCTGCAAGCACTCATAGCAGTAGGTCCCGAACAGCCCCTTTTCGATGGCATCCACAGCTCCCTAGGAATCTGGGAGCTGCAGAGAACAGAACACCCCTCTCCTGCCCTGATGCATTCAGATTTGGCCACAGAGTTTTTAGACACCAGACAGAAACATCGGCTCCAGACTGCCTTGGTTACTACCAAACACAGAGCGAGAATGCTTGACCCTCAACCAGGGCCAGTGCTAGGGTGAGGCAAGTGAGATGCCCAGGGTGCAAACTGTAAGGAGGTGCTGATGGTGCATGGACACAACCCTGAGAATGAGCGTGCCCCTATGTTTTGCACCCTGGGCATTGGTCAGCACCCTGAACACCTCACCCACTTCACCTCAGTGCTCCCCCCAACCATGACCATGTCCAGGAGAACAGCCAGGACCCCATGCAGCCTCCCACCCCAAACTTCCCCAGTCCCTGGAAGAGAAAGAGGGTTTATTGAATGGTTACTTGCGGCAGGGGTACTGCCTGGACATCCAAGGGAAAAGCTACCATCCAAAACCCTGAAGGTGTATACACTGGAGGGAGCAAGGCAGCCTTGGGCTCCAACCCAAGGGAGACAGTGTTGTTATGTCTTGTCCCACCCCTGGGGTTATAATCCGTCTGGCATGGTCACTCTGTCCCCCTGACTGCACAGTGTGTGCTGTTCTTCTGCCCACGGGGTTCTGCAGGGGAACCAAACCAAACAGCTCTCCTGGCCAGAAGCTGAGCTCATCAGCAGTTATTTTCTTCACAAGCGGGGGCTGGGCCCCCATTGGTGGTGGCCTGTCTCCTCATTTGTCTACAGGAATCCTCCCCTCTCTCAACTACACAAAGATCGGTGATATTACTTCCTCCAGAGGACAATAGACGGACCCCCACCCAAGTCTCCAACCCTCTTCTACCTGCCAGGACAGCAGCCCCCCTTCAAGAACCCTCAGGTTTTCTGGCTTTTTCCGTGGTCTTTTTGGTTTGTTTAGGTCAACATAATTCTTAGTGTTGAAAGCAATAGATGATTAATTTCTGCTAATGATTTTCTGCCTTGCCTCCTAGCTGCCTTTCAGTAACTCTAACCACAATTTCAGCATTAAATGATTCAGCTTTTTTCTTCACTTATTGCCTGAGGAATTCACTGCCTGGTTTATCTATTTGGCCCACTGAACCTGCCCTTTGTCCTTAGCTGCGGTTTCCTTCTCTTCTCCTCTGACATTCAGTGTCTCTGGGTCTTCTTTTCTGGCCTCTGCCCATGTTGCTGCTCCATGTGCCCCTCAACACCCCCAACACCCTAGAGTCAAAAAAGATCAGTAATAATAAAAAGAAAGTCTGATTCTTCTGTCTTTGGCATGCCTCGTGAATCCCTGTCAATACCTAGCAATTTCACAGATGTCACTTTCAGTAAAGATCATCCTTACAAATTCTGCTTCCCCCAGCTGGGCTCCTTGAATGGCCCTTGATAAATGTGTACAAGATCGTGTCACTCCTGTCGTCGTATCTTCTGGACTTGTTTTCCTTACTCCGCAATGAATGACACCTGGGTTTCAGAAAACAGACCCAGATGTGTCCTGAAGCTTCTCATGTCCTGGCCGGGCTGTAAAGGACTCCCCCACTGCTTCCACGCATGGCTGAGGCTAGCACTGCAGAATGGAGACCTTTAGCCTGAGTTCACCCCAGAGTTTCGTCTCGCTAAACAGCCCAACACGGTCCTGCCTCCCCTTCCTTCAGCAATTGCCATGTTTTGGGAGCCAGAATTATTGTCTGAAAAGTCTCACATTCAGACCCCCAGATACATGTAGCTGAGCTAACTAAAAGATAGAGAATCTCCACTGAAAAATTTATAGAGGAGAATTAGCACCTGATACCCACATACATTATTCTGACTCTTGGGCCAGTCTAAGCTTTTTTTTCCCACTTGTTTGAGTTTGTCCTTAAAGCAGAGAGAAACCTGGTGAGTCATGGAGAATCTGAGAGCATATTCAAAGCCTCCAATGATTACCTTCTACCCACTGCATGAGAGAAGGCGGCTGGTGACACAGATGTTTAAAGCATGGCCTAAGTTGGTATCTGGCCAGAGACATCAATGTTCCTGTGAAATGATCATCATATTGGTAATTTAAAATTGGCAGTGTATTTGGTTTCATTAACTCCAAATCAAGATGAGCAGTTTTGAAATTGCTTTCCCCAATAAACAAATTCAATGCCTCTAGGAAAAAAAAACTGAAGAGGATGTTTGTGGATGAAGAAATGTCCCTGGGCAGAGAAGTACAAACCGACCACGCTAATAGGACACTGAATAATGGTTAGCATAAACAGTTTGGAGCGATGACTAAATAAAGTCCCTAATGTCAGATCTGCCTGGAGCAGCTAAATGAAGTGAGATTTTCACCCCATAACTGTTGGATTCTGGCACATTAAAAAGCTCACTCATTTTCTCTCCTGGTACCCT
This sequence comes from Varecia variegata, assembly GCA_028533085.1. Classification (NCBI taxonomy): domain Eukaryota; kingdom Metazoa; phylum Chordata; class Mammalia; order Primates; family Lemuridae; genus Varecia; species Varecia variegata. The sequence continues at coordinate 54,058,135 of CM052438.1, read as the reverse complement.
CTTCTTTTAAGTTCTGCTCATTCGGCCCACTCTTGATGATTCAACACTCATTATTCTACCAGTTTATTCCAGAAACATTTATTGAGCACTTATTTCACTCATAGCACAGGAGAAATACAAAGGTGAAAAAGTTAGTCTGTACTCTCAATGATGTTAGAGTAACCAGGGAGATATACAAGTGGATAAAAAAACTAAAAGTCAGGAGAAAAAGTTATCGTTGTTATGAAAGTGATATAAGAAAGAACAAAGGGAGCCATCAGCTCTGAGTAGATGATGTTTATTTTGACCTAAGTCATGTTCCAGTTAGTTGTCTTACAGGGGCCTTGTGACTTTCCAAGAGGGAGTTATAGGGTTCCTTGTTTCCCAAACTTATGTTCATGGCATTGGTGCCTTCACTTTTGGTGAACTGTTGACCATCTCGCTGAACTCAATTTGGAAAATGCTGAAGAAAGACATCTATTGTGCAGAGAAGGTGTGTTCAGAAAGGGACCTCGAGCTTTCCCGCCCAGAGGAAACTGGCTTAGCCGTCTTTGCTGCATCTGGGTTTCTTTGAGGCAGCAATGGTTGTCCAGTCAGTTTCACATGCTGGTGTGTTTCATGTGGGACCAAACTGGTGCCTTGGGGATTAACCAAGCCCCAGTACATGGGAGGGCCCCTCAAGAGCCTTTGTTTCCTTTAGCTATTAAGCATGTTTACCCACATGTCAATGTGCACAAATGTTTGGAGTCAAAATGAACCAGTAACACATTGTAAAGACAAAACCACTGTGTCCCTACTTGCTCATCTGTAAAAGGACATGTTTCCCATTTGCAAACCCCAAATATGCCAATTGCAAAGGTGAATAAAAAGAAAAACAAAGCATTCTACCCACTAAAAAAATAACATGTTTCAGATAATAAAAAAGTAATATTTTTCAGAAGATTATTTTTTATATGAAGTTGGTTCATGAATTTTGTTTATGATTCAAACACATTTTATAAATCTGAATTGTATCCAAATGTGCCTGATTGAGTATTAGGATTCTTGAGAAGAATGATCATCTTGGGACCAGTTTCCATCAATATTCCTAATGGCTGATATTTGTATTGTGTCTGCAGTTTGCAAAGTACTTTTGTATTCATGATCTCACTTAATCCTCACAGATAATCCTTAATCCTAGTAGGTAGCTAGGACAACTCTTACTCCCATTTGACACATGAGGATACTGAGGTTTGGAGAGGTAGTGGCTTTCCACTCAAGCCATGTGCACAGCTGGGGAGTATCCGCTAATGAGTGTTAGAGTTGGCCCTGACACTCTCACTCTAGCATCCTTTCTACCCCCCATGCTCTCTCCTAGGACAAGTGCCAGTGCCATCCCAAGGGGACAAGGAATCTCCTATCCTTCCTGTGGATAGGAGGAAGGATAATTCTTCACTAATTCTATGTCGTATTCATTCTTTCAGCAAACCCTCACTGAGTGTTGCTAGGCACAGGAGATACCATGGTGACAGAACATACATACCCCCATCCTCATCCAGTTCATAGTCAGCTGGAGAAGATATACAATGAAACAAGCACCAATAATAGAGTGTGGTTATCCTATGACACAGCAGCCTTGGGGGTCACTGGCCTAAACTCAATGCACCCATTGTCTACACCACTCATCTGACCCTGGGCTTTGCTGCCTTTTGTATAATAGTAATAACCATCATGTACTAAGTGCCTACTATGTGCCAGTCACTGCATCTGGCTTAGATACATTCTTCCATTGAATTCTCACTACAGCCCCTATAAAGTAGGCATTAGGATTTTATTTTATAGATGAGGACATTGGAGCTCAGAGAAATTGAATAATGACGTATTAGTTATGTATTGCCATGTAACAAATTTCCCCAAAACTTAGTGGCTCGAACAACAGCATTTACTATCTCACAGTTTCTGTGAGTCAGGAACCTCGGCATGGTTTAGCAAGTCCTCTGCATAGGGTCTGTCACAAGGCTGCAATCAAGGTGTCAACTGGGACCACAGTGATGTCAGGGCTCAACTGAGGGAGGATCTGTTTCCAAGCTCACTCACGTGGTAGTTGGCAGGATTCAGTTCCTCACGGGCTAGTGGCCTGCGGATCCCAGTTCCACACCAGTTGGCTGGAGACCATGCTCAGCCCCTTGTCACATGGGCCTCTCCAGAGGGCAGCTTACAATGTGGCAGCTTGCTTCTTCAGAGTCAGAGAGAGAGGGTGCAAGCAAGGCCGAAGTCACAGTCTTTCACAGCCTAATCTCCAAAGTGACATCCCATCACTTCTGCCTGTTCTATTCATTAGAGTCACTAGGCCCAGCACACAAACACACAAAAGGAGAGGCTCACACAGGGAGCACACATCAGGAGGTGGGGTCACTGGAAGCCACCCTGCCACACTTGCCAGCAGCTAATGTGTAGTATTCCCAGAACCCACGTCCACGTCCGTCTGCCTTGCAAAACCCGTGCTCAACACACCAAGTGACAGTCTCACAGGTTCCCAACACGCACATCGTCAATCATGTTAACAGTTTCCTAAGCACTGTTACATACATGATTTGTTTCATTCAAGATACACAAAGGCAGATATCTTAATTCTCATTTTATAAAGGAGAAAACTGAAACTCACAAAGCATAAATGACTCGTGGGCTTGTGTAAGTCATTATAATTTCTAGTGTTGAAGTTTAATGACTTTTTAGTGTTGAAGCTTAAATGACTTGCCCAAGTTCACACCAGATGGATCTTAAGTGTAGGTTTCCTGCTTCCAAATTCCAGGAAGCTCAAGCTACAACTGTACCTTTCATTGATTTCTACCCATTTTCAGCTCCTAACCCTCTGCTCCCACTCCCTGTTGCCTGCTCAAGGCAACAGCCTCCTGCTGAGTGGTCTCCCTGTCTCTACTCTCCACCCTGAAATCCATCCTCCACAGGGCACCCAGAGTGAGCTTTCTGAACTCTGATCTGATCTTGAAACTTTCCTGCTTAAAACCTTCCCTGGTCCCTCGTTGCTCTCGGCATAATGCTGATGTTCCTGACCACAGGGACAAGGCCCTGCCCCTCTGGTCCCTCCTTTTCCTGCCAGCCTTAGCTCTCACCATCCTCCCATCATCATTTCTGCTCCCGCCACCCCGACCTGGCAAGGCCACTGTCTCTCGTGTGCCCATGCCCTTTCTCATTTTCTGGCTGTCCCTGTGTTCCCCCAGCCCCTTTCCCTCTTAACCTAGTTATGACCTCCAGCTCACCCCTGATGACAGCTTTCTCTGATGCAACCATATCTGGATTGGGTATCCTTCCTTTGCCGTCTCATGGAAGGCCTATTGTGCTGGCCACACTGTGTTGTTATTGTTAGTGTTTGGGAAGACAGACCCTGAGCTTTCCTTGTCAATTATATCCACTCCCATAGCATCAGGACCATGGGAGTGACTTAACAAAAATGATTGAATGAATGAGTGAATGAATGCAATCTCTATTTCCATGTTCCTGGGATTAAAGGCATCCAGGTGCTTACTCACCAACCCACAGGTCACTGAGCTTCCTTTAGTCCTGAAGACTTCAGAGGGATAGTCTAGTCATTGCTAGGGACCCCCTCCCAATAGCTTAAGGCAATCTATTTATTCATTTGCTTTGTCAACAAATATTTGCACCAGGCACGTACTGTGTGCTAGAATAGAGTCAAAGTGAGTTAGGTACATAAGAGTCCAGACCAAAATGAGCTCTCAGTCTGGTGCCTGGAGCTTATGCTATTTTCAAGAGAGTTTCTCTGGGGAATAGTGGGTTTATGTTTATAAAGTACTTAATAAAGACACTACCTTGGTATTACTGTCCTCTCCAAAATACTCTGGATTTTTACTCACTGTAGCATCATCAGCCTCTTCTGGAATGTTATCTTATAACAATCTACTGTTCCATTTTCTTTTTTTTTTTATTTCAGCTTATTATGGGGGTACAAAAGTTCTGGTTAAATATATTGCCCATGCCCCTCCCATCCCCACCCCCGAGTCTGAGCTTCAAGCGTGTCCATTCCCCAGACAGTGCACATCGCACTCATTATGTAGATATACACCCATCCCCTCCCCCATTTTCTTTTGTTTTTTAAGTTTTGGGGATGTGTGGCCAGTGGCTAGCAACACCTCCTCTGAACTGATGGCAGCATACACACCAGCCACAACGTTGTTTGGAATTGTTTTTGAAATGGTAATAATTTTAGGAGTTACTGTTAAAAAATAATATAGTTCAGCAATATAGTCAATAAGATAATTTAACATTTTATAACCCTTCTTCATTCCCTTCTAGTTAAAAAATAAAAAATAAAAATCATTCTCACAGGCTTAGGGGTTTGTAAGCTTCTATAGGATTTTAAGCCACCATCATTAGAGTTTGCACAGTTAATACTCCAGGCGGCTTCAGCCCATGGGAGGGGAGGAAATGCTCCAGCAGGATGGGACTGACTTTTTTCTTCTCCAGTAGGGACATTCAGTTATTCATGCATTCATTTATTCTCTCACTAGTCCTAACACTTACTGCAGTAATCATTATATAGCACTGATGCACTAATTACTATATGCTAGCCACTGTATTAAATGTTTCCCACTTATTGCCCACAATGACATTCAAAACCAGTACTCTTGGCATCCCCGTTTTACAGATGAGGATTTTGAGATTTAATAAGCTCAAGTAAGTTACTCAGGGTCACACAAGCATTAAGTGGCAGGACAGGAATTCAACCTCAGATCAGTCTGACACGAGAGCACACATCTTTAACCATTGTACCCTTCTCCATTCCCTTAATTCCGGAAATATTCAATGTGACTTGCAAAAACATATTTGGTACACACACACACACACACACACACATGCACACACACAAAATCAGTAAAGTAAAAAGGAAAAAGGAAAATTAAGGTAGAAACAAATAAGATGAAGTGAGACTTAGTATACAACGTATATACCCATAGAGTCTGGTGGACTTTGTAGAAGAAAACAGCAAATTTGATTCTACATTTCTCAGTCATAGAGTGAAATGTGTTCATTTATATGCTTTACTATAGCCATAAAATCAAAAACAAACTAGATGCTCAGGGGGAAAAAAATCTCTATCTTGATACTGAGACTTACAGAATATTTCTCACTTGAGCCTCTTAAAAATGACTGTGCGGTGTAATGATAGACAGGCTGTCAAACTCAACAGCATCCCTACAAAATCAGCAATGGTTCTGTGAGGCTGTTTCAGAGCCCCACTTATAACACATCGCAGTGTACTAAAACATCAAAGCCCAGGTTAAAAGAGCAAAACCAGATTTTGTAGCCTTCCAATGGCTTGGCTTGGACCCCAGGAAGCAGAGCTCCAAAAACACATTTTCTAACACCAATCCTGGAGCTTTACTCTTGGACACTAGTCTGGGACACAGGCATTCCACAGCATGAGTTAGAGGCAGGCCTTTGTCCTTATATCAAGTGTCAAGGTGTTCACACCCTCCAGCAGAAAGTGAGAAGCGTTTCCAGCACAGGCACCTGATGTGTGTGCCCCACCTCAGCTCTATGCAGAGCCAGACACAGAAGAGCCACCAGAGTAGGGCTCAAGTCCCTCAGAAAAGGATTCTGGGTGCATCAGGGTAATGTAGGTGATGGACCCCCAAAACCTTATCCCACAGAAGAGGGCTATGATCATTTTAGCCTAGAAAATTTTTTAATCATGTCTGGGCGTGGTGGCTCACACCTGTAATCCTAGCACTCTGGGAGGCCGAGGTGGGCGGATTGTTTGAGCTCAGGAGTTCGAGACCAGCCTGAGCAAGAGCGAGACCCCATCTCTACTAAAAATAGAAAGAAACTAGCTGGACAACTAAAAATATATATAGAAAAAATTAGCCAGGTATGGTGGCGCATGCCTGTAGTCCCAGCTACTCGGGAGGCTGAGGCAGAAGGATCGCTTGAGCCTAGGAGTTTGAGGTTGCTGTGAGCTAGGCTGATGCCATGGCACTCTAGCCCAGGCAACAGAGTGAGACTCTGTCTCAAAAAAAAAAAAGAAAAGAAAATTTTTTAATCAGCTATAACCAATATTTAGGCACAGTCATTAAAATATATAAATCAATAAGTAATACATGGATTAAAGTGGATCTTGAATATCTAACTTTAAGCAGTGTCACACCCTGGGGAACACTTCAAGGTAAACCAATAATTAAATACAAGGACCTGGGGGGGTTTTCAGGACAAGTTAGTTAGATGTTGGAAGATGTTTGAGACGTGGTCCATAGGACTCCGCCCCAGCACCTTGAACAATTGTTTCTTCTCACCTGCTTTGAAGGCAACTGCCAGAGTCCAGGCCTGGTATCCTGGAGCCATAAAGCCAATTTGGCAACCTGAACAGTACAACATCATCCTCGGGCCCAAACAGGGGTCTACCTACACTCTCGGTGGAGGCACGGGGCAGGCTGTGGGGCTGTGCCTGAAAGAGTCTCTGAACTCGTTGGTCCTGCACTCCATTGGTAACTACTTTACACATGCACGTACAAAGTAGATTATAAATATCCATTACTGTACCAATGTTTCATCAGCAATACAAACATCCATTAAAATGAAGATTGGGAGGAGTGAGATGTAAAATGAACAGAAAGAGTTCTCTGGAAATTCTACTGTTTTCTTCCCATACTCCTTTGTATTATCTTGCACACACTGCCTCTTTGGAGACCACTGTCTTAAAGAAGCTGGGTCTTCTCTGGACCACCTATTCACCCTTCCAGAAAGCTTCACATGGTCCATCCCCAGCCCTTCTCCCCAGTTGTCCCCATTAGGGTCTCACCCCAACTCAACTCTCCATCGCATCTGCACCCACACCATTTCCTGCATGTACGATGTATGAACTCTGAATTTTTTGTCCATGTTGTTCCTTCAGCCCAAATGCCTTTCCCTCTGTCTCCGGCTACTAAACTTCTTCAATTTTTAAGACCCAGTTCAAGTTCTATCTCCACCCTGTAATTAACCTAGATCCCATCTCAAATAGAATCACTTTCTTCCATAATAATAAGAAAAATTATCCTTTCTAATTGTCCCAATATCCTTGCAAAATATTATTAAATATTTTACAGATCCAAGATCACACCTTTAGTGACTAACAGGAGCAGGATTTGAACTCATTTCTATAACAACCCAAAGACCATGTTCTTTCTAGCATACCAACCTTTCCTTCACGCATTGGCTTCCCACAACAGAAAATGCACTTTACATATATTCTTTCATTGCATCCTCAGCTAGCCCTGTAAATGCATGCTATCATCCTAGATTGGAGCTAAGAAAACACAGCCTTAGAGAGGTAAAGTGACTTGTCTAAGGGCACATAGTTAACAAACAGCAGGGATGGTTTCAAATCTAGATCAGTCTGACTGGAGACCCCATGTGCTTTCTGTTTCGCCATGCAAGTGGATCTGTTCTCATTACTCGTTACTTCCACTTCACTTTAGCTTTTAGTCATTTTGCCTTGGATTAGATAGCAACTTCAATATCTCTTTTCTTCGCTGCTCTGTAAGATAATTGAGGACAGAAAATATGTTTTACTCAACTCTGGTGGCTAATACGTACACATCAAAAGTATGTACATAAAAGTCAAGTTGAACCCTACAGGCAGAATTATTGCAAAGAAACTCAATTCACTGTGCTGTCCCCATCTCTAGAGCTTTTGTACCTATTAGCTGCCAACTGTGGATTCAAAGAATATGAAAAGGAAATTGAAAAAGGTGGAAGAGACCATCACCTCTTGCTAGCCCCTAAAAGATCATTCTTAATGAGCCACAAGCTGTCCTTGGAAACTGTTTGATTACTAAGAAGCTCTTTCCTGTTCACTGTGAGCAGAGTGCTGGCAACATCTCCTGAATGATGACAGAGGTCCAGGTAGCCATCCAGATGCCAGGACATGCTGGGGACATGGAGGGATAGCACTGAGATTACGGCCTCCAGGGGAGGTCTGTTAAATCCTACACTCCTCCTCTCACTAACACTCCTATGTTTGGCAAGCTTTTAGGAGACAACATATGTGGCCTAGGAGAGACATGATATGTCAGCCTATTTGCAAGTAGCCCTAGTGTAGTAGGCAGAATAGTGGCTCCAAAAGACTTCAGATCCTAATCTCTGGAACCTGTGAGTGTTAACCTTATATGCAGTCATGCACTGCATAACAGTGTTTCAGGTGGACTGTAAATGGAATGGTGGTCCTATAAGATTACAATAAAGCTGAAAAATTCCTATCACCTAGTGATGTCATTGCTGTCATAACATTGTAGCGTAATGCATCACTCATGTGTCTATGGTGATGCTGGTGTAAACCTACTATGCTGCCAGCCATATAAAAGTATAGCACATACAATTATGCATCATACATGATACTTACTAATGATCATAAATGACTGTTACTGGTTTATGTATTCACTGTACTTTTTATTGCTATAATATTTTAGAGAGTATTCTTTCTACTTAATTAAAAAAAAAGTTAACAGCCTCAGGAAGGTCCTTCAGGAGATATTCCAGAAGAAGACATTGTTATCATAGGAGATGACAGCTCCATGCACGTAATTGCTCTTGAAGACCTTCCAATGGGACAAGATGTGGAGGTGGAAGACAGTGATAGTGATGATCCTGATCCTGTGTAGGCCTAGGCTAATGTGTGTTTTTGTATCTTATTTTTAACAAAAACATTTAAAAAGCAAAAAATAAAAATAAAAATAAAAATAAATTTTTTTTTTTAATTTTTTTTTTATTTCAGCTTATTATGGGGGTACAAAAGTTCTGCATAGATATATTGCCCATGTCCCTCCCAATCCCCCGAGTCCGAGCCTCAAGCGTGTCCAATCCCCAGACAGTGCACATCGCACTCCTCCTGTAGGTATACACCCATCCCCGCCCCCACCCCCGTCCCCCCCAAGTCAGAACTTCAAGCGTGCCCATTCCCCAGACAGTGCACATTGCACTCATCATATAGGTATACACCCATCCCCCTCCAGAACATGTACAATAAGGATACAAAGAAAGAAAGCATTTTTGTACAGCTGTACAATATGTTTGTATTTTAAGCTAAGTGTTATTACCAAAGAGCTGCAGGTTAAAAAAAATTAAAAAGTTTATAAAGTAAAAAGTTACACTAAGCTAAGGTTAATTTATTATTGAAGAAAGAAAAAAATTATAAATTTAGTATAGCCTAAGTGTACAGTGTTTGTAAGATCTATGGTAGCATACAGCAATGTCCCAGGCCTTCTCAGAACATATTCCTGTCATTAAGTGGCACATGACTGTAGTAAACTCTTTGCAGATGTTAACTAAGCTAAAGACCTTGAGATGAGAGATTATCCAGGGTTATCAGGATGGGGTCTACACGCCATCACATGTATCCTTACAAGGGAGAGGGAGATTTGACAAAGAAGAGAAGGTGATGTGACCTTGGGGACAGAGATTGAAATAATATGGTCACAAGCTAAGGAGCACAGCCCTGCCAACACCTTGACTTCAGCCTGGTGATTCTGATTCCAGACTTCTGGCCTTCAGGACTATGAGAGAATAAATTTCTGTTGCTTCGAGCCACTAAGTGTGTGGTAATTTGTGACATCAGCCACCAGAAACTATTAATAATAGACCTAGTGAGAGCTTTTGTGGAAGGAGCTAGAAGCTGATAGCAGAAATGACATTGAAGAACTCAGGCACAGCACCCAGCACCTCTCCATACTTAAGTGTGCTCAAGACCTTGGCTGCCATGTTCCAGGGAAACCAGGCTCTTCCCCACCTCCAGAAACCTGCACTTCCTTGGAAGCTCCCTCAGTCCGGAGGCAGGATGACTATTTCTAAGATGACCATTGCGCCACCCACCAAGGTCCTACAAGAACTAACTCTTGTTGAGGCTTTTGAGCCAGTTAAACCCACCATGATCATGTGCTTGTTATTATTATTAAATGTATGTTCTATGGATGCCATCCTCACCTTCATCCTCATTCCCTTACCTCCTTGGGTTTATCTCCTTAGGCCCAAACTCCCACTGGCCCCAAGCCTTCCACCAGGCCCTTTGGGAACGCTACCCATGCACCTCCCAGCTCTTCACTGCTCTCGCTCCCTCTGGGTTTTGCCTACCACATTGAGAACCCCAAGCCATCAACCCCTTCTACGGATCAGTGCCCTGTCTTGGCTTCCTTGCCCGTCTGGCCCACACCCCACAGCTCACTAGTTCAGCTGCTCCCTTGCCAATATCCTCACCTCCCTTACTCCACTTTTCCTCCCGTCGCATCTTCCTGGCAAAATCCCACACGCAAATCAACCCAAACATCTGGCTTCCCTCGTTGCTACCTGGGCTTCTGAGCGCCGGTGAAGAAAATCAGAAACACCCAGGAGAACTCTAGCTAATCACGGTCTCTGGCCTCACCTGGCCCCTCAAGGCGCTGCGACACTCTGCATGTTTTTCTGGTTGGCCTTCTCCACCCGTCTCCACATGGCAGATCAAACCTTCTCCACTCTCACCAAGGCCCTACTACCTCTGTACCTGCTCAGCCCTATGCACTTATTTATCCATTCATTGTTTCTTTCAACAAATGTTGGTTGCGTGCCTACCGTGTGCCAGGCACTGCACTAAGCATAGGGAACACACGGTGAAGAGACAGATGTGACCCCTGCTCTATCAGGACATACAAGTCACCAGAAAATACTCTCTTGGCAGACCACCTTTCCTGCTCTTTGAGAGGGGACACAGAAGCCATCTGAGGGGAATCTCCACCTTCCTGTCCCCAGACTCACACCACTGCACCTTTTTTTCACCCTTTATGCTCCTTTCTTGTACAAAGGGAACAGTGTTTCTCCTTCTGTCTACAACCAATCCCTCAACTGATGCTCCAAGGCCCCTCGCCTCCGGGCTCCTCAAGCTCCTGGTCCTATAAATTGCCCCCTTCTCTTGAATCTCCACCCTTTCTTTCTCTTTCCAATGTCTTTTCACCGTCAGCATTAAAACAGTCCTAGGTCCTTTCTATCTTAAAAATAATAATAACTCTCCCAAGCTACTGTCCTAATTTCTCCTCTTCACAGCTGAATTCCTTTAAAGAGTTGTCTGTGTTCATGGTCTCTACTTCCTTGTTTCTCAATGCCCCAGACACCCACTGTGATTAGGCATATGCCCCACTCCCATACTGATGTTACTGTAACTGTTCTCAATAAACTCAGCAGACATTTCCCAGTTCTTATCTTTCCTGACCTCTGTGTAGGACTTCACACTGTTGACCACTCCATCCTTTTGGAAACACCACTTCTTGAGTTTCCACAATACCACACGCCTCTGGTTGTTCTTTTTTCTCTCTGTGGTAGGCAGGATCCTAAACATGTCCCCCCGCCCAAATTCCCATCTCCCAATTATTTAATCAAACACTAATCTAGTTACTGCTGTGAGGGGACTTTGCAGATGGAATTAAGGTTGATGATCAGCTGACCTTAAAATGGGGAGAGGAGCCTGGGTTATGCAGGTGGGCCCCATGTGATCACATCTGCTTGTAAAAGCAGAAGAGGAAGGTAGGAGTCAGAGAGCTGTGACAGAAGAGACTCAACTGTGGAAAGGACTTGTGCTGCCATTGCTGGCTTTGCAGAGAGCCAAGAGCCAGGAAGTGTGAGTTGCCGCTAGAAGTTGGGGACAATTCCTTGCCAGCAAGGACATCTGCCAATAACCTGAATAAGCCTGGAAATGGATTCTCCCCTAGAGCTTCCAGCAAGGACCACAGCACTGCCAACACTTTGATTTCAGTGTGAAACTCTCAGCTAAGAACGAGCTGAATCATGCTGTGCCCAGACTCCTGACCTACAGGAACTGAGGTAATAAATAGGCATTGTTGTAAAATGACAAATTAGTGGTAAAGTACTATGGCAACTATAGAAAACTAATACACTCTATTCTCCCTCTCTGCCTCTTTGTAGATTCCTCTTTCTCTACCTGTCCCTAAAGCACAGCTTCCCATTCTATGCTGTCTTCCTGAGTAATATTAATATTATTAGCTCCATGGCTTCAATTCCCATCTACATCCTACTAAATCCATAAGCCATAACTCTGTCTCAGATATCTTCACTGAGTTCTAAACCCCTAAATCCAACTGTCTGCTAGATATTGTCATCCATATGACTCAGAGGCATCTAAAACTCAACATGTCCAAACCTGAACTCATACCTGCCCCTACAGCTGCTCCTACTCCTGAGCTATGGTGTCATAGTTATCCAGCTGCCAAAGTCTAAACCTGAGCCTTATCCTGTCTCCTCCTTCTTCTTCAATGCTAAATCCAATCCCCATGTCCTATCTATTCCAACTACTAATTTTCTCGATCCCATCTACTTCTATCTATTTTCCCAGTATAAGTCACCATCATCTCTCTTTTGTGCTACTGCAAAAGCTCTCACTGGTCTCCTTCTCCCCAGTGGTACACTCTGCAGTCCATTCACCTAGCTGCAGTCAAAATATCATTCCCGTGGCCAGACATGATGGCTTATTCCTGTAATCCTAGCACTTTGGGAGATCAAGGCGGGAGGATTACTTGAGGCTAGGAGTTGGAGACCAGCCTGAGCAAGATCAACACCCCATCTCTGCAAAAAACAGAAAAATTAGCTGGATGTGGTGGCGTACACCCATCTGTAGTCCCAGCTACTCAGGAGGCTGAGGCAGGAAGATCAATTGAGCCCAGGACTTTGAGGTTGCAGTGAGCTATGATCACACCACTGCACTCTAGCCCAAATGACAAAGGGAGACACTGTCTCAAAAAAAAAAAAAAATCACTCCTGCGATAAAATCTCTATCTATGGGGAGAATATAATAGAATAATATGACTGGAGACCAAGTTACTATTCTGAAGAATGTCAAGGGAATCATTCATAACTGGGGCAAAAAGGTAAAGAAGAAAAAACATGAGAGAAAAAGTAAGAGATATGGAGGATGACTTCATGAGGTCCAAACCTATGATTTTTTAAAATGTGGGAGTGGGAAGAATTCTTTTTAATAGAGGATAATATCCCATAGTCCTAGAAAGGAATTTCCAAGTGCCCTAGACCATTAATGACAAAGGCCCATGCCTAGGTTTATCCTAATAAAATTTCTCATTGGGTGGCTAAAGACAAAGGAGGAAAAATACTAACTTTCCAATAGAAAACAATTTTACATCTAGAATCGTATATTCAGACAAACTAACTTGACATGGGAGGGCAAAATGAAGGTATTTTTCAGATATGCATAAAGACCAGCTCTCTAAATGAATTGTCTGTGATGTGTACTGAGCCAGTATTTTGATTAGCCTTCTACAACTCTAGAAAGTCAAGTCACCTCGAACGGATCTGATCTGAGCAAAATGAAAAATTTCATTCTACCATGACTTGTAAGCAAAGTAACCAGGAGCATTTATAGGTAAATCTAAATGAGTTAGTGTGTGTTTTACAGTTGACCAAATTTCAGAATTTTACTATCTCCAGGATGGCTTATACTTTGATTCTTTGAAATGAATCAAATGAGATGAAATTCAGAACACCAAAAGACAAAACGATCAAAGGTTTCACAACCCTTTGTTTGTTATCATATGTAATGCTTAAATGATATTTAGATATTTCCCATATTGATTTCAGTCCTCTGCCCAAACCTTGGAAACAGGGGTTATACAGACAGTCCCAGGACCCAGAGCTGGGGTTGCTTGCATAGTGCTTAAGGACAGGAATGCCCTTACGAGGAATGCCAGGAGCCTAATGCCAAGCCCTGCAGGGGATTTCGAGGTTATAATTCCAGCAAGCAGATTATAGACCTATGGTGAAATTTACTTAAAACTACCACCCAAGGGGAAATCCATTGTGAACTCTGACCACGGCAAAATCCCATTACAACTTGCTTGTGATACGAAGGCACATAATAAAAGAGCAAGCAATCAAGAGTCCCAAACAAAAGGCTTCAAGCAGGGCCTCGCAAATGTTTTTTCTCCATTTCCCAGATTTCACAAGATAGGGCATAAAGCCCTTGAACATAGTGCTGAAAAACAGTGGTCACGATTAGCACCCACTGCCTATTCTAGGGGTTTGTTTTATTATTGGATATAGGCACAGTTACACCAAAAACTGCCCAAGCTACATTAGTGACACAGTGAAAGCTATCTTAACATTATAAACTCAAGTTGATGTTTCAATTTAACTCTAATTTTATTAAGTCTTTTCTTGTCTGTTTTCATATAAGCATTTACTGATTCATTTTTTTCCCTAAGATGCCAGCTTTCTCCTGTTTTCTGTATACAACATGTATACATATTAAGTGTTTTTATTATGAGAGGGTTTTGAATTTTTGTCAAATTCTTTTTCAGTATAATTGAGGTAATCATGTAGGTTTTGTCTTAATTCTGTTAATGTGATGTATTACGTTGATTGATTTTTGTGTGTTGAATCCATCTTTAAATTCTAGGAATAATTTGCACTTGGTAATGGTGTATGAACCTTTCAGTGGGCTGTCAAATCTGGTTTGCTAGTATTCTGTTGAGGATTTTTGCATCTATGTTTATCATGGATTAGTTTTCTTTTCTTGTGGTGTCTTTGTCTAGCTTTGCTATCAGGCTGACCTCATAGAATGAGTTAGAAAGTGTTCCTTCCTCTACAACTTTTTGGAAAAGTTTCAGAAAGATTGGTATTAGTTCTTTTTAAAATATTTAGTAGAATTCACCCACAAAGGCATCAGATCCAGGGCATTTTTTTGCTGGAAATTTTTGATGACTGATTAAATCTTCTTACTGGTGTAGGTCTGCTATGTTTTAAATGTTTGTGTCCCCCCCACTCACCCAAAATTCATGTTGTAACTTAATTTCCAATGCAACAACATTAAAAGGTGGATCCTTTAGGAGGTGATCAGTCCATTAGGGCTCTGCCTTCATGGATGGGATCAGTGCCTTATAAGAGTGCTGGATGGAAGCAACTAGGGCCTTTTGCCCTTCCTCCTTCCACCATGTGAGGATGTAGCAACAAGACGCCCTCTTGGAAGCAGGGACCAGCCCCTCACCAAACACTGAACCTGCCAGCACCCTTGATCTTAGACTTCCAGCCTCCAGAAATGTGAGAAATAAATTTCTATTCTTTATAAATTACCCAGGCTCAGGTACTTTGTTATAACAGCAGGAACAGCCTAAGGCAAGGTCTATTCAGATTTTCTGTTTCTTTGTGACTGGTCTTGGTAAATTTTGTTATTAGGGATTTGTCCATTTCATCTAGGCTATCCAACTTGTTGTCATATAGTTGTTCATAGTACTTTCTTATAAGCCTTTTTTATTTCTATAGAATCAATAGTCATGTCCCACTTTCAAATCTGATTTTATTTGAGTCTATTCTGTCTTTCTCTCTCTCTTCCTCTCTCCCTCCTCCCCACCCCATTTTATTCATCTAGCTAAAGATTTGTCAGTTTTTTTGAACTTTTCAAAGAACTAACTTTTGGTTTCACTGATTATTTTCTATTGTTTTTCTATTCTTTATTTCATTTATCTCTGCTCTAAGAAAAAAAGAAGACAAACAATGTTAGAAATTAGCATAAGAACCTAACTATAGATATAGAAAAGGTCTTTTAAAATATGAAAAATATGTTATACAAATTTATAAATAAATTTGAAAGTTCACATGAATTGTATGCTTTTCTATGAATATGTACGACTCAAGAAGAGGAAGGAAAAAGTTAGTGGACCCACAATCATTCAATAGATGTTTTAGATTTTCAGAGATTTATTCCAAAAATGATAGTAAGCTTAAATGATTTTAATGGCAACTTCTACCAAGGACCCAGATTCTGTGTTATTTAAAGTAATACAGAGCATAGCAAAAAAAAAAAAAAGAAGGAGAGAGGGTGGCCTGTTCATCTCATCATATGAGGCTGGCATAGCCTTGACACCAAGATGAAAAAAGACAATAAATGAAGGAAATTTATTCTCACTTAGGAAATCATTCTCACTTAGGAAATCATTCTCACTTAGGAAAATGATTTCAAAAGTCATAAACACAAAAACAGCAAATGGAATGCAGTAGTAAATGTTTAAAATATACATCATGATCAACTTGAGTTTATCCTAATTATGCAAGGATGTCTCAGTATTAATATATCTATTAATTTAGTTAAACATATTATCAAGTTAAAGAATAAAAGCCATAAAAACCAACCAATTTCAAGAAATATTGGATAAAATAACCTCCCAATCTAACCTAGGGAAGAAAAACATCTTAGCAACCTAAGACTAGAAACAAGCTTACTTAGCATCGGAAAGCTATCAGAAAATTCTAACAAACCTTATATTAAAAGCATTCCCATTAAAATCGGATAGAATACAAAGATCTTTACTATCATCATTGGACTGGAGATTGTAGCCAATGCAGTAAAACAAGAAAAGGAAACAAGAGGTATAATTTGCAAGAGTCAAAAGTACCAAAGGATCAGATCAACATCTGATCTATGGTAAGCTTGAAAAGAAAGAGGGAGGAGAAGACTCAAAGAGCCAGAACCAGGTCAAGACATGGGGGTTCAGTTAATATTATTTGGGGGATGTTAGGTAAGGTCCGGTTAGTAGTTTCCAGGTCAGATAAATTGGTGTCAGTCCTAACTTTACCCTCTTGTTTTAGCTTTTATATAATCCAAATGTGGCATTTGCGAAAAATTTTATCATATACACATACACACCCATACACACAAAATGTCATTATTTACAGTGCATATGATATCTTCTAAGGCATCCCAAGATAATTTTTAATGAAAATTAATAATGGATTCATCGAAGGAGATAGATACATGATCAACAAAATCAATATTTTTCCAGAATTAATCAATTAGAAAATTTAATAAAAATTCTATTCACTAAAGCAGCATATAAAATATCTAGGAAAAGGGGTAACAGGAAATATACAGAAAACAATATAGAGAAAGATTTTTTTAAAGTTATTAAAGGATATTTTTTAAAGACTAGGTCAAATAAAGAGATATGCATATTCCTGAATTGAAATCTTTATTATTATAAAAACCCCATTCTCTCAAAAGTAAATATAAATTAATATAATTTAAATTAAAATTATAAAAGGATTTTTATCTATTTAACAAGCTGATTCTAATATTTCATCTGGAATAGAGAACACATTGGAATGGTCAAGTAAATTTCAAAAAAGACCAATGAAGGAAAACATGCTCTGAGAGCTTTCTAAACATGCTATAAAGATAAAATAATTTAAAATGGGGGGTTGAAGCAAAAATAGATGATTAGATCAAATAAAAAGACTAGAGAGTCCAGACACAATCTAATGTGCACGTGGAAATTTAGTATATAATAAAGGGCTGCTGCTGTTCTTGTTGTTTTCTTCAAATCTTTGGTGAAATAAAAGTGGTACATAACTATTCATTTAAAAACCTTATATCCTTACATCACACCATTTACACAAATTAAACTTAAATATGTTAAAGAGTTACACATAAGAAACAAAATCATAAAAATATTAGAGAAATATAGTGGAAAATTCAGAAGCCAATAAAGGATGAAACTGAAATATTAAGTACATAAAAATTAAAAATTGCTGTGGGTTAAGAGACGTTATAAATAAGATGGCTAAAAGCTAATGTGAAAATTTGGAGAAAAAATTTACTATTAAATACAAATATGGAGACAAAAGATTAATATCCAGACTATGCAAAGAGATCCTGCAAATCAGTAAGACAACAGCGATCAGTTTGTAAAAAATATAGGACAAGGAATATTTATAGGCATTTTACAGAAGAAAAAGTACAACAGCCAATAAAGAGATTAAAGACTAATCTCTGTAACTCATTAAAAAACAAAAAAATTAAAATAACTATGAGATATTCTTTTATCCATCATATTGGCACAAATTCTCAAGTACAAAACTCTAGTGCTGGTGAGAGGTTATGAAAAAGAGCACTCTCATACACTATTTTGAGGATGACAAACTAGTAATGCCTTTTTGCATCACAATTAAAATACACCTACTCCTCCACCCAGCACTTCCAATTATAAGTATCTACCTGAGAGACATACTCACATGTGCACACAAAGACACATGTTCACTGCAGCGGATTTGTAATGGTAAAAAAAAATTAGAGGTGTGAACCAAATTTTCAGTAGGAAGAAAATAGTAGATTATTTTGCAGAAGGGTAACATAGATGGCTAGGATACTAGACCAACTCTCCCACTAAAAACAATTAAAATGCTAGAAAAAATACTAAAAACATCCTAAAGGTAAAAAGAACTGCAAAATAATTAAGAAATACTAAGGAAAGATGATGAATGAAGGTGGAGTCTAGGCAGGGAAGCAGAACACAGAAGCTAGCTCTCACCCTGAGGGCCTTGCCAAACCTAGAGCACTTGGACTTCATTTCCACAGTCTGCGGAACGCCAAGACCTATCAAAAGTGAGGAAAGAGAGAATTCTAGTCCCATAAAGCGAGGACCCCAAAGAGCTATATTCTCAGAAGGAGAAAAACAAAAGTCCTATAAGTTACACCCATAAGCTCTTCCTCACACGAATTTATTACCCAAATTCCATGTCTGAGATGCTCTAAAAAAAAAATGTCAGCCATTCCACAATGTATACATATTTCAAAACATGTTGTACATGATTAATATATACAATTTTTATTTGTCAAAATAAATAAGTTAGAATTTTTTTAAATCTCAAAACAAGTATTTATTTTAAAATTGTTCTGACCTGGTAATGACCTCAGATGCATTGCAAAGACAAATATTCACTGGAAGAATTCACCTTCATTTCTGCCTCTCTCTCTGTCTCTCTCTCTCTCTTTCTCTCTCACACACACACACACACACACACAAATCAAGATATCTAAGCCCTTCTCAATAAAAATTCACTGAGCACACAAGAAAATCTGTCACCAAGATGAGAAGCAACTGAAACAATAGACAACAAAATCAGACCCCAAAAGAATTTAGATATAGGAATTATCAGTCAAAAAGTACAAAATAGTTACTCTTACTATGACCAGTGAAAGAAAATACAAGTTTGAAAAATATGTATAATAAATGAGAAATATAAAAAAGATTTGTACAGAACCAAATTTTCTAAACATGAAAAATATCATAATTAGCATTTAAAGCTCAATAGATAAATTTAACAGCAGGATAGATTCAACAAAAAAGACAATTAAAAAACTGGTAGATAGACCCCCCCCAAAAAAAATTATCCAGAATGAAGAATTTAAAAACATATAAAAAATATGAACAAATTAATTAGAGATATGGAGAACAGATTTAATATATATCTAATTGGCATTTCAAGAGAGGAGCGAAAAGATGGCAGAGGAAATATTTGAAAAGATAATAGCCAAGAATTTCCTAGTAGTGTTGAAAAACACTAATTTATAGATTTGAGATACTCAAAGTTTCTGAAGCAGGATGAATAAAAATAAATTTATACCTATATACATCAGGGCAAACTGTGGAACACAAAGAAAGAGAGACTATGTTAAAAGAGAGAGAGAAAAGACAGATTACTTTCTATCAGTTGGACTGACCGCTGAAATTCCAACAACCCCAATGTAGACCAGAAGTCACTTTAATAATATGGTCAACAGAAGGAGAAAAAAAAACCGTCATTCCAGAATTTTATACCCAGAAAAAACGATAATACTTTATGACACAACAATGCTATGGATTACATGTGGCCTCAAAAAAAACGAGGTAGAGCTACATGTGCTGAAAAGAAAAAATTATCTAAGATATGTCACTATGAGGAAAAAGCATGTTACATAAAATACAGTACAACTCAATGTATGCAAAACATAGTCTATGCTTGTATATGGACCTATATTATACAAATATATTAAAGTAAAGGCAAAGGTATGGAAAGACATATTAAACAGTGAGTAATGATTACCTCTGAGGAGAAGTGATTTATCTGATTATTGAGACAGGAAAATGAGGGTAGAACATGTGTGGTTCACCCTGGGCTCCTTTTTGCTCTTGAGTTTAGACCAGGCTGTCTGCAGGGCACATTTGTTCTTCCCTGCTGCAGGCAACAAGCACCAGGATAGACTCTGTCCCACGTGGGGCCCAAGGCCATGGCCTGCCAGTGCCCAGCAGCTCCTGCCCTGCCTAGATGGACAAGTTCAATTCAAGATGGCGAAGAAGCACGTCGCCTATCATGGCCTTAGGTCCAAATAGCATTTTCCAATTCTGTGCTGTGAGGGATAAATGTCATACTTTGATTTCAATCTGACTTGTGTGTCTTTTTTCTCAGTAAGTTCAACAATTGAACAGAAGATGGATATGAAAAACTGGCCACTTCAAAACTCCAACAATGAGAATGTATTTAATGTAATAACTTGGAGAGCCTGCATCCATAGCATGATTTCAAAATACAGAAAACCAAAGTCATTTGTATTGAAAAGAAGCAGATTTCTTTCCATTCCATTCAGTTCAACACGCAGTTATTAAGCACCTACTACATGCAAGCAAAGTATTCAGACAGATAATCGTGTGAATGAGACAAAGTCCAACCACAAAGGACATGGCAGTGGGGGAAGGGGGCATGCCGCAAACAAGAAACTCTAACGCAAAGCAGGGGAAAACAATCGCTCAAATAGAGGGAGGATCAAAGTTCCATGGGGGCAAGGAGACTGGTCAATTAGTTCTACTAACACTTGGGGGAGTCTGAGCGGACTCCACAGAAGAGAAGGCATTTGAGATCCTTGGAAGGATGAGCACAATTGTGATGGGAAAAGAAGGGCAGAGAGACTAGGAGAAGCAACAGCATAAAGCAGGAAGACACATTCCGGGTTGTATAACTTGCATGACACAGTTGGGACAAAGCAGAATGAGAGAGAGAGAGAGAGGAAGTGGGAAAACGAGAATGTAGTCAGGCTAAGGAAGCTAATGAAAATCGGGATCAAGAATTTAACGTTATGCTGTAGGCAGTGGGAATCCATTTCGGATTTTTTGTGCAGGGAGTGACATGATCAGATCTGTGCTCTAGAAAAATAATTTGGGTGTGAAGAATGGATTGGAGAAAAAAACAGAGAGCATCCGGTTAGGAATTTGCTGTAATAGTGACCATGTAAGCGACACTAAGGGTCTGAGCTGCAGCATTCTCACCGCTAAAGGTAAAGGAAAATGATCGAGAGGGCAGAGCTCCCACATGTTAGACGTGGGGGAATGAACTGTTTCATGCTCCAGTAAGAGGCTTTGAAGAGGAGGGAAGGAAGGGGTTCTCTCCTGGTGCAGCTTGGCCACCCAAGAACAGGAGGCAGTGCCAGGAACCCAGCAGCCAACAGGAAACCTGGTTTCTGGAACATGCTGAAAAGAAGATGTCACCACAGAGCAAAGTGAAACCTCAGCGAAGTTGCAAAGTGGCCCTGGACCCCAGCAGCAGAACTCAGTGTCCTACTTTTAATTTTTTCCTTTTTAAACAGAGGGCCTCTGGTGCCGTGGCCCTGGGACGGGGTTTCTGATCTGTCCCCGAAGCCCTCAGTTGATCTGGCAGCCTCTGCTTCCTGGACAGAGCACGTGGGCAGGTCCCAAAGCAGAGGAATGGGCCTGGGGCACAGTTGGGTTTGGAGGTGCAGTCCCCTCCCTCCTAAGCCACGTCAGAGCAAAGGGGAGGGCTGAGGCAGCACTGGCCACATGCCATCCAGGCACACGGCGATGATCTGGGACCAGACAGAAGCGAACAACCTGGTTTGCTCCTCCCTGATTTTTCTTCAGTTTCATTGTTGCTAAGCCTGGACAAATCAAGCTTCATTTATGTATCTCCAAGATCTCCGGAATGTGCCTGCCAAAGGCCTCTATATTTTAAAGCCTCCCCAGTCAAGGCTTCTTTGATCCCTATGAAGGACTTAATTATATAAAGATCTCAGCGGCTTGATTAATTTTTAATGAGCACAGAGGCCTACAACAAACTTTATTTCCATCATGCAAAAATCCTTTTCAGAAGCCTAAACGGCCAGCCACCACCTTTGCAATTCACCACCATCATTTTATTACCACCATCTTTGGGGGCTCCCAACCCCAAGCTTTAAGGTAAGAGCTTTCAAAAATACGTGCCTATTTTATATTTCTTGGTGTCCTCCACATTAAGATCCAACCTCCATGGTTCCCCACACCCTGGCCCTCTGGTCCTTCCTCTGTTTAGCACCCAACACACAGATGAGCTGGGAGCTGGCCAGACCACAGCTGGGGAGGCTGGCTCCACACGCCTGACCTTGGCAGCTAGGGATGGCGTGCGCTGCTCGGGAGGCCTGCGCTACAATAGCCTCAGTGTTTGAGAAGAACATACCAGCACAGGGCTGAACAAAGGGTCACTTGTACGAGCTGGACCGGCTTTGCTGCTATTACTGTTACCTGGCCCTCCCGGCCATCAGACCCTCCAGCCCTTGTTCCATCCCCTTCTCTTTTCCCCCAGGACTGCATTAGTGTTACCCCAGACACCAGGGCCTCTTCCAAACCCCTGCTGTTCTT
The DNA here is from genome assembly GCA_028533085.1 of Varecia variegata. Classification (NCBI taxonomy): domain Eukaryota; kingdom Metazoa; phylum Chordata; class Mammalia; order Primates; family Lemuridae; genus Varecia; species Varecia variegata. The sequence goes on along the minus strand of CM052438.1, from coordinate 54,035,684 downwards.
AGTGTCAGGACTGCTCGATAATATTCAGGACCACCGAGAACAGCAACGGCAGCAATGTGAATATAACAGCTCGTGTTTACTGAGTGCTCATTAATACTACGTGTGTGCCAGACATGTGCTTCTCACGTAATCCTCAGGTAGATTCCATTAGCGTTCACCTACTACAGAAGAGGAAATCGAGTTCCGTTAACTGGTGTCACATGGCACAGCTGGTAAGTAGCGGCTTGAGCCCAGGGCCACTGACCCTAGCCCCGGAGCTCGTAACTGCCACTCTACACTGCTGAGTTTGTAGAGCTGTGTGTTCCCCATTCACACTCTGCGTTCCGATCACCAACTCTCAGAAAGGAAAAGGGAAAACATAAGCTACCCTCGTACTGGTACTAAAATTCCCTAAACTCTGGGCAAGGTGCAAATTTGGGAAAGACATGGAACAGACTGCCTCCATGAGCCAGAGACCAAAATTAGCAGGATGGAGTTAGGATAATGGAAAGAATCTAACAAGATGGAATTTAACAAGAAAAGAGCCCGACATTGGATTCCACAAGGGCAAATCCAGATGCCTGACAGAACATCATGGGAGAAACACCCCGGGGTTTAGTCAACACTGATATTGGATACTACTAATAATCATGGCACTAATGGCTAACTCTTGTCCAACTTGTACTAGCTACCAGCACTGTGATAAGTGTTTTCCTTGTGTCAAATAACTTAATCCCTATTACAAACAAATATATAACCTTATGAGGTTAGGGCCCTTAGTAGTCTAAGTTTACGGAGGAGGAAACTGAGACTCCAAAAATTCTTAAAGTGTTTTTCCACAATCCCTAATGAGTAACTATTGGAGCCAGGATTAGAACGCATGTAATCGGATTTTAAATACTGCTCTGGCACCCTCTGAGCTGTACAGAGGTCCATTAAATACCCTGGTGCCATCATAGACGGCATGCACTGCAGTTTCTAGAATGAGGGAAGTGCACTCCACACCGCCCTGTGCCACACCGGGCCACACACAGCGTATTGCTGCATCTAACCCAGGAAGCCATGCTTTGAAAGAAAGAAGATAAATCAGGAGCTCATTCAGAGGAAAGCAGTCAGGATGGCAAATGGGCCTGAACTACATTCCGTGAGGAAAGTTCAAGGACTTGGCCGGAGTTCTCCGAAGAAGATACTTCTGCAAATTCTTCTAATACTAGAAGGGCTTGTTAGTGGGAAAATGGACTGTATTTATTTTAGATGGCCTTAGGGGTGGAGCTAGGGCCACAGTTGGAGGATATAAGGAGACAGTCTTCAGCTCAGCGTCTGCCAGCACTGGCTTACACAGGCCAGACCACTACATGGCAGAGTGTTGTCACGGGGGCTCCGAGCAGCAGAATGCAGTTGGACACGGCGACGGTAGCATGCCCTGTGTACAGCGATCCCTCTGTCCTTGAGGATGGTCTCCCCAACACGTCCCCACTCACAGAGATGGCCCGTCTGTAACCACTGTGCATTGTCTGAGCACCCTCCCAGCCCCCAGCCCCCACAGATGGTCAAACTGGGGCAGATGCCTGATCCAAGTAAAGCCATCAGATACTCCACCCTGGGAATCGGGGCTTGGGAACGGACAGTAGTGGACAACATCCACGTGGCTGACTCTATAGTACACGTTAGAGGGCTTTACGGTAGCCACGTTCTGCCAAGTGGCAGAGGAGCAAAGAAATCAGTCTGCAGAACAAAAGAGACACACCACAAGAATCTTTCATTTCCTTATTCCAGGCCCTGCCTGGGGCTGGCTGCTCCTCTGACCCTGACTACAGGGAGATACTCTTGTAGCCTTTTAAAAAATATTCCCCAAGGAGCTTTTGACATTCGTTACCAAAAGAATCCTGATGAAGATAGCAGCTGGCCAGTAAGGTCCCTTCATTCAAAGCACCCGTACTGAGGGCCTGTTCCAGCGCAGCCTTTGAAGTCAGTTCATGAACCGCAGTGCATGTATTGAGATGTGAGCCTGAGGTATTAATCTTGGGGCTTTTTCTTTCTTCCCTCCTTCGCTGACTGTGCAGGGAGCAGATGTCCCTGAGTGGAGCAGAACTTCAAGTCTGTGCCACAACAAGATTGGAAAGAGCCTCTTTCCCTAGTCAGTCGTGGGTGTCTACAGGTCCTTAAGCCACAGAGACACAGAAACAAGGAAACAGGTAATAGTCAAACTCTTACTTCCAAGCTAGATTCTTGGAAATCAAAAGAGAAAGCCCTGAGTGGAAGAAAACATAGACAGAGTTTATGATGTGCTAAATCTAGAAAGGTAATGGAGGGTGAAGGAGCAAATGAGGGGCCCTCCTCCTTTGCTGGGAGACAAGAGTAAGGGAGCCAGGATGGGGAGAGGCCACTACGGTAGTGGGGCCATGACCTTGGGGCTAGAGAGCTCATTCCCAGCCAATCAGCAGAGCCAATTCCCAGCCATCTATCTGCCAAACTACCTTTAGAAACCTTACCCCCAAATCCTTGGGGAGATGGATTTGAGAAAATTCTCCCCGTATCCTCACTCAGTGCCCGTGATATTAAACTCTCTGATGCAACTGCTGCTGTCTTTGTGTATTGGCTTCCTTTTGAGCAGCTGGCAACACAACCTGGTTGAGCGGTAACACAATGATATATCAAAGTCCCAGGGCTCACATTCCTCTATTATCTCAATTTCAGGTACCTCCACCTCAGAGCACACCCTGACTCTACCCATAGCTGTTTGTCTTATATCTTAAACCCCAGCACTTACAATCTGAAAGTCTTTCCTCTACTGCAAATATCCTAAACTCCTTCTTTGACCTCCTTTTACTGCAGCTCTGCCTCACTCTCCTTTCCTTTTTCTCTCAATAAATTAAGACCCTCCCTGGTATTGCTTCTCTCCTCTCCTACTGAGCCTCCTTAAATTGCAATCTCACAGGCACTCACAACACTCACATCCCCTGTCCCTCCACCACCCCCATCCTACAGACCCGACTCTGGATCAACCCAATAATCTGCCTTCTGCCCACTCTGACACCAAAACAGCTTGGTGCAGCTGCAGAAAATCTTACAGCCTCTCTGATGGGGGCTACTAAAATGTGTAGGTCTCAGCTAGCCCCTTGGCACTGCCATTAATCCTTTGATTTATCTTGTGTTAACTCCCTCTCCAGCAAACATATCCAACTTTTCCTTCTCTCTGTGAATGCTCTACTAGTCTGAGCCAGTGAAGTGTCTCTGTTGGCTTCCTCCCACCCATGCCCCAAATCCATAGGTGCCTCCAGAGGCTCAGGGAGCCGGCCAGGCTGCACCCTCTAAGCTCTCTTGCATGGCCTGAGCTGCTTACCACCCCCAACCTCACACTAAACCTGCGCTTCCTCTCATGCCCTTCCTTCTACCAGAATGTCTTCCTATACCTTCTCTACAGCTTCCTGTTGATTCTACCTTCCAAATAATTCCTTTCACCATTTTCTGTGTGAAAATAAGTAATTCAAAATCTAAGTTGTTGGAACTTTAAATTATTTGGAGCCTTAAAGGAATGTGATCATGGGGCCTGAGTCACATGACAGGCAGCTGTAACCTTTGTTTCTCTGATGATAGATCAGCCTTCATCCTTACCTACGTTGTTTTGTAAAATGTTGTAAATGACCAAAGCCCACCAGGGAAGACCCCTTCCCTCTGCACTGTTAATCTTCCTTATAGATTAACTTCCCTCCTTCCTCTCTCACACAAAGACTTCGTGAATATCACGTTGCCTAAAGATGGAATGTTAAATATACTCTTTTAAATTGGAAGGGAAATGAACACAAGCTCTATGGAAAAGAAAGCAAACAGTAACTAATTAAATTGTTGTAACTCATAAACTAGCCTTGTGTAGAAAATGCTATTATCCTCCTAAATTTCATTGTTTTCTGCCTATATAAACAAGACCTTAACTTTTAACTGCAGAGTACTGACCCCATTTCTCTGGAGTCTGTGTTTCCCTAATGGCTTTTCTCAGCTTTTTACTTGAACCAACTCTTTAAAACTGGATTCTGATCTTTTCAATTGTTTCAGATTGACACCTGGGAGAGCAGCAACTCCTGCTTTCTCTATTTAACTTTCTTCCTGTGTTGGAAAACAAAACAGAAACCTCAGGTTCTCTTTTTCAGGTTTGCAGTTAAACATCTACAACCTAGTGAGTCTACATATAAGACTATGACATAGGCTGACATGGTGGCTCATGCCTGTAATCCCAGCACTTTTGGAGGCTGAGGCTGGAGGATGGCTTGAGGCCAGGAGTTTGAGACCAGCCTAGGCAATATAGTGAGACCCCATCTCTACCAAAAAAAAAGACTAAGACATAATAAGAAATATATGTATATAAATATATATTTGTTCTCTGCACACACACACATTTTCTGGACACAGCTCCTAAAATCCTTGGAATCTCCCAAGTGATGTGTCTTTTATATGCAAATGAGATGACTGGTGTCATCCTGCATAGCCTCAGGATGGGGACTGGCTGTCAGAGAAAACAGCAAGGTGATTACTAGAGGGTTGGTACTTTCAACCCCACCCACCCCCTCACTCCTACCCCACCTCTAAGGAGAGAAGAATGGCTGGAAGTTGAGTTAATCACTAATGGCCAACGAAGCCTCCAAATAAACCCCAAAAACAGGGTTCAGAGAGCTTCTGGGCTGATGAAGACATCCACATGCCAGGATGCGGTGCATCCCAACTCTACCAGGACAGAAGTCCCTGTGTGCAGGACCCTCCCAGTCCTTGCCCTATGTACCTCTTCATCTGTATCCTTTATCAAATGCCCTGTGTACTCTCCATCTGCATCCTTCACCAAATCTTTTGCTCATCCCTATTCATGTGCATCCTCTATCAGATCCTTTATAATGCAGTGGTGAATGTGTTTCCCCGAGCTCTGTGAGCCATCATAGTAGATTACCAAGCTCAAGGAGGAGTGAGTGGGGACCCCCGATTTATAGCCACTCAGAAGAACAGGTGACAAGCTGTACTGGTGATTGGCATCCGAAGTGAGAACAGTCTTGTGGGACTGAGCCCTTAACCTGTGGGATCTGACACTGACTCCAGGTGTGTGTCAGAATTGAATTAAATTGTGGAACCCCCAGCTGGTGTCAGAGAATTGATCAGTGTGAGAAAATCCCATACACATCTGGTGTTTGGAAGTGAAGTGTTGAGTATAGAGAAGAGAGTTTGTTTTTCCACTGCACAGACCAAGTCCCCTAAAGACCATCCATGATCCCATGTTATTCATGGAGGAGTGATGATTGACATTCTCTGGTTTGAACCAAGCAAGCTCTTTGATGAAATGGTACTACTCCAACTCCTGGACATTGATGTGCAGTCTCTGAACACGGATTCCTACAACAGTAGGTGGACACCAGTAATAGGTCTGATGGGGAATTATAGTGTTTCCCAGTAACCTAATGCTGGGAAGCACCATTCATCCAGAGAGGCCACCTTCAGATACAGGTTACAACAACCCTGAGAAGCTCCTTCAATTTTTATAGTCCGCCTGGGCACAACTTCCCTTGATAATTTTTTCTAAAAAAACAACAAAGCTAATTTTCAATGAATACATATCACATTCCAAACACTAGTCTAATATTTTTACGTGTATAACATATAGTAACTCATTTAATCCTCACAATAATCCTCTGAGCTCAATACTATTATCATCCCCATTATACAAATGAAAAAACTGTCCACAAAAGGTTGTGACCTACACACACCTGGTAAGTGGTAGAACCAAGATTCAAACCCAGCAATCATTCCCCAAAGCTCATACGCTTGACCACTTTACTCTCCTGCTACTGTGGTCAAGGGAATGGCAATCGGGACCACTATGTCCCTTACAATAAAGATCAGCCCAAACGTCCATCCACATCCGGGGGAAACGCCAATTCCCTGCCAAAGGTTCTTGAGACTTCTCAAGGGGTCCAGGGTCTCACAGTCATCTCTGGCACTAATTGTGTGGCCCCACTAAACTTCCCATAATTCCCATTGTTGATTCTACAACTCAAAAATATTAATTTATCTCTACCTCGGCATTGACTCAATGAGAAAACTCAATCCCTTTCCTTAATGGAGTGTTTTTCAAACTGCAAAGAGCCACTATGTCCATTTGTGGATCATATAATCAAGGTAGGAGGTCACAGCCAGAATGTTTTTTAATTAGCTGGAAAAATATCGAAGTTTATAGGAGTAATCCTGACAATGGAAATATTGCAACAAATACTGTGGCCATTTGCTCCCAGACACCTGAGAGAGACGGTGGTAGGTGTGTGATGAATAAACACAATGGCAAGGAATGGGTCATTTGCTCTTTTGCTCAATGACATCTCATTCTATTTCTCAGCTTATGATGGTCAATTTGACCATCACCATAATGGGAGGGTTAATTTGGTGCACTTTTATTTTATATTATCATAATTTGCATTTCCCCTGTCAGCAAAATTATAGAGGCTTTCAATTGACTTTTGGTTACAAATTTGCAAGGTCTTTTTCAGAAAGGATGCTATCAAGCAGGACTTTTTTTTTCAACAATTGTTACCTACTCATTAAAACATTTGAAGGACAATATAACTTTGTCCTTCAAATGTATTACTTTCTTATTAGAAGACAAAAGAATGAAGAGGTAAAAAACCCAGAGGCATGTGTACAAGTTCAATTGCTGAATCTGGAAGTTAAAAACTAATACGTTGAGCAAAGTGTTGACTCTTGGACTTAATTTGAAGGTTTGTCCATGTGTATCTTAGAAAGGATGAACTGGCAAGCACAACTATCATATTTGTATTTATTTGAAATCATATCATTCTTACTTATTTAAAACTGATTCTGTGTTGCATTTAAGAGTTGATAATACCATACTTTATATTTAACTTTATGGTTTTACTTTATCACACAAAGTAAGGATGAGTATTGTTTCATGGAATTGTGCATGTATGTGTGTGTGTGTGTGTGTGTGTGTTCATTCATTCTGAGTTGAATGAAAATACCTTCCAAAAAGATCACCTTAATCAATCCTCTCAAGCCTTCTCTAAACCACTCATGAAAACTAGGATGTTGCCAACATCTAAACAGGCCCAGGGGTCTGCAAAGCAGAGAGGTTACATGGCCACAACGTAGGACTATCAACTTGAAATTTTGATTTAATTGTCCTTGTTCTTGAGTCATTTCAGCCAGCTTGGATCACTTTGAGACCTCAGCCTCCTGCCAAGTGCAGGCTCCTTTCTTTCCTTTTCTATCCCTTCTCATCACCACTGCCCCCAAACTGCCCCCCCAGCTCCTTCCAGAAACTCCCAATTCATTGCACTCTGTGAAGCTCAGTTTTTCAACTCTCTTCAGCCAGCTCCATATCCACCTTAGTGTAGCCAAAGCCACTCAAGGTGTCTGCTCAGTAAACTTAGGCCCACCCGCGTCTAGCAGACCTCTCCTCCTTCACATCCTCAGCCCCTAGCCCATCCACCAATCCTGTCTCCCTTCACCCCTGGGACTCAGAAATTATCTCCTCAAACATAAATCTTCCCGAGGCCACCTCCTCCCGTATTCTCAGGCTTCCTTGACTCATGTTTCCGGCCCCAGCTCCTGCCACAATTTCCTTTTGTCATCGTCAGTCTCTCGCGAACAAATCCACCTACAGCCAGGACCACTCTGAGAAATCTCCTTCCTCCTTCCGCTGAGATCTGAAACTCTCCTTCGTGGGAGTTGTTCCTTCCTCAGCCTCTCCCAAAAATGCTCTACAAGCAGCGCTTCCTGAGCCTTTAACTCTCGCTGGGTGCTATGCCAAGTGCTTTTCGTAAATTATCCACACAACACCCCAGCAAAGTAGATTCAGTTAGTTCCTGGGTTTCACTGAAGAGACAAATGTGCTTTACACAGGCACGGTAATGTTCCCATTCAATCAGCTTCAAGCGAGGCAGCTGGGATTTGAAAATGCCATTACCCTGGCATGACAGCCCACGCTCACTGTTCTAGCCAACACTCTACACCACCCCTCTTCTGTGTTAAAAATGACTCCTTCCACTAATCACACTCTAGTGAAATTAAAGCAAAGCAGGAAAGAAAAAAAAAACAGAAAGAAACTTGATCTTCAGAGAACTCTTGAGCTCCAGGAAAATAGGAGTTTTGTCTGTTCACTGCTGCATCCCCAAAAACTTAAATGCTAAACACGGCACAAACAAGGGGGTCAGAATTAATTATAGGGTAATTGGATGAATGAAATGCAAACTCCTATCTCTGACAGTTAGTTAACTTCTCAGCAATCAGAGCAAGAGTGAAGGTCTCAGTAGACAGCACACCAGGCACATGCACATCCATTACCTGACTCAAGCCTCACAACAACCCCAGGAGTTTAAAATTATTATCACCCGTATTTAATGAGCACCCACTATGTGTAGAACACCAAGACTTAAGTCCAACGGTGTGAAGAAGCATAGACATGCTGCCCATTCATTCATTCATTCATTCATCCATCCATTCATCCATTCAACAAGTATTTATTTTTTGAGCTCCTGATACATTCCAGACACTGTTCTAGGTTCTGGGAATTGAACAATGAACAAGATTAAGGCTTGCAGTCTGAGTGGTGCACAGGCACAAGCAGGCGTGTATGAGATTCACTTAAAGAAGAGCCAGCAGAGGGATGGCTGGAGGGCAGCCCCATGGAGGGAAAGAGTTGTGAGCCTGCGGCCCTGCCCACTAGCCCACAAGGTGACTTTGTGAAAACTAGAAAAATTTATCACTTCCCCTAAATACTTTATTTCAAAAGCCAGAAAATTGCCTGGAGTTGTGCCCCTGAAGTTGTACATAGCTACAAAAGAGAAGTGCAAGCCAGAGCCCAGGCATAGTCCAGAAGAGAAGGCTCCAGCAAGTGAAACTGGGAAGGAATGGGCAGTGAGGAAGAAGGGCGCCAGGAGAGTGTAGCATCCAACAAGCCCAGGATGCTCCAACAAGGATGCCTCCAGGAGAAGCCTACTCATCAGCAAGACAAGGAGTCGGCGTTTTCCACTGGATGGTCGTTGTAGACATGGAGTTTGGGTGGGGCAATGAAGACCAAAATCTGATGGAAGTGGGATAAAGAGAGAACAAAAAGTGGCGAAATGGAGACAGCAGGCAGAGAAAGCTCTTATAAGGGTTTTTCTGTAAAGGGGAGAACAAAAATGGGGCTGAGTAGGATGCGAGGTTAAAGATAAGGAGGCGCTGCAGTATGTGTAAACCTCACCAGAGTGGTGCAGTAGAGACAGATGGGTGATACAGAAGGAAGCATGGAGAATCCCAGAAGTAAGTGTCTGAGTAAGCAAGAGCAGTTGGGATCCAGTGCGCCAGAGGAAAGCCTGCCTTGGGGAGAAGCAAGGACTTCTCATTTAAGCAACACGGGGACAGATGCAGGAAGGATCGTAGATCTGGTGGCTGAAGGCTCCCAAAGGTCTGTTTGGATGGCTTTCCTCTTCTCAGCGAAGTGAGAAGCGAGGCTCTCAGTGGTGGGGAGAGAGCATTGGTTGAGGAAAGAGAAGAGAGGAGTGAAAGAGTTCCCTGGGAGACTGGGGGTGGAGTACAAGGTTAATGAAGCTACTCTGCCCGGCAGAACTGAGTGCCCACTTCAGATCCAGGGGCAGGATTGAAAGTAGGGCCAGTGGACAAGGGTGTGTGCCCTTCACAAGCCACAGGCAGCAGCCTGGGTGCAGGTGTGGAATAGTCAGAGTTGGATTTAACCAAGGTTGGAGTTTTACCAACAAGTACAAAGAAGGGAGAGATGAACAAGGGAGTTGAGTGGCATGCAAGCATGTGTACGCAAGCCAGTCCGTGAAATCTCAGCTGGGGAAGAAGGAAAGGGATAGAGAAACAGACAGAGAAAACGAATGAGATGGATTGAAAGTCTGAGAGGGCCCAGGAAATCCCTGGAGCTAGAATCCAGACGGAATAGGCTAGAATAGGAAGAAAGCACAGGAAGTGAAGTGGGACCTGGAGGTGGTGAGGGACTGGGCCGGGCAAAGTCTGGGCTCTGGCCAGGAGTCCAAGGCTGACGTGGGTCCGAAGGTAAGATCCTTACGACTTGGAGCCCACGTGTTGGATGAATCACCTGTGTGGATACTCAGAAAAATGACAAAGTGGTGGTGGAAAAACTGAATTTCAGGTGCTAAAATGATCAGTGAGCAAGGGGCCTGAGGAAGAGGAAGGCAGATGACGCTGCAGAGAGTGGGAAGGGCACAGGCCTAGAGCAGCAGGGACAAGCAGGGGGACCTCATCTGCCTCCAGGCCTGAGGTGTGAAGAAGAAGGTGGGAGAGGAAAAAAAAGTAAGGAAGGAAACACCACCTGAATGGGCTGCAAGGGGATGATGAAAATCTCAGAAAATAACCTGAGACTAACAGGGATTCTGCTGGTCACAGTGCAGGAGTCAA
>CM052438.1:53994731-54025192 GCA_028533085.1 Varecia variegata | reverse complement strand
ACCCAAAAGAACAAAAGACATTCTATAAAAAAGACATCTTCACCCGAATGTTTATAGCAGCACAAGTCACAATTGCAAAGATGTGGAAACAACCCAAGTGCCCATCAATACATGAGTGGATTAATAAAATGTGGTATATGTATACCATGGAGTACTACTCAGTTATAAGAAACAATGGTGATATAGCACCTCTTGTATTTTCCTAGATAGGGCTGGAACCCATTCTACTAAGTGAAGTACCCCAAGAATGGAAAACTAAGCACCACATGTACTCGCCATCAAATTGGTTTCACTGATCATCACCTAAGAGCACATTTAAGAATAATATTGGTCAGGTGTCGGGCAGATGTGGGGGAGGGGAGGATGGGTGTATACATACATAATGAGTGCGATGTGCACCGTCTAGGGGATGGACACACTTGAAGCTCTGATTCGGGGTCTGGGGGGAGGGGGGCAAGGGCAATATACGTAACCTAAACTTTTGTACTCCCACAATATGCTGAAATAATAATAATAATAAAAAAGCTTGAGTCATAGAAGGGGCCACAAAGGCCACAAAATGGAAAGTGACACAGGATGACCTGGGACATTGGGTGGCTCATGGTTTCCAGATAAATGGCTGTGCTATGGATAAGGCACGAGGGGAAATGAGTCCTAAAGGGTAACTCTTTGTTATTGCTGCCTCTTTAGGGACTGGCCTGGGAGTGCTGAGTAGCACAGTGTTGACAGAAAGGAATCGAGGATCTTTCCAGAAGCACAAATTGAAGCCAAAGCATTTCATTTCTTGTCTGACTTCTTCACGAGGTTGCCTGGTTCTCGCACTTTCTTTGCTCATTGGGGCCTGACTTCGTGGCCTGGTTAAGCCAGTGTGCATCTCTGAGCATTCTGCTGCTTGGACCAACTTCCAGACCTGAGCTCATCTCTGCACTAACGAAATATGCCTCTTTAATTCCACCTGGAATAAACAGGCTATCGAAATAAATATTTGGGGGACAGTTCTGGTGGCATTCTGTCCAACCTGGCCCGACACTAGGGGTTTTTCACAACATGAGCAGTAAATAAAACTACCTGAGCTTTATTTTCAGTGAAAACACTCAGACACCCCTCCCTGTAGACAAACACACGACATGGGAAAGAAAACATGAAACCGGGGAATATAACGGGAGCCAGCGGCCATGGTATTAATTATCTGGGTTTTTTTCTTCCTGAAGAAAGTGGCTATCCCAGATCATGTCTCTTCACACCTCTCTGTCCTTAAACAAGCTATTCTTTCCCCTGGGCTGTGCTTCTTACCCGTGTCTGCTGGAAGAATTCCTAGTGAGGCTTTGAGACTCAGTTCAAATGCTGTCTCCCCTTAGAAGTCCTCCGAGATCAGCCGCTCACTCCTCTGGCTAAGTCAGTTGCTCCAATACTCTCCCACGCTACCTTGCACTTTGGTATAATTTGCCCCTTTGGGTCCAACTCATCTTCCAACACTCCCGCTCCTTCCTTGGTCTCAGAATCACCTAATTCTATACCTGCTCCACCCACTGCTCACCACATTTCACTCATGGGCTCACGTCGCCTTATCCTCCAGTGTGGCTTATAAGTCATTCCTTCAAAGAGGCTGCCCTGACCCCTTGTTTAGGGTGTGCCCTGCTATTCTTTCTCAGTCCACTGTTCATGTCCTTCAAGCCCTAATAATAATTAACCATTATTTCCTGCTCCCTCTTCCAGACCAGCACACAGCCAAGCTGCAGCATTATCCACCTTCCTTCCCCGTCTTCTTCAGATACTTCTCCTATCCTGCCAATAAATCCAGCAATAGGTGCCATCTAGAAATGAAAACAATCATTGCCAATCTATCTTCTGTCACCCAAACTGCATTTTTCCTCACCTGAAACTGAGTTTTACCTTTTTTCTTTTCAGCATCAGCAACCGAAAATATCAGGTCATTCTTCACTGCTCAAAGTAAGCCCTATGTTTCTGAGCATAATCTTAGCATGCAGAGGGGACTAGGTGGAGGAAACCACAGCTGTCCTCTTCAGCCTGGGCTGAGGCTGGACAAAAAGGAGCCGCATCTGACACTCTCCCTCTCTGAGCCAGGACCACCTGCGGCAGCTCTGCCTGATCTGGGAGCTCTTAAAGCCAAGAGCTGAGAAGAGTTGTTTGGAGTGAGAGGACAAAGGGAGAGGTTCCCCAGGATTAAGACTCCCCCATTCTGTACTCGATGGAGCAGCCAGAAGGGTCTTCTCAAAATGAAAAGCTGATCCGGTCCCTCTCCTGCCTATAACCTCCTTCAAAGACTTCTGCTCCTCCAGGATGAAATCTGAACCTCCTGACGCATCTGCAAGGCTCTGAATGGTTTGGATCTTGACCATCTCTACGGTCTCAATTTAGACCTCTGGGGTCTTTGGGAGCCCCACAAAAAGCACCTTTTTTCTCACCCAAGTTGTGTCCAATGGAGAAATAAGGCAAAGGAGTAGGCAGATGGAGACCACAGTAGCATCTTTTTTAGTGATAACACCAGGTTGGAGAGCTGCAGCATGACTCCTTGCTGCTGCGCTTCACAAATGAGGCAGATTTCCCTGCCCAGGGAAGGCAGTGCTGACCCAGGCCAGGTCCCAGGATGAGGCAGAGTCCCTCCCCGGAGACAAAAGGAATCTCAAGCTCCCTGAGGGCAGCTCCCTCCCCAAGAGGAAATGAAGGCATTGAGCTGGTTCTGCCCGCTATAGACATCATTCCCACTCCACCCCAAGGAAGGTGCGTGAGTGAGGGGTGGAAAGAGGCCAGGAATGCTACAGCCAATGAAATTATGTCCACATGGGAAAAAACTCAGGGAGGGGAATGGGGCATGGCCCTCACTCCCTTCTTCACTCTGGCCACATGGCCTCCTCTCAGTTCCTCACACCACCTCCTACCACCACAGGGCCACGCACCCCCATGAGCTCCCCTCCCTGCGCTCTCAGGAAAGACTTTCCTGCCTCCCCCATTCCCTCCCCAAGACTAGTCTCTCATGCCTCTCTTGTTCACAGGACTTGTCGCAGTTGAACTCTTATAAGGTGCATGTGATTGAGTGATTAATGTTCATCTTCCCAACTAGTCCATAAGTCTCATGAGGGCATAGCCTGGCACAGTTCTTGGCACACAGTATGCATTTGATAAATATTTGCTGGATGAAATGCATGAATGAATGAACAAATGCATCTTGGAGAGAAGTAACAACACACATTCATGCATGCACACATGCACGAGCCAGGGATCCCCCCGAGAGAACTAGTAGAGTCCAGATTATCCTTCATCCTCAAGAACACTGCTACTGCCAGCCACATTTCTACCTACATGCGTGAATGGGACCTGGGAGACAGCTGCAGTCTTTCCCTGGAAAACAGCCTTGGAGATGGATATCTGCTTGCAGGAAGATTATCAGGGAGTGCTCTCAGGATCAACACCCCTGGGGGAGGGAAAGAAGCAGAACTGAGCAGAGAGAGCAATAGAATACAGTGAGGACAAAGGCCTCGTGGAAACTACGGGAGCTTTGGAGCTGGAATGGCCCTTCAGACACCCCTTCAACCAAGTCAGGGACCCGGCCTTTGTAGCCCTGTGTTGAGCAGCCAGGGGAAGTAGACTACCCTTGGGAAAGGGGTGTGATCTTAGGTGAGGTGTCTCTCTTCATCTGAGGCCAATGCTCAGAGAAGGATTCCTCTGAGAGCTGCCAATGCTCCCAGCAACTGGGGAATGAGTGTCTCAGCCTTGAAAGAAGGGGGACCCAGGAGGCACACAACAGCATCCACTACAGACATGCATTTGTCACCTGCTTCCTGAGTCACCCTGGGACATGGCTCTATTTAGAGACTCTTGTTCATTAAATGCTAGGTCATTTATCCAACAAAACTTCCTTGAGCACCTATTATATAGCAAGCACTGAGCTTTGTAGTGTCTTTAAGAAATACCTAGGTCCTCCATCAGAGTTTCTCTAAAAGGGTTCAAGAAGGATGTTAATAATAAGAGCTACTAGTTGGGCACTCTTCCTGTGCCAGTCACTATAGTAAGTACTTTTCAGACTCATTTAGTCCTTGAATCACTCTGTGAGCTTAATATTATTATCCCCCTGTATTCATCCATTTTGTGCTGTTATAAAAGAATACCACAGGCTGGATAATTTATAATGAACAGAAAATTACTGAATCATGGTCTGGAGGCTGGGAAGTCCAAGATCAAGGGGCTGGCGTCTGGTGAGGGCCTTCTTACTCCTGCATCACCCTATAGTGGAAGGAGGAAGAGTCAGAAAGAAGGGGAGAGAAGGGGGGGAGAGAGAGAGACTAGATTTCTGTTATAACGAGCCCACTCCCACAATAATGGCATTAATCCATTCATTCTACCTCCATGGCCTAATCACCTCTCATTAGGCTCCACCTCCCATCACTGGTACACTGGGGATCACGTTGCCAACACATGCTTTTTTGGGGAACAAATTCAAATCATAGCATCTCATTTTACAAAGCAGAAAACAAAGCTCAGAAAGTTTAAGTGACTTGCCTGAGGTAGTACAGCTCAGGAGCAGCAAAGCTTTGTCTGACTCTCGAGTCTGTTCCCTAAAACACTACTTTACACTGCCTGCCTCTGAAGATAGACACTTCCTCCCAGAATTCTTGCACATACTTTTATGTCTGTTGGGAATGTATGCAGCCACAAGGAATAGGAATTCCAAACAAATCCAGATTTAAATTTCTCATATAACAAAACATCTGGAGGTAGCCCACCACTGGCTGTGGTTCAGTGCATGGATTATGTTAGGCCTGGCATCTCTGCAAATGTCTTGGCCTTTCCCATGCTTGTTGCCTCAGGGCTGCAAAATGGTAGTTGAACCTCTATATATCGCATCCAATTTCAAATCAAGAAGAATGAGAAGCAGTAGCATTAGTGATGACCTTCCTTCCCTTTTCATCAAGAAAAAAAAAATAAAACTTTTTAAGAAACCACCCCCATACCGTCTTCCTCTTACATCTCATTGGCAAGACTCAATACAACCATCTTCTTGCATGGGAAACCAGGAGCAAAAGTATTTAGCTTTTTTAATCTCTACAGGGGTGGCAGGTAACGGGTCTGGATATGGGCACTAAATTGGCCATAGCCACAGATCTGCCATTAAGATTATCAGTCTGTCTGATAGTTATCATCTGTGCACGTGTCTGTCTCCCTCACAAATCAGGCAAAAGCAGAAACCCCTTGGCACTCAAATTTGCATCTCCAAAGTTCCTGACACATGGTAGGTAGCAGTTCAATAAATGTGTGTTCTGCATAATTAAATGCTCCTTTCCCAGCTCCTGCTCTAGTTCTGATCCCTAGGGAAGAAAATTGAATGTCTTCTGGATGGGCCATTTCCCCAGGTCACAGCCCGACTGGCCATGGAAGAATGCACCCCTGGGGTGTCACGTGTGTGTAGGCTTCCCGACTCCTACTCAGTCTTCAGAGCATGCTCCAGAAGTTCTGGGAGCAGAGGTCTAAGGACGGGTGGGGAATTGCAGGGAGCCTTAGAAATTTCAGTGCAGCCCAAGGGTCATTATTTCACCTAACACAGAAAGAATATAAGTCTCTAAGTTGAGAGCCCTAATTCTAGTGCAATATTTTCTCATAAGTAAGTATGATCTTAAGAAAGTTGCTTCACACATCTCTGGGCCCCAGTGTCCTCATCTGTAAAATAATAGCTATTCACTTATGAAGATAGTTTCTTAGAATTGGAAGGGACATTAATCTTTCCTTTTTAGAGATTAGGAAATTAGGTCACAGTGAGGGAAAATGATGGACACACATTTTCCGGCTAGAATCAAATGAGTTGTCTAAAGGAGCATTTACACAAACACAAGAAATATAATGTCAAAGCACCAAAATCACAAATTCTGCCACACTTTTCCACAGGGTGGCTTGCCGATGACCTGAAAGAGGCTCAAAATACCTCCAGGTATCACTGGCATCCTCACTGAATCGGACTCAAGGATGGCATTTTCTGGTATGCAAGGAGTTGGATTAAATTGAGGCTCTTGTGTCTTGAAAGACTCTTCTCATTCCTGTGTACATCAACACCAGCAGACAGGCCAGCAACACTGGTGTCAAAGCATGTCTGTCTGCCATCACTGAGCCTTTTAATTAGTCCTGGTGAAAGTCCGGGTTTTTTGCAGCTGCACTGCTTCCTGCACCGCTTAGATCTAAATCAGTGGTACCCAACCCCAGCGTGGCAGTGATTGACAGGGTATGATGCACTGAGAAAACATAAAAGGTCAGAAAGCTACTCTGAATTCAGCAATGCTCCTAAATAAATATGTAGTTTTTTACTCATCAAAGCAAGTTTTACACATATTTTCAAACAGTAATTTGAAAGTATGAATACTTCTCATTCATATAATCAAGAGGGTCCATGCTTGCTGCTCATAGGCTGGGAACCACTGGTCTAAAAATCATTTGACCAAATAATCAATAATGTGTCATTATTCATGTGTTTCCTTAAAGATGAGACAACCTGGTATGGTGAAGAGAAGAGTGGACGGGAATCATGAGACCTAGTAAACACTCTCTGCCTGTAACTGTAAGACCTTGGGTGATGGACAACATCTCTTAAGGCCCTTGTTTCCTTTTCTATAAGAAACGGTTCTCAAAGCTGGGTGCATATGGGAATCACCTTGGTCCTACACCCAGAGATTCTTGGGTATAGCCTGGACAGTGGGGTTTTTCAATGCTCCCCTAAATGATTGCAATATACAGCCATGATGACAACCACTGTCATAAGGGAAAGGAGTTGGACCAGATAAGGCACGACAAATACTAACCCTTCCTCTGCCATAGCCCTCCTCTCACACTCCCGTTGCAGACATTGCCATTGATAGTGGTGCTCTACCTGCCAAGCCCAGACATTGTCTCACTGTCCTCTACACAACACCCGGCAAAATAGCTACCAATAATTCAACATCAGCACAAGGTTGAGATCCTTCGCCATTCCAGGATAGTCTTGGGATCTATCTCTAAAATTCTGAGTCTGAGATTTCCTCTAGTATTGACAAGTGAAAAATGATAATTCAGCTCATAAGTTAACTCATGGACTATTTGATGTGACTTGGAGCTAGTTTTTCCCGTTTCCTTGCTAATGCTCACACATCCTATTATGACAATGCTGATGAGCGATGAGTTAACCCACATTGAAATAACCAGTTTGTGCTTATCCAGACACTTGGCCGAGATATTGTGTTCTATCTTATGGAAATCAAGGATTCAAATGTTTATTGTAATTGTCTTAATAAATCAAATTCATTACAAGCCTCTCTAGGTGATAATACAGAAACTAGTTATTTGATTGACAGAAAATCTAACCCAATCACAACAGAAAAAAAATAATAATTAACAACATGGCTACATCTAAGTATATTTGAATTTTCCTAATGTAAACTTTCTAAGCTTGAAATACCATTGCCTAGAATTTTTTTGCTTTGCTTATTTCATTTTGGAAATGTAGGGGTATGGATTGTAAATGAATTTACAGCTAAGCAAATGAATTTTTGAATGAAGGTTTCATCTTCAGTTTCAGCATCTCTTTGGAAATGCTTTGTCCTTCAGCATTCCCAGGGCATAAATATGAAGAAAATATGCCCATAACAACAAATTATAATAAACAATACAATTTCACATATGCAAATAAGTTAATAAATGGTAAAGCAATTTCTAAGCAATATCCCGTAACTCCCCATAACTTAGAACTCAGGCGGTGAAAAACTGTTGGGCTCTCATTCTAAAAGTCTGCAGTCCTTCTAAGGCAGAAGTTTCTTTAAGAGCAGAGATTCTCAACATCTAGACATCAGTGACACTTTAGGTGGTAACTTCAGACATAGCCTTTTTCGGGTTTGATTTATTTTAGAGAAATAAAAACAGGACCAGCCAATGCCTTCCCACTAGCATATATGAAGGCAGTGTTAAAATCACTCAGATAGTCTTAAGACAGTGGTTCTGAACGCTGGCAGCAGCTGAGAGTTAACTGAGAAGTTTTGAGAAATACTGATGCTAAGGTCCCACCCTAGAGCTTCTGATGTCGCTGGTCTCGAGGGCAGCCTGAGCATCAGGAGTTGTAAAGTCTCCACCAGTGGCTCTAATGTGCTCCCAAAGCCAACCATCACAGCCTCAGCAAAGCGTCATCCACCTTAAGAAGAGGACGCCAAGTTGTCCGTTGTCTTCATGCCCATTGCTATTAGGCTGAACTAAAAGTTGGGAACCAGGAGTAGGGAAATCTGGGCGAAAGACTGATAAACAAGGAGCAAACCCAGCAACCCTGATCCAAAGCCACAAATGCCAACACGGCAACACAGAGACACAAGCACTTGATTGGGACCATTCTGGCAGGAAGCAAAAGTGTTGGTTTATATATAGGACATGGGGACTAAGCCCCAGGAGAGGCAATATATGGACCCAGCAGGGTCAGAAATCCTTCAAGGGCAAGAACTCTACTCATCTGCTCATTCACTCTGCTAAAGAGGAACCCCAAATGGAGACAGACCCATTCCTGCAGTGACGTCAGATGGCTGCAATGAAAGCAATAAATGGGAAATTCTGGAAACGGATGACCAGCATGTTTGTTTATATTTTGCCCCTGGAACAGGGGGACCTTTGAATGTCTTCTCTGTTCAAAGCGTCTGTTTTCCACATGTCCCAACAGTGAATACAGGGAAAAAGGAAAAACAAAATGGACTTTTAAGAAGCACGGGCTATAAAGCCTATTGGTCAGACATCCCCTTTGCCTGGTGCCAGACATTTACCTTTCATGTAGTCACAGAAGCTTGGCGTGAAAAACACTGGCCTATAAAGATCACTTTATGGTTAACAGTCCCCAAGGCAACTTTGTTGGAATAATTTTGCCATCATCTGGGAGCTGTGTTTTCCAGCCCCACACTAAGTTAATTTAAAGTTAATGACCACTTCAGTGTCTCTGTGTCATATAAGATGGGGAGTAATTTCAAGGGAAAGGTAGATGCTTAACAGAGCAGTGAGACATATACTGGCTAACACCTGTTTTATACAAAAATTTTGGGCTTCATACAAACGTATCATTAAGCTGCAAATATTTGTTGGGAGCTGAGCTTTTGCTTTGCAAACAGTCCCAGCTTATGAAGGCCTTTGAAAATTTTCTTGCTTTGAAAATGCATTTAACGATCTGTAAAGGGCAGAAGAAAAATGCAGAAATTCACTACCAATAATAATTTCCATGTTCAACACAGGAAAATAGCGATGTATTGGTAATCATTGGGCTGCGTGTTTACCTAGATTCTCTCCAAGGAGGTCTCATGATTCTACAGCAAAGTAGAGAATAACATGGAAAACACAGTGGCTCCCTAAGCTAGCTCTTGAACAAATGGAGCAAAGGGACAGGGGATTTCTCCATATGTGCGTACACAGCCCTCCCCCTGACTCTTTGCTCACCTTTCTCTTTGCCTATTTTTTTTTTTTTTTTGACATCTCCTGTTAGATGCAAGCATCAGCTACATATGGCAAGGGTAACATTTCCTTACTTTCTTTCCCTAATCTGATTCTTCTTTCATGTAACAAATGTGCATTGACTCTCATTACTGTCAATGAAAATTCCAGGAGAACCTGGAATCCCCTTTGAAACTGGAAATGACCCAAAGATTCCATTGTTGGGCCTGATTCTGATGCCTTTGGGGTCCTGAAAGCCATTGGATCTCTAAGTGTCAGTCCCCAATTTATCCAAAATGGCCACATCTACCTGGCACTCTAGTTTGGCCAAATGCAAATCAATGCAGTGTGACTTTTCAATGTCTTCATTTGCTTGATTTGTCACTAACTTTTGTCATTTCTTCCTCTGTCACATCAGTAAAATCTATCCTTGATTTCCATGTTCAATTCTATACCTCCAGTTGGGAAGGTAGGGAGACCTACACTTATCTAGACATGTGAGAGGCTTGAGCAGTGAATAATTTGGTGACCCTTCAAACCAATACTCTTTAAATATTTTTTCAACATTTATTTAATGAAAGCAAAAAGAAACTCATTTTCTATTAATAAAAATTGTATACTTTTCTATGTTCAATAATGAGGGATTAATTACTATGGTGTTCAGAAACAAAAATTGTCTTAGAAGCAAACTGAACCATGTAAGGACATAGACAATAAAATAAATCACTCTAAAATAAATTACTTATTCCCAATAAACAGCACCATGTCATGTATTATTGAGCATCAAAATGTGCAATCACTGCAAACACCAACTTCCCACAAATGTCATCAGGAGCTGGTCTCAGGGTTAACAATGCAGACAGAGCATGCAACTTACATGTGCATGTTGCAAAGATACTCAAAGATGGCAGTGAGGATACATCTTTACTTTCTACTCTAGATCAGTGCCTACTTTAGTGGGAGAAGACTCAATTTACATTTGGCCAGTTATGGAAAATATCACATGCAAACCTGAGTTCATCTGTACCATAATTTCCAGTATGTTTTCATTTATAGATTGGCATCTGGGCAGCTTCCCAGCCAGCAACTCCCTAAATCTAGCTCTGTCCTCAGTCCAAGGTCTGCTCATCTGACATGAGGACTGCTACTGATTTCTCATCTTTTATCTCCACTAATGAATAGGAGTTCCTGACTCCATTTTCTGCCCCTTCAAATAAATTCCAGTTAATCTGGTTTCCCGTGTCCTGACTGCCATGCAATCATTGAAATCCAAAATGGCTTCCCTGTGCTTCCTACAGTTCGAGAAGTTTCTTCCTGTGTTGAAGAAAACTCAGGCTCCCTGAAGTAATGCAGCTGCCATACCTACAGGGCATTTCAAGGGGTATACAGACTGGGCTGCCAGAGCTACAGGAAGTGGAAATTAGCAAACTCTGAAGGCCGTTTTCTGGCTCCATTGCGCCCCCCTCCAGGGCATAGTGGGAGGTCCTTGCACTGCAAGGATTTTCTTGAGTAGAAGCCCATGCAGCCAGTGCCCTGCACTGCAAAGTGAAAAAAAGAATTAAGCTGATGAGATAATAACTTAATCCACCAAATGTGTATCTTGGGAGGAGAAGAAATGAACTCCTCCCTTTAAACGTGAGGTAAATCCAGTAAGGGGCCCTCTGGAATGAGCTTACTTAGAAATAGGTCACTTGCCTGCAAAGCACAGGCACACCTGAGTGTGTAGGAGCACACGCGCTGGCCAGAACAAGAGGAGCACTGAGACCTGATCCTGCCTCAGACAGCAGACTGATCACCCCCTGGGCAGCGCTTAGCCTCCATGAGTCTGTGTCCTCATTTGTAACTTGAGAAGGAAAACCTTGGTCAATCTCAGGATCCTCGAGATAATCAGAAAAAATATATCATAAGCCAGCTCTGAATCAATAACGAACTAATTAATTGTCTTTCAATCTAATCACGCAGAGGAACCATAATGCACCTTGGATGCAAAGAGAAACACCAAAGCTGGTGGTTTTACTGAAAAGGAAAAAAAAAGTTTTTACAATATTAAAAAACCTTTGCAGGAAAACAGTGACGATGGCATTAACTTTCTTGTTTGTTGACTTAAAATGTCTACCCAATTCACTGTCATCTCTCTTTTTAAGGAAGTTCTGAAACTGCTCAAATATGAATTGGGTAAAGAACCATTTTTCTCCCTTTTCTTCCCAATTTACTCAGGCATGAGCCTCACTCCCCAGCCCACTTCCATTGTGGAGACACCCCCACCTTGAAAGCCTGGTCCCCTCCACCCTCTCCATCCCCACCTCTCTGTGGTTTAGGGAAGGACAGACAGCCATGCAGGTGGCTCCATCAGGCCAAGCCCACCTCTGCCCACCTCCCGCCCCCAGCCTCCACCCTCACCCCCCCCCAGGTCCCACAGAGAAGGAGGATTTTCTGGCCTGATAGCCGGGCCAGAAGACATCCACTGGCTGTGTTTATTATTTGGGTGGGGAGGGTCGATCACTGTGCCTTAAAAGCAGGAGCCCTTCTCCCTGCCTTGTTCCCCTCTGTCCTAGGCCCTGCTTCCGGCCTGTGTGTGCTGGTGGAGCCTAGGCCGGCCTGGCGCTCAGGACACACTTTCCCTCCCCACTCTCTTCTAGACCAAGAAGCTGGGTAGACAAGGAGAGCATCAGGGCCCAGCGAGGCCCACAGATCATTCTCTCACACTGTGTGTGTGTGTGTGTGTGTGTGTGTGTCCCGACCTGCCCTTCTCTGTCCCTGTCACACTCCCTGTGACCTGCCCCCAGTCAGCACCCAGGGCCCTCCTGCACTTTTCTCTCTCTCTGTGGAGAAGCAGTTTAGCAAAGTAGTTAGGAGATTAGGCTTTGGGCCGGGACTGCCTGGCTCTTCCACTTACCAGTTTTGTGACCTTGGCAATACCTTCCCTGTGCCTCAGTTTCCTCATCTGAAACATTGGCAGTTGAATCATTTTTCCACTCCATTTAGAACAGTGCCTGGCACATAATAAGTTTTTCATAAATGTTAGCCCCTGTTCCCATTAGTACCTCCTATTATTCTTTTTGAGTCCACGTGGCTGGATAGGAAAGACGGCCCCAGCCTGGGAGGAGGGGCCTCCTCTCTCTTTTCTTCCTCACCCTTACATGCAGGCTTCACCTGGTGACAGGTTAAACTGGGGCCTGTTTGCAGACCAACTCGCAGCCCCTCTCTCCCTAGATGTTCTTCCTCTGCACAGCAGGCAGAGGGCGGTGTGACCCAGGTCTGCATTGGGGTGAACAAGATACCACAGAGCCCCTGAGCCAAAACTGCACCATCCAACCCAGAGTTTACCAGGCTTCCTCTTGGGTTTCAGCAGACACAGTTACTAATAAAAAGGTCCTTCATTATCATTCGTCTGTTGTTTTCTCAGAAACTCCAGGTGTCGGGTGAGGGCTGTCATGAGAAGCCAGAATGGGGCATTCCTGGGATCTGGTCATAAAATCATCAAAAGAGCAGCAAATCCGCAGCTTTATCCATCATGGGCCAGGCACAAGGGAACTTTTCTAGATACTGGGGCACAAAGATGAACCAGACTCATCCCTGCCTTGGAGGAGCTTATAGTCTAGTGGGTAAGATTATCTGTCTACAGAGTGATTCTCCAATGTTGGCAAAAACCCCTGGAGGGCTTGTTAAACCACAGATTGCTGGGCTCCAACCTCCTAGTTTGTTACTACTCAGATTTTGGTGCTGAGAATTTGCATTTCTAAGCAGCTTCCAGGTAATGCCGATGCTGCTGGGATGGAAAGAAACCACAGTCGGAACCACTGCTCTGTTCTGCCACAGGCAAGCACGAACGCTCGGGAGGGAGCACAGACAGTGCCACGGTGCTACAGACATTCATCTCAGGACGTGAGCCCAAACAGGGCTCTGACGGGTACAGAGATCAGCCAAGCCTGGAGTCTGGGGCACAGGTGAGTAGTCTGGGCTGGAACTGCAGGCTTAGAATCACCACCACCATGATGACCTGGAATATGGAAACACATGGTTTACTGGCCTTTAAGAAAGCCAATGTCCAATGCTGATTGTGCCATGGCCAGGACCTGCAAACAGCAGGAGGGAGTTCAGCTGCTCTAGGATGTGCCCTCTAGGCTGGCCCAGGGTCCCTGGTCCATAAAGGCCAACCCTGGGAATAAACCAGCAATTAGACCAAGAACAGCTGAGGCCATCAGATGGAGAAATGGGACAGAGGAAATAAAAAGTGGAAGGTTGGAAGGAAATTCCAAAGTTGTGAGAGAAAAAGTAGGAAGTGCAATAGACCTAACATGCAGAGGTGATATGGTTTAGGGGGACAAGCAAAGCTTTTAAAATAACATAAGTCTGAGTGCTGGAAGTAAGTGGAATATAGTTGGTGCACAGTAATAGTCGAATTAGTTGATATATAAAAATATTTTCACATCCTATGAATTCAGTGGCTTTAGGACAACAATACATATACCCTTTAGGGAGATGGCACATACCATCTAGAAAAGGGGGTCTTTGTAAGCTTCTTGACTCCAAGCTGTGGCCGTCTCCATCTGTGCTTCTCAGACTCTCTATGGAGGAGGACCTATGGGCTTTTGTTACTATTGTTAATTTTTCCTAGCATTCTAGATCCATATGTGGTCCCACTGCACTCAGTGGGTATCTACAGGTGATTTGACACATGAATTTGAGGACAACCAAACAAGTCTGTACCTTGTTCAACAAAACGAGCCTGCTGATCATACACCTGGATGCTGTAGCAATGTCAACTTGCCAGAGCGGCACTGCTTGACACCAGAGAGAGCAAGATGCCGCACGACTTCCTTTAAATGTCAAAAGCAAAATTTTGAAGTCTGTCTGTGAAGGTTTACCTTGAGCCACAGGAAGGCAGAAATCACTCTAAGAAATAGTGGAGAGGTTTCTAGTGTGTAAAGGGGGATAGAAGATAAAAATAAGGAGAAACAAGAAGTCAGACACATGCTGATCACTGCCCACCCCACCACCTCTACTGCCACCACACCCAATACCACCAGGCAAAAATCCCAGGGCAGGGAGAGCGGCTTGCTGATTGTGGTAGAAACATCCAGACACACGTGGAGAAACCAGAGGGCACCAGGACTAGTGGCCGGCTTTCCTGAACGCAGCTGAGGGGGACTGCAAGCTTTCCCAGAAGCCCCATGTGCCACACAGGATGACACCCAGCTTGGCACAGTTGTAGATGTGCACCTTGGCCAGGAGAAGAGCAGGTGTGGCACCTGGAGAAGAGGTCACCTGGAGGCCCCTAACCCGACCCTGGTTTTCTGCCTATACCTGGCTTCATCCTGCACCACAATAGGGGTCACCCACATGTCCACAGACCCTCGCCAAAACTACTGCCCCTTGGCCATCCTTGGGCCAGGTATATACATACTGGTGGCCTGGGAGAAGGCACACAAGGCCCTGGAAGCAGACTGAGGGATGTTTGCACAGGAATTTCAGACTCCTGGTTACCCATAGTATAGTCTAGAAAAAGCGCATCCTCTTGACCCCTCGCTTGGACTCCTCACTGGTGGGAAGGGATGCAGCCAGGGGAGCTCAGAAGGGGTGACCTCCAAAGTGCAGGGCCCAGGGCAGGCCCAGCCAGCTGAGACCCCAGGGAAATATAGGAAGAGTCTAGATAGATAGCCGGAGCTGGCACTGCTGGTTTTCGTGGCTGGTGCATGACGCGCAGGCAGTGCAGGAGTTCCCATGTGCCCTGGTGGCAGGCACAGAGGTGGAGAGAGGAAAGCAGGACTGAGGAGCCCTGGGGTGAGGAAGATAAGACCCTCAAGGGCAGGAACCTTGATCCTGGAGGTAAAAGCAAAGGTCCACAGTCAGCAAACACTGATGCCAGCATGTGACCCAAAGCCAGGCAGGACCAGTGACACCAGCAGTGGATTCAGCGAGGACAGAAGCTGGTACACAGAGGCAACCAGGCCAAGACCCTTCCACCAAGGCCAGCAAGGATCCAGAAAACGCAAGCAAAGGACCACATGCCCATATGCTGGTTGCCAACCTGGAGGGAGTAGGGGCAAAGAGATATATTTTGAAAATCCAAGCATTAATGTGAAAGGCATGAGCTAACTTGAAAGAGGCAGTTCAAACTGGAAAAGACTGAGATATCATCAGCCCGTGCACCAGGAAACCTATATACTCTTCCTCACCCTCCCCACCTCTTGTACCAGGCAGGGGCATCCCAAGAGCAAGATCAGCTTATGGCAGTGCTTCCCGGCCTTTGCCACATGGTGGCACGGACAGAAAATGATACTTGTGTGGAACATGGAAGAAAGCAGGAAAGACAACGAGGTAGGGGACTCCGGGCCCTGCCCAGTTGCCCCTAGGAAGAGGGCACAAGATCTCGGCACCCCTGCAACTCAGTTGCACCCCCACGCCATGGACCATCAGCGAGAGGGCCTGGGTTATAGAAAATACAGAACCTGCATGTTCCTCCGTACGTACAAGTAATCATTCATAAACTTGTAGACCCCGACTACAGGACGAATGAATGAATGAATGAATCTACATCTCATCACTTTCTCACTGAGTAACTTCAGTCAAGGTCCTTAACTTCCCAGTTTCTCTTGGAAACGTAGACATAATAATAGCTACCTTGAAAATGAATTTGTGAGGATTAAATGAGGCAAGGTATACGTAGCCTTTAGGGCAATTAGTAGAAACTCAGTCAACATTAGGTTTTTTCTGGACCACGTCTCCCTATCCTCTCTAAGCAGGCCATCCCAGGGGGACTAAATTAGCTAAAGGGACAAATCGTGGCTTCCTGCCCCTGTGCGTTAGGGCCCCTCCCCATAGACCTGGTATCCACAATTGTCTCGGGGTGCTTTGCCTGGCTGCTGAGCTACAAATCTCTCCCACCCCCGCCAGCCTATTGCGTACCCAGTATGTTAAGCTGCCTTTTCTCTTCATTTGCTCATTCTTTGGCCTCTAGACCTTGTCCTCCTTGCCTTCACAGCCAGCTGGTCCCACTTGTCTCACTCAGAACCTGCACCCCACTCTTTCCTTAGGTAGTTGCAGAGGAAAAGACCATAGCCTTACATCCCCAATGGAGGTTTGCAGTTCGGGGGAGAGGCTGGTGTCAGGAGCTCACGGAGATGTCTTGGGAATCCTGGCAGGGCTGAGAGAACCTCAGTAAACTACAAGAACAGCACACTTCAACCTCAGCAATCTTTTTCCTAAAAAGCACCACATCCTTTCTTGAAGATTGGTTATAGCACCAAGTAAATCAGCAAATCCATCACCCCATCTCCTTGCGGGATACAGTTTCCTCGTGTCTCTGAGCCATCCCATCAAGTCAGCACCCACAAAGCTCTGAGGCTGAGTAGCCCCGCTCATCCTGCCCTGCAGCTCGGAATGAGTAACGGGAATATAATTACGGCTCTTCCCTTAACAATGAGTCAACCAAAGCACTTGGGAAAGATGTGACATTTATAAGAACATTTACATTTTTGTGCTAAAATATTATTTTAAAACTCCACACTATATCACCAAAAACAGTGCTGGGTGGAATTAAACACCACATTTTGTGTAACTCAGTACCATATGTTTTGTTAAACTTTGTGCTCTTGAAATGTCTGGGTTTGCACTGGAA
The DNA here is from genome assembly GCA_028533085.1 of Varecia variegata. Classification (NCBI taxonomy): domain Eukaryota; kingdom Metazoa; phylum Chordata; class Mammalia; order Primates; family Lemuridae; genus Varecia; species Varecia variegata. Next base: position 54,008,142 of record CM052438.1, on the reverse strand, counting down.
TAGAGGCAAGAAAGGTGGCTCAGTAGGGGAAAATATGTACAAGTGTGTCTTCAGCTCTTGTATGTCAAGAAAACTTGAGTCTGTGTGAATGGATTAGATGATCCAAGTAACTTGACGGGATGCATCGCCCTGAGGGTAATACACGAATTCCTACGAAGAACTGGGAGTCAGAAAAGTTCACCTACTTGACAAGAACATGGTTTAAGATACTGACTCGTCAGTGAATTGCTTCTAATCTGCCCTTCCTGACAGCTCATTACTTTCTTTCCTAAACATACTGTACGCTAGACTCCCTTCTCTGGGGCTGAGGACAAATGCAGTGAACCTTATGAAATACAGAGTTGAGCCACTCCTATCCACGGATATCCACAAGAATCGCTGCGCAGGGAGCTCAAACAGAGACAAATGGTGGCCAGACTTGGTAAGGAATGGTGTGGGACTCACCGTCCTAGCCAGAGTGAGCCCCACATTTCATCGTTTGCTCTTTCCTTTTAATTTATGACTTTGACAAAGCAACTCTGATGCACGTAATTTAGAAATCCAACCTTTCCCTCAACCCCTGGGAGACACTTTGAACATGTAGACATAACTAATGTCTTATTTTAAATAAATGATTCCCAGTGAATTGTGCATGAAACACGGGGATGTCTCCTTTTTAGAGTGTGGCTATGATGTTGTTCTTCTCAGTGGAATAGAATTTGTTTCTGATGTGTTTCTCTCTCCTACTTAGCTGCGGTTTCCAGCGTGTCCAAGGCTAGCTAAGCTAGCATACCTATGCTTCAGCAATCCCTCTGGATGGTTTGGTTTTCTTGTGGTCCATGTCTACTTGGCCATGTGATATACTCAAATCAGACTACTTTTAACAAACATGTGGGCCCTGAAATCACTGTGATGCAAGACAAGTTTTCTTCCCAGTTCCCCTTCTTAGAGCCAAGTGCACACAGAATGTTTTTGTAATGGTACTTAAGACTCTGAGAGACTATGTATGAATTAGACTAGGAGTTTAGTGGTATGTGACAGCAACCCAAAATCACACTGGTTTAAACAAGACAGAAATACATTTCTCTCTCACATCAAAGTTGCCCTCGACCACATGGCCCCAAAGTGACTTCTCATAAAATCCTCATCCCAGCCAGCAGGAAGGGGGAAAGAAGGAGGAAACTCCTTCTTTCTGAGGTTTATGACCTGGAAATGTCACATGTCACTGCTGCTTGTATCCCATTGACCAGTACTTAGTAACATGACCACAGCTGGCTGCCAGGGAGTCTGGGAAGTATAATCTTTATTCTAGGATCACTTGCCTGATACTGTACTTTCAGCCTCTCATTCCAGCAAAGTAATTTCCCGTGTGACAACTGTGAAGCCAAAACAATCTGTGACTTTGGACCAGCTTTTTCTCAGGAGCTGGCACTTGTGAAGAGTACTCCCTTCAATTTATAACTCCAGGGAGTGGCATATGAACAAAATATGATGCTTTATGTTTTGGGATCTGGATTTCTCAATCCAAGGCAAAGTCTATATACAGAATGGAGCACTTCAAAGAATTATCCAGATAACTCAAGGCAAAACATCAAGTTCTTGGAAACCAGACTACTTATTTTGCAGGGCTCAAACCAGAAGGACCCTGTTGACATGATGTTGAGAAGTAGCAAAGAAATCTATTTCAGGTAGCTGGGCTCAGCAACCCTGCTTGCTTGATCAACATTGTATGTTGGGAGAAGGAAGTGCTGGTTAAATTGTGGCTTCTGAAGTCATTGTCTGATAAGTCAGTGTTTGGGAACAAAAGGCAGTAGTCAATTCATCAAAAATCAGAATCCTGATGTTAGTCAGCCTTGGTCCCTATGTTGGGCTAATATGCTATCTCTGTCAGTCCCTGTAGTAAGGCTGCTGGCTGCTACTTCTAGATAACGCTTGGACCGGAACTTAGACTGAGAAATCACACTTTGAGTTTCACCGAGAATTCAGGAAAAGATATCAAGAAGGGAAATGTTAGGCTACTTGACAGTGGGATTTTTGTTTTTCCTGCAGAAATTGTCTAAGCAGTGGTTTCTAACCCTCACAGTACATTAGAATCACCAGAGGAATTTCCTAAAATACCAGTGTCTAACCTCAATCTCAAGGATTCTCATTCAGTTATCCTGAGATGGGATCAAAAGATCAGAATTTTTAAAAGCTCCCTGATTCTAATGGGCAGCCAGTGCTAAGAACCAGTAATCTAAGGAAACTCCTCCCTGCTATTTGAAGTGAGCTCTCTGATCCATTGCAATCATTAGAGGGTTGTGCAACCAAGATTAAGAGATTTGGGGCCGGACACAGTGGCTCACCCCTGTAATCCCAGCACTTTGTGAGGCCGAGGCTGGAGGATCACTTGAGGCCAGGAGTCCGACATCAGCCTGGGCAACATAACAAGACCCAGTGCCTACAAAAAAATTTAAACGATAAAAAAAGATTAAGAGATTTCAAATGGACTGAGCAAGGAAGGCCTTTGCCATCAATAGTTGTAGCCAATTATCATACATCCACGGCTCTGACACTGAGCCCTGGGAAAGGGCAGACATAATACATGGAGGAAAAAATAACAAAGGAAGAGGGTTAGCTTTGGTCATACTCATTTTGTACAAGGAATCCACCCAAGGTACCCTACGAAAGATGTGGGTTTATTATAACTCTACATAACGACCTGCAGTGGATGTGAAAAATGAGATAATTCTAGGGACCAGCTCCCTCATGGGCCTAATATTAAAGACAGCCTGCAATGTCCCCTGAACTGCTCACCTTTCCATCTTATTCCATACTCCTCCCCTGCAGTAACCCAACACCTAGACAAGCGGGACCACTCTGTTCCCAGTGTCCCAACTTCTTCATGAAGTCGTTTATTTTCCCCAGTAGGCTGTGATCTAGCCCCCCTCTTAATCCAACATGTTTTGTCTTATTAGACGTATGTCCTATTCTGATTCATTTTATGCTTATATTCCAGTCTTTTCCTCCCTGATAATATGAAAACATCTTGCAAACAAGCCCTGCGTCTTACTCATCTTTGTAGCCTCCTAATCCCTAACATGTGATTGGCCCTCAGCAAATACTTGCTGAATTGATATGAATTTCCAGAAACTTCTCCAGATGATTCTTTCATGTAGTGGATTGCTTCCAAGTATATGTACTTGATACCTTATCTCCTGCGTCTGAGCCTTGAGAGCCTGAGCAACTCACTCGAACTCTTCGAATGAATGTTCTTCTCAGGCCTGCACATGCTAAGAGAAATCACTCGGCCTGGATCAGCTATCCTCTATCTAGCAGTACAGCATCTACTGTCCTAAATGGCTCTCTTCCAGCTGCAGTGAGTCATTTGACATTTCAGAATAAAATAAATATCCCTTTTAGGAAAGAAAAAAAAATCCCAAAATTCTTCTTTAAAAACTTTGAGTTACTGGGGGAAAAGAAAGAAAGAACAGCAAAAGGATGAGGGAAGGAGGAAGGTATCCAACGCTAATGGTTTTATATGTTTATGGCAAAGGAAAGAATGCTTTCCAGAAGCCAAATGGTTTTCCAGTGAAACAACACTGTCCATCTCTGGGGAGGCACGGGTCTTCCCATTTGATCTGCAGGGAGAAAGTGGAGGATTGGCAAAAGGATTGTACTCCTGAACACGTTTCTGGTTTTTTAACTTTAGAAAACCAGCCACACACTCTGCCTCCCTGGGACATAGAAAAAACTGTATCCACAGAATTTTTGAGGACTGATGACTACTATTGTTGTAATAAAGATAACATAATTGATATTTATTTGTATAAGACTTCTTGCAGTTTACAAAGTTTTTGGTTTTTTGTTTGTTTGTTTGTTTGTTTGTTTTGAGACAGAGTCTCACTCCCTTGCCCGGGCTAGAGTACCGTGGCGTCAGCCTAGCTCACAGCAACCTCAAACTCCTGGGCTTAAGTGATCCTGTTGCCTCAACCTCCCGAGTAGCTGGGACTACAGGCATGCGCCACCATGCCCGGCTAATTTTTTCTATATGTTTTTAGTTGTCCAGCTAATTTCTTTCTATTTTTAGTAGAGACGGGGTCTCGCTCTTGCTCAGGCTGGTCTCGAACTCCTGACCTTGAGCGATCCTCCCGTCTCAGCCTCCCAGAGTGCTAGGATTACAGACGTGAGCCACTGCACCCAGCCGCAGTGTACAAAATTTTTGTACGCACTATCTCATTTAAGATTCAGAACTACCCTGTAAGTAATAGGAGTTATGATCACCGTCTTACAGAACATGAAATTGGGGTGCTGGTTGCTAGCGAGGACAAAGGGACCATGTACTTTTTCCAACCACACACCCTGTTAACATGCCATGCAAAGATGAGCGGGTGGATCCCTATGCAAATACCTCCCCACTCAGTATCCAGGGCAGAGGCAGTGATTAAGGGGACAGGCTTTGAAGGCAGGCAGGATGCACCAGGATCCCAGCTCTGCCTCCCCACAACCATGGGCAAGGTACTTACTAACTTCACTTGGTAGCAGGCTCCTAATTTGTAAAATAGACATAAAAATAGGCATAGGGGTTTTCTGAGGATTAAATGAGTTTGTGAAGAGCTTACCATAGGGCTAGGCACAAGACAAACACTTAATGAATGATAGTTATTAATATTAGTATAGGATTCATATATGAAGAATAGTGCATTGCACATTGCAAAGTGCTCTATAATTATGGCTTCTAGGAAGTACACAGCCTAATGAAAAAAACATCTGGGAGTTTTCTTCTGGCTGAGAGTAAACACTAATTTCAAGTGAAAAATCTGTGCGAAACCATTGTACCTCAAAGGGGACTCCAATATTTTTTCAAGATTATGTATTCTGTTACCAAAAGTGCACATACTAATCAAAGTTGGGTTTCATTTATTTTAAAATACCTTGTGTTTTAAAATCTCCACCAATAAACCATGTCCACTAGATTGCCCCATATTTCACTGCACACTTCAATAATCTTTACACATTAATCAACCACCTTGAGTTCGCCTCTGTGTTTATTGTGCTTATGTTTTATTCTTTTCTCCGTAAACCTTGTGTTTCAACGCCTTTCCAGAACAACTCAATCACAAAAGTATGCTTCTGGGTGACACTTAAGATATAAGGTTTTAACCCAGCAGTGAAATGATTTTAAGTATAAAAACAAAACCATGAAATGGAATCCCAGTGACAGTTAAACAAATCTGTAATTATCCAGCCAGTTTGTAAATCCCTTCTCTCCTTTCTCATTCAGTTTGCAGACCTGGATGTCATCTTATTAAATCAACAGCTCAGATGTACACACGAATGTCTTACACCAAATACATATTTCTCTTTCCACCTCTCTCCCAACATCTAAGTCCCTCTTACACAGGGGCAACATCAAATTAAATCCAGGGGGAAAAGGTAAATAAGGAAATCAGGTAGTCAAAGCAAAAACAAACTACAGCTGGTGCTTCCCGCCAACAGTCCCCAGGTGTCAAGAAGGGATTATGTCAATGTGAATGCTGTGTTTGTGTGTGTGTGCAATTCAGTAATTATTGAATTCTTCTCATTTGCTAGGTGTATTCCCAGCACTAAACCACATACCTGGCACATATAAGTCTTAATAAATGTTGATCACATGAATAAATGAATTATAAATATTCCACTGAAATCACACCCTGTATGATGCTATGATCCCACTTACTCACCATCTATGTTTAAGAATTTGTTTTGGTAATTAAGTCTCAACAATTATACTTTGCTCAAGCCCAAAAAATACCATTTGGATGAGATAACACATGCTTCCTGTAGCAGCTTCTGGATGTCATCTGTCCATGCCAGACTTTACTTTCACTCCAAGAGCTTGCTAAAGTTTTTGCAAGAGATGGGCATGTGTGTCATCCATAGGAGGAAAAGGCAGGGGCTGTGCTGACTGATGTGCTGAGAAACACAAGCCAACACTCTCACCTCTTTCAAATCCACAGCTTTGCGGACTGTTTGTCCGTGGTCACCAGCTGTAAGCATTCACTCCCCTCTGAGCTGGGCCCATGTCATGGGAATGGCGTGCAATGGCAGGAAGTAATTCAGGAGTATGCTTTTGGGAGTCCTGATCTCCGCTGCTCCTGGCGGTCTTGGCATATCATTGTGGAATAAACTCTCAGTTTGCAAACAAGGAACTTGTCCCGACCAAAGGCATTTAAAAAATATGTCTGCTACTGGAAAGAGAAGCGAATCTAACATCTTTCTCACGGAACTGACTTGTAGATAAGTGGAAACTTTATGTGTCATTCCTGGGGATGCCTCACCCTGCTATGCAGCTGGAGCTGGTCCTCATCCTCCACAGGGGACCCATCCAAAAACCCGGATCATGTCATCCACTCGTCCATGTAATTATCAGGCTTTTTTACTTTTAATATTCTTTCATTCTCACCATCTGGAATCGGCATTTGAGAGATGTTAACATCTTTAATATCTTCCACTGAGTTGGTATAATTGGATGAATTTCTTTTGGATTGGAATTAATTTGGGGGAAGGTGTTTTCTTTGATTGCAAACTCAAGCAGCTCAAAATTTTCAATGAGCAAGGGAATCATGTTCAAAACCAGAGTGGTCCAGCCAGACTTGGTCCTTTTGCCTCCCTGAGAAGAACACAAATAAGTCCTTTCCTCACCACCAGGAAACAGATGGGTATTTACCTTCACAAAAGGATTCTGGTCCATATTAATTTACTAGCAAGCATTTTTTGAGTAAATACTCTGTGTCAAGTTCTTTGGAACTAAGAAAAAGGTGTCATCTTTAGATATAAACTAAGAAAAAGGTGTCGTTTTCATCATGACAGAGACTGGGATGAGAACTGTTGAAGTGTGGAGTTCAATGGGAAGGTGGATCTGTTCGATAGAGGCCCTGGCCACAGGTTGACAGGCAGAGGAAAAATGTGGCAGGTGATTAATGAGTTGCAAGAGGAGGCTGTGTTGTAGGAGAATCACTCTGGCAAAAGCAAACAGGGTAGATAGGAGTAGGAGAGGACGGAGCCAGGAGAGGAGGCAGCAGGAAGAGGAGGCAAACACCTCCTCTAGGAGACATTCTCAAGAAATAGAATAATTGGGACTGACTAGATAAGTGGCGAGATAAAGGTGGACCTACAAGCAAGCCTAAGTTGATGCTAGAAATAGATGAGTTAGGAAGTCTTGATCTGTTGCAGCTGCTGTAACCAAGTACTATACCATAGACTGGCTGGCTTATAAATAACATAAATTTGGGCCAGGTGCAGTGGCTCTCACCTGTAATCCTAGCACTCTGAGAGGCAGAGGCGGGAGGATCACAGGAGCTCAGGAGCTCAGGAGCTCAGGGGTTCAAGACCAGCCTGAGCAAGAGTGAGACCCCTGTCTCTACTAAAAAGATAGAAAAATTAGCCGGGCATCATGAGGCATGCCTGTAGTCGCAGCTACTCAGGGGGCTGGGGCAGTAGGATTGCTTGAGCCCAGGAGTTTGAGGTTGCATTGAGCTATGATGACACCACTATACCCTACCCAGGGCAACAGAGTGAGACTCTTGTCTCCAAAATAAATAAATAAATAACATAAATTGATTTCTCACAGTTCTGGAGGCTGGAAGTCTGAGATCGGGTTCTGGGGAGGGTTCTCCTCCAGGTTGCAGATGGCCACCTTCTTACTGTGTCCTCACATGGTGGGAAGAAAGTGAGAGCTTCCTGAGGTCTCTTTTGTAAGAGTGCTAATCCCATTTATGAGCGCTCTACCCCCATGACCTAATTACTTCCCAAAGGCCCCACCTCCTGATACCATCACACTGGGGGTCAGGATTCCAGCATATGATTTGCTGGGGGAACACACATGCAGCCCATCGCAGTGGGTTTGAAGTGCTCTGGTGGGCCAAGCTCTAGCAAGCACTCGAGAAGTGGCAGAGCCCCTGTGCACCCAGCCAAGTGTGGTTGACTCACGTTCTTGCCACGGCTCCAGCACACCTGGCTGGATTCTTTCCCTTCCATGGTGCTCTGCAGAAGCAACGGCATCCAAATGAAGTAAGAATGGAGTCCACCACTCTCAGGAAACAGTTTTGCATGTAGCAGACACTGAGCCACCCAATTTTTTCAGACCTTCTAGTTCATGCTTTTTAAGATAGGTTTCTTTCACAACATGGGGTTTGCCCAGAGAAACACAACCAATGTGGGAAAGTGCTCAAAGATGGTGTCAAAAGAAGAAAGGCTGTTGTCTATAAAGATCAATGACGTGGAAGAAGGAGTAGACTATTCTCTCTGTTGCTTCAGAGGGGCCAGACAAGGAGAAAAGGGTAGAAGCTATAGGGGGATAGGTGTTGATTCATCATAAGGAAAACTTTCCTTACAGTTAGGGCTTGCAACCACACCTCTCAGAGTAATGTGTTTCCTGGGTTTTCACATGATCACAGAGTTGTTAAGGGGTAGGGACCAACTTCTTCGTTTTACAGAAAACAAAGTTTAAGCCAGAAAATACTACATGCACACCATTGGCCCTGGAGGTTAGAATGTGGGTTCCTGTACCAGAGGGAGTGTTGACTGAGATGACCTTCAAAGCCCATTTCAACTTATGAGTCTATGCCTCCCAAAACCTAGCTCATAATACAAGCAGAGAGGCAGAGTATTATGGAAGCTAAGAACATTGGCTTTGGTCTCAGAACTGGAGCCAAGTCCTGGCTCCATCATCCACCAGTGGATCTATCTCGAAACTATCTTGCTTCTTCATCCAATAAAATGGGACTGATATCTGACATCTATAACTACCTGAGAGGGCACTCATGAGAGGTAACTGAGAGAATGGAGGTGAGCTAGAGTTATTATTTCCTGGCACCAATACCTGACTTATGTAGGTGTTTCATTAGACTCAAAATATAATTTATCTTATTGTTTCTATACTGGAAAATGCTACACAAAATGTTAGGTCGATTTGCATGAACTTATTTACCAGTATGTGGAATTCCATCCTTTTAGAGCCTTTGGAGTTTCCCAGTATACCAGGTTTATCTTGAAGACAATTTGTTTCTGAGTATTTATAGTCGATCATTCACTTACTGAGCAAGTACAGAATGCCACACCCAGAGCTACGTGACAAGGACAGAAAAATAAATCAGACACAGATTTATTTGTGTCTGATTTATTGCCCTCAAGAAACCAGCCTACAGATGAAGATAGAAGACAGGTAGGTGCTTTTCTTCCCAAAGGATTCCAGTTCACACCAACTCATTAATGAGTTTTTTTTTTTTTTTTTTTTTGAGACAGAGTCTCACTCCGTTGCCTGGGCTAGAGTGAGTGCCGTGGCGTCAGCTTAGCTCACAGCAACCTCAAACTCCTGGGCTCAAGCGATCCTTCTGCCTCAGCCTCCCGAGTAGCTGGGACTACAGGCATGTGCCACCATGCCTGGCTAATTTTTTCTATATATATTTTTAGCTGTCCATATAATTTCTTTCTATTTTTAGTAGAGACGGGGTCTCGCTCTTGCTCAGGCTGGTCTTGAACTCCTGAGCTCAAACAACTCACCCGCCTCGGCCTCCCAGGATTACAGGCGTGAGCCACCGCGCCCGGCCATTAATGAGTATTTTGACAGTAAATATTTGTTATAGGTTGAACTGTGCCCCCCAACAAAAGATACATTGGAGTGTTATGCTCCAGGACCTCAGAAGGTGACCTTATTTGGAGATAGGGTCTTTATGGAGGTAACCAAGTTAAAATGAGCTAGTTAGGGTGCATCCTAATCCTAGACTGGTATCCTTATATAAAGGAAAAAGTTGAACACAGAGACAGACATACACATAGGAACAGCACCAAGTGAAGATGGAGGCAGAAATTGGGGTGATGCTTCTATATGCCGAGGATGCCAAAGATCGCAGCAAACCACCAGACACCAGGGGAGAGGCATGGGACTGATTCTCCCTCACAGCTCTCAGAAGGAAGCAACCCTCCTGACACCTTGATCTCAGACTTCTGGCCTCCAGGACTCTGAGACATAAATGCTTGTTGGTTAAGCCACGCAGTTTGTGATACTGTGTTACCACAGCCCTAGCTAAGTGACACAGTACTCTATGCCAAATTCTCTGCCAGACACTCTGGGAGACAGAAGAGATGTAAAGTAAGAGATCCAACTGGTTGTAATATAGTGTCATGTTATAATAGCAGGATGAACAAAATGTTGGCACCGCGTAGAAAAGGAAGTGATTAATTTTGACTAAGGAGAGAAGAAAGCAAGAGAGTCTTTACAAAAGAGGTGAAGTTTGAGCTAGCTCTGATAGACATGATCTCATGAGGTGGAGAAATGGAGAAAGAATCCTTGAGGCCAGGGAAGCAGCATGAGCAAAGGCAAGTTCAAAGGCATGGTGGAAGTCCAGTTAGAAATGGGGGCAGGGGCATGGAGGGAGTGACTGAAGATGAGACCTTGGCCAATCGGCCAAGTGTGATGCCAATCTGGTGAAGTGGACTTTAATTTTGTCAACAATGGGGTGCCATCTCATCAATGGTTGGGGAAGCTGTGTTATAATTTTAGGGATCAGAATCTTTTCTCTAAGTGCCCTGTGCCTCTAAATGGACACTGGCCTCATGGTGAATGCAAACATCTTGTCCATACAGAAAACTCATTAGCTAGAGATACCACTAGGTGGGTCTGGGTCCCCAAATGTTTGACCAATAGTTGAGAAAAGAAATAGGCTGCACACCTAGTTCAGTGCTAGGTGCATCGTAGGTGCTTGTTAGACAACCACTGGTAGTCGTTCATCCATTCAATAAAAATATAATGATCACCTTCTACATCCAGGCTCACTGTTCTAGGTGAAAATGACAAACAAAATATAATATTTGCCCTTTGGTCTAGAAAAATAAGACTTGGAATAAACACAGAAACAAATACAATTTCAGACAGAGTGATGAGGAAAATAGAATAAGTTAAATGGGGTAGAGAATAACGGAGGGTGGGGAAGGTGCTGGTCAAGGAAGGTTGTTCTAAGGAGGTGACATTTTTGTGGACTCTGGAATGATGTGGAAGAGCTGGCTATTCAAAGTTCTGGGGAGAGACTTCGAAACAGAGGGAGCTTAGTTCCTCAGGTGGGAATGAGTCTGGAGAAACAGAGAGAAGAGCCCTGTGACTGAAGGACCGTGGCGTGGGGGAAAAGATAGAAAAATCATCAGAGAGGTAGACAAGGAAAGGCCAGTGCATTTAGGGCCTTACAGACCCCCAGAAGTTTGGATTTTATTCTGACTGCAATTAAGCCATTGAGAGTGGGCCTAGTCATTAGGGGAGGTGTTTGACATGATATACCCTTAAAAGGACAAGAGTAGAAGCAGGAAGATGAGTGTCACAGGAAGGAGGTGTCACAATAATCCAGATGATGGATGGAGGGAGCTTGTCTAGGTGGAAGCCATGGAGACAGTGAGTATGGTAGAATAAGGGATATATTTTCAAGGGAGGATCACAGGGCTTGATGACAGATGGTTCATGGGCACAGGGTGTGCAAAGGATGAGAACTGAGGCTGTGTACATGGAAAATGGTGGTTATTACTCAACAAAAGGGGAAGGTTGGGAAAGGGCAAGTTTGGGGACACAGGTAAGACCAAGAGCTCCATTTTGAATGTTTTAATCTGGAGGCACCTGTGAGACACTTAAGTATCGGTTCCTACTATGTGTAGCCAGGATTAGGAATCATCTTATTGTGTCTGTTAAATTATAATCAGTCTGACTTGGGGGCCATAGAAAGCTAAATCATTCCTGAATCTTGAGCGGTCATTATCCCAAGGCCGTAGGATGTTCCCAGTGTAATAAAGCAAACCCTCTGGGATGCCAGCCCTGCCAGCGCATTCCTGCCTCTCTTACTCACAGCTCTCCTCTCATCCCTCTTTCAATGCAGCTGAGCTACCCAGAAAGCCTCCCACTGCTGTAGAATCGGAAATGTGGGTCCCCGCCTAACAGCTGGCCTGGATCCTGGGTCAGCAGCAGATTAAGGCTCCAGAGCAGGGGCCTGACCCAGCAGTGGATTTAGAAGCTCCGCAAGTCAGGCAGAGGGAAATGAGTCATCACTAACCACCAGAGATGAGGGACTCCCTGCAGCTGGACACCGCCACAGCCTCTCAAGCCTCCTCGAGGGAGCCGAGCACACTGGAAAGCAGAATGGAAAATTGCATTCATAGGTTATCCCTTTCAAAGTAAGTTTATGAAACTGACCGGCATGCTGTGGAAAAGGCTGAGCTCCCAGAAGAGAGAAAACGTAAAACTGGAAGCTTTAAGCAAGGAAAAATAGTTAAAGAAAAACCTAAAACCTGTACCACACCCTCGGCTGTTCCAGTAAACCTACCCTGATTCTCTAATTCGGCTCCCCTCTTTCTACACCCTTCTCTCTCATCCCCCTCTTCCCTCCTTCCTGCTCTTTTGTATCAGTTTAATTTTTTTCAGGAGGTGGCCAGTCACAGTGGCTCACGCCTGTAGATCCAGCACTTTGGGAAGCTGAGGTGGGAGGATCACTTGAGACCAGGAGTTTGAGACCAGCCTGAGCAACACTGTGAGACCCCACCTCTGCAAAAAATTTAAAAATTAGCTTGGTGTGGTGGCACACACCTGTAGTCCCAACTACTTGGGAGACTGAGGCAGGAGGATTGCTTGAGCCCAGGAGTCGGAGGTTGCAGTGAGCTATGATCACACCACTGTGCTCTAGCCTGCTGGGTGACAGAGAGAGAACCTGTCTCAAAAAAAAAAAAAAAAAAACCTTTGGGAGAGCCTTGGTATATGGACTCAACAAGTGTTTCAAGTGTTTGCTGAAGAGCCAATCACATCCTCCCCTGTACGTCAGACTCTCTACTTCTCAGGGGCAGGGGAGAGGAACAGAGCTCCTTCATCCCCCTCCAGGAGCAGCCTCTGTGCACCCTGTTGGCTTTTGAGGGTCTAAAAAACAGCATCCCCGCTCCCCACTGGAGCTCTCAGACAGTTCTGAGGTAGACATAGGAATATGAAGGCTGAAGCTCAAAACAGCACATTCAATACAGATAAAAAGCACTGTTGAAGGTCACGGCTTAGCTCTGGTTACTCACCAGTGACAAGTGCAGCTGGAACACAACACGCTCCTCCTTGGAGACCAACCCTGTGGGGCTTTCCTCATAACCAAGAACAAAGGAAATGTTATCTCCATTAAAGGCAGGCAGAGCTAAGGTAGAGCTGAGTGGCTCCGACCCAGCTCCTTCTCCCAGACTCATCAATCAAGTCAGACATTCCTCCTCCTCTGGAGAAAAGGGACACAAGAGCAGAGGGGACCGGGTGTTCCTCTAGAAAGCATCCTTCTCACAAAGGAACCATCAAGAGTGGGGAACATGTGTTCCCCTCGTCAGAGTGGCCCCTTCAGGAAGAGGCTCAAGGAGGTTGACTCTCCCTGCCCTTCCCAAAAGGATGACATTAAAGTCTGAATTTCAAACATCA
>CM052438.1:53943037-53994231 GCA_028533085.1 Varecia variegata | reverse complement strand
AGTGTCAGAACCAGGATTTAAACCCCTCATTTGTCTAACTCCAGGTCCACGCTCATAACCTCATCATTATACTGTCTCCAGAGACTGTTTCAGTGTCCACCTAGTTGGACACCTGTGTTTGTTCTCTTCCCACTTTAAACCACACTGTACTCTGAAGCCACATTGATCTTCTTTAAATTTGCTTTTAATCATGTCACTGCCTTCCTCAAACACCTAGCCCTTTTCCTTGTTCCTTTGAGGGGGTCCAACCGGCATGTCCAGCTCGGTTTCCCACAGCTCAGACTTGCCTTCGGTGGATGTGTTCTGCATGCCTCATTTCCCTCCCCTCCAATGTCTTCTCCCTCAAAACCCCAGCACCGGCTCCTTTATTTCCTCAACACTAACTGTATGCCTACCAGTTCCTCCACAGTATTTACTGTCAAGAGACAGGATAGCTCAGTGGGCAAAGTACAGTCTCTGGAACAAGTTGCCTGATTGAATCCTGACTCCAGCACTTATTAGCTGTGTGGCCTTGGGCAAGTTTCTAAACCTGTCTGTGCTTCCGTTTCCCAAAACATAAATGAGGATAATTATGGCTCCCACTTAGAAGGTTGTTGGGAGGATTAAATTATTTCATATGTATAAAACACTTGGAGCAGTGAATGGAACAGAGTACTAGCTCAAAAACAAGAGCTAGTCCTCGCAGTAGTGGTAGGTGCCAAGCACTGGCCTTCTTGCTATGATGAGTAAATCATAATCTGTCCCTTTCCTCACCATCTAGTGAGCCAGGTGAGCATGTCAACCAACAACCATAACCCAGTGCTCTAAGTGCCATAAGAAAGGCAGGGGAGGCGGAAAAGGCATTAAATGTCTGGAATATGATCAGGTTTCAGCAAAGAAATAGGTCATCTCAAAATTAAAGTGGCATAGGAGTTCTTCCTAGTGGCCCCTGAATGGACGTAGCATGATCATGCAGGGTCGCAGGGAGACCCCATGGCTGGAGCACAGTGCCCCTGGGGCTGAAGTCAAGGGGAAAGGTAAGCAGGAGCTGATTCCAAGCAGGACTTTGCACCATTCAAAGAAGTTTGCCCGGGGTTGTAAACAGAGGAATGCCCACTCTGGACCAGAATGATCTCAGCCTCTTCTGGCTTCATCTAGAGCACTCATTGCATATTTTACTAATGCGACACTTATTTGCCGTCTTATGTTATTTCCAAGCACCAGGCAGCCCATGCAAGCCTCTCTGAGCAGCTTTACCGTGCTGACCCACCAGCAGCCTCTCTGGGGCTTCCTATCCCAGGCTGGCATGTTCCACCCCCCTAACTCTGCTGCCTTGGCCACAGCTGATTGAACCAGAGTTAGCATCTGACCTAAAGGCAACCACCTTGTGGTTGGCAAGTGCCCTGTAGAAGGTGGCCCAGAGCAAACGCATGGTTCAGTGGCGCCATTCAATCCTGGACGATGACTGCACGAGTCCCTCTCTCAGGAAGTCTGAGCGTGAGATACACGAAGAGGAAAACAGACCCGGAAGCAACAAAAGCAGAAAAACTCACTTTGAAGAAAGCAGTGAACACCAAGCCTACCAGGTGGGGAGCAAAGTGAGTCCCCAGTGTCAGAACAATGGAAGCTTCGACAGAAATGGTTGAGACGCTGTAAGACGGAACACCAGCCCAGAGAGCCAATAACCAGATAAACCGTCTTTTTATCGAACCATGATCTAGTTCCCAAATATCATTCCTGTTTTGTGCAAGTTTGAACAATACAATGATTATGACGATTTTCTGTTTCTGATAATTCCCTGAGCATCTGCAAAATAAACCCCAGCACACTCTGAGCAAGTCCCTTTTCCTTGCAACCTGAATGAGTCCAACTAATGTAACAGGGGCATGTCCTTTCTGCTCAGCTAGATGGTGTGTTCCACGAGCGCTTTCTCATGGAATGGCCCGTGCATTGGCAGGAAAGCGGGAAGGAGCAGGGTTTATTTGGAGGCATTGCCAGGATTTTCCTGAGAGATGAAGTAGAGGGGTGGAGAGAAGCCAAATCCCAAAGGGCTAACCGTGGTGAGGAATCTGGGCTCCATCTTCAGATTACGGGTTCTGTTTAAAGGATTAGGAAAAGAACAATACGATGAGGCATGGGCTTGCTGGATAAAATGTTGTGACTCCATACAGTATGCACTGTTGTCTCCTATACACACAGGTGCTCAATGGTGGAAGCAATTCTTCATATCTATAAAGTATGTGCAGAGTCAAAGCAACTCTCTTCAGTGAAAATGACCCCTACATGACAATGAAGGAAATTCATCTCTCCAGGAATATCCACCCAGCCAAAAATGTAAAACAAAGAAATTTAGACAAACTACATCCTCTATTGCCCAAAGGACACCCCCTCCCCGGGTTACCCCCAAAAGAACAACTTCTGCAACAATTATTTCCCTGAAACAGAACATACACACACACAAAGAAGACCCAGAGCTGGTGGTGGTTTTTCTGAAAGTGTGTGTGAAATAGGACCCTAATTTATTTCTCTCTCAGGAAAAATAATCTCTAAAGAGAGATCTAATGAAAAAGTCATTCCCACGAGTATCTTACCTACTTTACGCTGGCCTGAGTTTCATAAATGCTTGCTTCTACCCCACACAGCCAGGCCCTGAGAAGCGTCCAGAAATTCCCTGACTGCCCAAGATGTCCCGAGTACCAGGACACACAGAGCTGCCATGAGAACTCAGGGCGGAGTGGACTCCAGGTCCATCTGGGCTCCCAGGACCCAGCCCACATCTGCCACCGTGTCCTCCGCTTCCTGCGTGCCTTCTGTTTCCTTTTCCTTGATGCCTTCAAATATCCCCGTGTGTTCACAGGAGCAGCACTTACGCCCCCAATTCAAAGACCCAAGGCTTCAGAGGAAAGGAAGCTCACGCCTGCGCCCGCCCCCTGCCCTGCTCCCACTGGCTGTTTGCACAAGGTCCGCACAGCGGGAAAAGAAAAGGCCTGCCTGTGATTCCCGCTTCATCCCTGCAGGTGAAGCGAGGTCCTCTGAGCGGCTGCCTCCACCATCTGTCCGCCCTGCCTTCTCTCGGAGACTTGGCAGGGAAACGCACGCTGTTTTTCATCCTGACTCAGAGACAGTGAGACTTTTCATACCTGCACGGGAGCCTTGCAATTTTTGATTCAAGAGAGCATCGTGGGACGCAAACAGGAAGAAAAGCCATGAAGGCGCCAAGCTGCGGGTTCTCACCAGCTTCCATAGCGCTGTGCCACGAGTGGCCGTCAGGCTGCGGAGCTCCGGTTCCTTCTTTTCTTCACAGGTTAAACCCTGTCAAACTTGATCCAACTCCAACCCAAACTTCTGTGGAGCGAAATGATTGTTTGCTGAGCTCCAGCTGGTGGCAAACTGATTTTGAGACATGTTCAAGGTAACTGAACCGCAGGATAGCACAGGAGCCTTCAGGGGCTGCCTGGGCCTGAATTTTCCTGCTTCCTCTGGGTCTCAACCCCCTTCTCCTTCTGCTCCTCTCAGCTCTTTCTTTTCAGTTTTTTTCTTTGTTAAGTTCACTTTTCAGACTTCCCTGCTGGTGCGTTTTCACCCTCACTTACTTACACGCCCCTCTCTCTGTTGCCTCTGGTTTCTCTCTTTTCTTCTCTCCCCTACTCTCTTCTACCTTTCTTCTGCCTTCTTGTCTCTTCTCAGTCTCAATGTGGAGAGAAGCTACGACCTCAAAGCCAGAGCAATATCGAAAAATGTTAGCAACAGGCACCACACAGGCACCGGCTCATCAGAACAGACGCCAGCAGTTGAACTGCAGCAAGATCCAGAAGGTTCCCTGCTTTGCCACTGACAGTGGGTTGTGGGGAGGTCCGGGGGAGTGGAGGACAGGCCCAGAGGCAGGGAGGAGAGAAATGGCAATGGCTGGTTACTAAGCAGAACGGAAGTATTTCTATCTTCTGATAATCAATATGGCTGCACAAGAGTGTACCAGATTGAGAACAAGAAAAACAGGCCCTGACATCCCAGAAACGGCCAGGTTCTACCAGCCAGGACCTGGTGTTGCTAGGAGCTGGCACTGCCACTCACAGCCGGGCCTTATTGAACAGAAACAATTTCACAGCACAGCAATGTCAGACCAAGCTACTCTATGATTGTAATGAATCCAAGAAAAAACAAAAACATTCCATAACCATGTCACATGGGCAAAAATGTGAACATTGTCCAATGCACAAAAGTGACCAGACATCCCCCTCGTGTGCTAATGGGAGACTGCTGCTTCTTTACCAGTTAGAGCCCCAGCCTGATTCCTTCCTCCTACTGTGCAGAGAAGACTGTTTAAGATATCAACGACAGAATTCCCCAGCTCCCTGAAATCATCCAATTCTCATTTCTTGAACACTCCCCCAAATCACTAAACACAAGCCAAAACCCTTCCTAACATGTTAGGTCCTTCCTAACATCCTTTTACTGAGACTCCCCACAGTTCCCCATGGTATGTGGCCTCCCTCGTTGCAACCGGCAATAAATCCAACTGTTTTAACTACAGTTATGTTCCTAGTGGTCTTTGACTGGAGGTCATTGACAAGATATTAATTCATGCCCTGCCCAAAGCCTTGAGATCTCTTTGAGGAAGGGATTTCCAGCACGGAGGACCTCAGCCTCCAGTGAGGGCTGCCAATTAAGTTCCCCTGTGAGGAAGAGAAAAGGTGATCTGTTCCCCACCTTGTCCCCCTCCTATAGTTTTAATTCTGGAAAACTCCCAAGAGGGAGTGACAAAGAGAGCAGTGACAAGAACAACATGATGTCTTTTAGATGTAGCAGGTGAGATCCTGACCTCTTAGTTGGGGTCCCTGCAGGGAGAAAAGTGTACAGTTTGGCAAAGAAGAATCCGTTCGCCTGGTCGAGGATGGATTATTGCCCACTTGGGACAGCTCGCTCTCTCTCTCTCTCTCTCCCCCATCCCAGAATGATTCCAGAGCATCTGTATTATTGCTGCTCACTTCCCTGCCACAGCCCACTTCACTCCAGAACTGATTTACCTTCCCACAGAGTTAGATCATAGGTGCAAGTAAAAGGGACAAAAACAGGTCAACAAACATGCTCCTACGTCCTCCCTGTGGCTAGGTTTTCAAGCTTGGTGCAGGAGTTCCAGCAGGCATTATTTCCCTTTCATGATTACTTTCAAGTAACACGAGGGAAAGAGTTTAGCTCAAACAGAAAAGTTATGAACCCATTAATGCCGATGGCAGGAGGTAGGACCAACCCCCGCATTTCACAACACAACTTTACCTTCAGAGAAGCACCGGGTTTCCAGGAACCTGAGGGGCCACACGGTACACTCAAATTCACGTAACAATGAGTCTTCTTATAAAGCAATTCTTTTCTGCTTTCAGACACTTGAGTGAAATATGCTGCTTCAGAAGGATGTATAATTGCTAGACAACAAATTAGCCACAAACCAAAATTCAGGATTGCTCCTAAATTATTCAAGATGTTGGGAAAATACATACGCAAAACAGATCAATCAAAGAAATCAAATTCGTACCCTGCAGTTTTGAGACAATTAGGTAAGAAACATTCTGCAATCAAACACCAACAATTATTTCTCCCGCTGAGTGGTAGCAGAAAGCTTCGAAAAGTTAAATGTGGTATCATATCACCAACCCACAAGGCAGAAGGTGCCATCCTGATCACTGGATATCAGTAAACAGAATGACAAAGCCTCATAGAGTCACAGAACAAATGCAAACCTGAGGGAATCGCCATCTTTAAAGTAAAATAATGATTATCTCCATGTGTGAGCTTATCGCTGACGGGGAGCTGCTACCTGATTTGAAGTTCTCGAGGCAGCAGGGCTGGTGTGTGGGAACGCCAGGGCAGCATCCTGCCAGCACCTCAGTCCACCCACTTGTGGGACAGTTTGATCCGACACAACAAAGCAGCTGGCAGGTGTTGGGATGAAATCTCAGTTTGCTAAGGAGCTTTAGCATGTCTCTGTGCTCATTAAAAGGATATAATAGTTGGGGTAACTGAGCTTCTATACCAAATAAGCCCCCAATGTCCAGTGCCTTAATCAAATAAAGGTTTCTCACATAACACTCCAGTGTGGGTATTCCTGGTCTGTGGGCAGCTTTCCTCCCCATGACACTTTCCATTTGTGGCTCCACCACCCGTCTACAGTGACAGGTCTCTGACATGGTTGTCCACGAGAATCACCTGGGAGGCTTTCCCAACTTCTGCTGCTGGAACCACATCCCAGACCAATCTAATTAACATCCCCAGAGGTGGGGTCCAAGCAGCAGGATTTTTTTTAAAAATCTCCTGGTGACTCCAATGAGCAGCCAAGGTTGTAACCACTGTGCCAGAGTCCTGGAGTCCTCCACTTTGAGTTGGTGGAAGAGGAAAGAGGCAACAGAGAAGGCATGTCCACTCTCTGAAGCCCTAACTCAGAAATAAGACATTTCTCTGCTCACATTCCATTCTTGGGAACTGGTATGCAAGCAGGGGCATAAAATGTCATCTGTGCCTGGGCTGCCCTCCCCCAGGAACCTTCCCACAACATGGAACAGTGAGTATGCACTTGTGGCAGGCAGCTAACCATCTTGAGAGAGTGGTGAGTATATGGGAGGGGCAGGGCAGAAGTAGAAATAGTGAAGGAGAAAAGAGGTGAGGGTTAGGAGTAGAGACACAGAAGAGGAGAGAACCACAGCAGTTGCAAAGTCAGTGTCACTTGGCCCCTCACTCCATCTGGTACCATTGCTCACCTGGGAATACAAGTTCCCCCTCTGCCCAGTCTTCCTCCTCTCCTGGCTTGGACACTCCACTTCACCAGAATTTCATTTCGGGTTTTGGTTTGGTTTTGCGCTTTTTTCTACCTGATCAAATAAATCAGTGTTTCTGAAATTGTCATCACATCAAAAGCAAAATGCTGGGAGGCATTGTCATCTCCCCAACTTAGAAGAATCAAGATCAAATTATAGGACCTGAAGAATCAAGATCAAATTATGTAACCATACATGACCATTTCTTCTCTCCACCAGGTAGGTAGCATTGTTTGAGGGGAAGTAGGTACTTCAGTACAGTTGCATACTCCACACTGAGAGTAATGATATGAAAAGGTAAACAGTAACAGCAAGAACTTTAGGAGCCATTGTCTGGGAAATATAATGTCCTCTGTGTTTAAAGCCAAAAAGGAGCCCATCTGCTACTTGGCTCCAATCCAGAAGTTACTCATTTTACCAAATTAAGTCAAAATGGAAGCCCTCTCCCAATGTCACAGCATAGCAAAAAACACAGGATCAGAGCTCAGAGGTGGCAAGGGATGCGGGGCTGAAGGAGTGACAGGGCACAACTGCTCAGAACAGAGGTGAGAGCAAGCCCTGGAGCCTTGGGGAAAAAAGATCCTTCTGACAACTATGATCAGCAGGAAGCAGATGTTTTTGCCAAGCATGTTGAGGAACATCAGCCTCCTTTAAATACCCTTAATGTAGACTCAGGCTGAAAATGAACTTGGAGCAATGGCAGAGGAGGACAGAGAATTCTCTACAAATGCTAATAAAGACCAGACATAACCAATCAGTAGTCCCTCAGAGTGGTCTGGGACAAGAACAGCGCAGGCCATGTGGAAGGGTCAGCAGGATGAGGATGGTGTAAGAAAAGATGCCTGGCTCAGACCAGAACCAGAATTGAGATAATGCCTTGGCCACACTTTGCTGAGGGTTTCACCAGAAGGTCAGGAGGTAGAAATTAATCTTGCAACACCACTGGATGGTATCCATGATTGTTGTAAATAATCAAGCTTGGGTTCAGTCATTCCCAACATATCCTATTTGTTACCTTTACATAGTATAGTATGGTATAGTATAGTATGGTATGGTACCCCTCCAGGTATTAATATAAATAGATACCTAACCTAGATATCCCCCACTAGAGTGATATAGTCCGGTATCCTAATGGGATCACATCAAGCTGAAAAGCTTCTGCACAACAAAGGAAACAATCAGCAAAATAAAGAGACAATCCACAGTATGGGAGAAAATATTTACAAGCTACCTATTTAACAAGGGATTAATAACCAGAATATATGAAGAGTTCAAACAACTCAATAGGAAAAAATCAAATAACCCAATTTAAAAATGGGCAAAAGATCTGAATAGATATTTCTCAAAAGAAGACATGCAAATGGCCAACAGCAGCGTATGAAAAAATGCTCAATGTCAATAATCATCAGAGAAATACAAATCAAAACTACGATGAGATGTCACCTCACCCTAGTTAAAATGGCTTGTATCCAAAAGACAGGCAATAACAAATGCTGGTGAGGATGTGGAGAAAGGAGAAACCTTGTACACTGTTGGTAGGAATGTAAATTAGTGCAGCTATGATGGACAACAGCATGGAGGTTCTTAAAAAATTAAAAATAGAACTACCATATGATTCAATAATCCCACTAATTGGTGCATCTAAAGGACATGACGTCAGTATGTAGAAGATATATCTGCACTCCCATGTTTATTGCAGCACTACTCACAATAGACAAGATTTGGAATCAACCAAAGTGTCCAAAAATAAATGGATAAAGAAAATGTGCTACATATAAATAATGGAATATTATTCAGCCATAAAAAGAATGAAATCCTGTCATCCAACATGGTAGAACTGGAGAACATTATGTTAAGTGAAATCAGCCAAGCACAGAAAGACAAAGCTCGCATGTTCTCACTCAGATATGGGAACTAAAAATTTTTTTAAATTAAACTCAAAAAAATTTTTCCAGTGTTCAGAGAGGGGGCCCAGGCAAACAGTTCCCCCGACAGACAGCACAGCTGTCAGCAACATCTGAAGAAGAAGGAGAAGGAGAAGGAGAAGAAATAATAGGGGGAAGGAGGAAGATAGAAGTAAGCAAGAAAAAAAAAAAGACTTAGTTCTGGGAGGGAATATAGTACACTGGAAATAATAGACTAAAGCACAAAAAAAGCATAGAATCAGTGCAGGCTCTAGCAAAAACTAATTTTTGTCACCTTGGACAAGTCCCACATCATCTCCGGGCTTCAGTGCCCTCCTGTAAAGTGAGAATGTTGGCCCAGAAAATCGCAAAGCCCCTTCCAGCTCTGCAATACTTCCATTCAAAGGTGAAGATGATTATGGAAAAATGACTTTACCTAAAATCAACTTGGTGTCTTGAAGAGAGAACTTTATATAAATCTCTAAGCATTTCTAAATTACTTATGCAAAAGAGCTGTTTGGAAATTATGCAGGCCTCTGCTTTCTCCTCACTCCTTTCTGGTTCTGCAACTCGTAACCATTACCCTGCTTGTTGAGGTTGCCATCAGATGAACAGGGAAAAAAAAGAAAATGAACTAACATTCAATCATTTGGTTTTCCACACTTAATAAAGAGCAAATCTTGGGCAATCAAATGCCAGTAGGTACCACTGGGGACTCAATACATCAAAGACAAAAAGGAGAAGAAAGAAATGCATGCTTTGCTTCTCTGTCCCTGGCATTCAGGGAGGACTAGCACCTAATGACCATCTTTCCTTGCTGTCTGCTGAGGAGATCCATGAATGTGAATGTTAAATTGGATAATTTCTCACAATAAGTCAGATCTGATGTTTGTTTTCTCATGAAAGCTCTGGTCTTCTCATTTTTTTGTATTTATACTTTTATTCTACTTGTACTGTCTTACATTGTACATAAAAAGGTGATTGTGTGAACCTGGCCATCTTCCAAGTGACAAGCTCAGGTGGTCAGCATAGCCCCCAGTGTTGAAGTCATCTTCTAGGACTTTTGCGTTCACAAGGTGTTTGGAGAAGCTCCTGTTTTCTTAGATATATTTACACTGAGAACTGTATACCTAAACGTGGCCCACAGCTATCAAGCACAGCTTAAACAGAATCCATTGTCTCTTGAAAGTCAAACCTCTACTTGGTCATTGGTTAAGTGAGAATAAGCTACATTGCCCTTACAAATAGCCATAAAGATTTAGAAGCCTAAAGAATAAGAAGTTTATTCTTTGTCCTGCAACAGTCCAGGGACCCAAGCTGACAATGGCTCTGCCATCTTGGGAAGGCAGCTGCCAAGGCCTCTGTGGGACTTGCCACCTAGTAAGCCAGGTGAGGAAGGAGAACAAAGGATATGTTTACAGGCCCAGCCTGACGGTGGGACATATGACTCCCACTCACATTCCACTGGAGAGGACTTAGGCACCTGGTTATGCCTAAATGTACAGAAGGCTGAGAAATGCAGTCTCATTATGTGACCAGAGAAGGGGCAAATGGATTCTGATGAACAGCTGGTGTCTTTCCCATGCTGTGTTTCGATTGCAGGTTGCAGCTCATCATAAAATCAATTGAGAAGGTGAAATTAGCATTTTTAAGATGGACTAGAAGAGAGGAGAGAAGGGAAGGGAACAGAACTGAATGGAATGTGGAGGAGGGAAGAGGAGGGTGGGGAGGGGCCAGAGAGTGTTGCATGTGGTAAGGGTACGTACTGTCTAACGTGTGTCTCAGCTGTGTGTGTGCCAGTAAGTTACAAGGTAAAATTAACTTCCTACTGTGCATCACAGTCATAAATGTTTGAAAGTCACTGGCTTAGTCTCCCTCTTGTCTTAAGTTTGTTGTTTACAAATCTATGAAAATGCGGCATTTTTATTCTCAGCCTACTGATATGTCTCATTGTTAACATCAGACTAACACTATTCATTACTGACTATAGGGTGGAATTCTGTCTTGGACACCACGCAGTGGTGGAAATGTGTCCATTTATTCACCTATTTATTATTAAAAAAACAGAACTAGATGTGGAGTCAGAAAACCAGGACTCAGATCCCTGCTGCTAGGCCACTTCATCCATTCCCTCCACAAATGTGTACTGTCACCACTATGCATTGGTCACCATGCTAGGTGCTGGAGATAAAGCATTAAGCAAATAATCAAGATCCTTGCCTCAATTTTAGTTGGAGAGACAAACAATAAACAAGAAAACAAACCAGATAACTATCGAATATGAGAAGCATATTCTGTTAACCTCTTAATGCCTCCATTTTCTCACTTATATAAAATCCATACCTCAGAGGTAGGTGAGGGTGCTTTGTAGATGTCTATACCTAGATAAGGAATTACTTTATTTATTCAAGGATGATTTGCTAAATTTGGATCCCATGCCCAGGAGTACACTAGGACCAGGGAGTTTAATTACAAACAAATCCAACAGCTTTCATATGAAGCAGCCTCACCTGGTGTTAGGGGTTGAATTGTGTCTCCCAGGAAAGGTATGTTGAAGTCTTAATCCCAAGCATCTCAGAATGTGATCATCTTTGGAAATAGGGTCTTTACAGATGCAGTCAAATTAAGGTAAGTTCATTAGGGTGGGCCCTAGTCCAATATAACTGGTGTCCTGATAAAAAGGGGAAATTTGGACACCAACATGCAAACAGGAAGATGCCATTGAAGCTAAGGGCAGAGATGAGGATGATGCATCCACAAGCCAAAGAACTGCAAAGATGGCCAGCAAACCACCAGAAGCCAGGCGAGAGGCATAGAACAGATTCTCCCTCCTGGCCCTCAGAAGGAAACTGCTCTGCCAACACCTTGACCTTGAACTTCTAGCCTTCAGAACTGCAGGAGAATAATTTCCTATTCTCTAAGGCACCCAGTTTGTGACATTTTGTTAGGGCAGCCCTAGCAAACTAATACACCGGGAAACCAAACACCAGGACAGCAAGACAAGAGTCTAAACAGCTCTGCAGCAGGACTTCAGGTTGTTCCTTGATGGATAGACCCTAAGACTCAAGGCCATCTGCTGAATGGAAAAACTCTGAAATAAGGGCCATTTTCATTCAAATGCTCCTCATTTTCTTTTTTCCTTTTAGCATTTGCTGGAATAGAGAAGTCGGGAAAGTGGATACAATGCCATTATTAACATCATTATCAACAATTCACTTATACAAATCTTGGCAAGAATTGGATTTTAATGTTTCCGTACACTGAGCGGCGGTGCGGCCTACACCCAGCTAATTCATGGCGACAAAACCGGTTAGCCCATGCGTGATTTATTTTTGCTCCTATAGAAAGTTGACACTTTATTCATTAAACTCTTCCCTTTAACACATTTCTAAATCATTGCTTTCTACTCGGATCCGGTCTAGTTTTCATTTCTGAGTTTCAGCTGGAATGGCTTTCATAATGAATTCTTTTTTTTTAACCTGACAAGGGAAGTTAAAACCTCCCCCTACCTAACATTTAAAAGGGAAATGTGAGGTTTTTGTCAGGCTGTTTATCATTTCTCGCAAATACTCAAATCTATTTCCTTTGGAAAAGGTTTGTCTTTCTATGACAGGCATATAAAAAGGTTTTATTACAGTACTCTATTCATTGGAGCTGCTCTGCCTGAAGATAAAAAGGAATTCATTTTCTGGACTTTCCTTGAATGTCAGCTCTATAGTTTCTTTCTATTATCAGAGTTCTTAGCCCAAGAAGAATGGAGGGGAGGGAGAATTCAAGCTGATATACAATATCAAGCTCCATTATGCACTAACATGAAAATCAAAAATCCCAAAATAAAATCCAAATTTAGATAAAAGTGATAAGTAAAGACAAAGACAGAAAAAATATCTCTATAGGTATTTAATAGCAAGCAATCATTGGATTTACTTCAAACATACTATGCTGCATGACTCCGTAAATCTTCTGAAAAATCCTGTGAGTATCATTCCGTAAGTAGAGTCTGATCTGTCAGTTATGGTATGGAGCAGGGCTTCTCGGGCTTTCATGTGTGTGTACATCACCTGGAGATCTGGTTAAAATGCAGATCTGCATCGGTAGTGCTGGGGCGGGGCCTGGGACTCTGCATTCTAACAAGCTCCCTAGTGCTGCGTGCGCTGGAGGTCAGAGACAACACAAGGAGTAGCCACGGTGTAGAGCCGAAAAGTTCAAAGCAGTGTGTTCCAGTCCTGAAAGGAAACTTGGGCCTCACTCCAGTCCTTGAGCTGGAGCTGTCTGAATAACAATCTAGAAATTACATGACAGCCTGGGATCCCAATTTCATACCAACTTGTGCCTACTCCTGGGATTCACTGTTGTCTCGGCATGTCTGCTGGGCTGATGGGGAGTCCCTGTCTGATTCTGGCCCCAAGTGGCCCCATCAATAGATGAATGGATGTAGAAATTGTGGTACATATACACAATGGAATATTATATGGCCACCAAAAAGAATGGGAAATCCTGCCATTTGCAACAATGTGGATGGAGCTGGAGAACATTATGTTAAGAGAAATAAGCTAAGCACAGAAAGACAAATCTCGCATGTTCTCACTTATATGTGGGAGCTAAATGTTAAAAACAATTGATCTCATGGAGACAGAGAATAGAATCATGGTTACCAGAGGTTGGGAAGGGTAGCAAGAAAACAGGGGATAAACTGAGGATGATTAATGGGTGCAAAAATATAGTCAGATAATTAGATAGAATGAACAATGTTTGCTAGCATAACAAAGTGACTGTATTCAACAAGTTAGGGCATATTTTAAATTAACTAAAAGAGTGGAATTGGAAAGTTCCTAACACAAAGAAATGTTAAATGCCTGAGGTGATGGAAACCCCAATTACCCTGATTTGATTAATTCAATTGTATACATGTATCAAAACATCACATATACCCTAAAAAGATATAAAACTATTACCTATCCATAATAATTTAAATTTTTTTTAAAAATAAGTATTGTACAGCAGTGGTCCCCAACCTTTTTGGCTCCAGGGACTGGTTTCATGGAAGACAATTTTTCCATGGACCGAGGTGGGGGCAGGTGGTGTGGGCGGGGGGAGGCCGTGCAGAGCTCAGGCCCAGAAAATGCAGCCCATTTTCTAGCAGGCCACAGACCAGTACTGAGCTGTGTCCCAGGGGTTGAGGACCACAGTTGTACAGGGATAAAAGAAATTGGGGGAAGCAATAAGGAACCTTCAGTTCAGTATCTGTAGCGTCAAATTTGGGGAGCAATGTAAGTCCAAGTGAAGTCTGATAAGGGATAAACTGAAATCTGCCCTTGCTCTTCTTTGCTAAGCCAAAGACATATTCATTAAACTTCTGTCCCTGAACTTGACCACATGGGTCCAAGGGATGAGCATCTTTGAAACTTTTGCTTTTGGTGATTTCTACATTCCAGTGGTTGTTGGTCCTCCTCTCTTGCCTGAAAAAGATGAAGAATTATATTGGTAGCAGCAACTAATTGACATAGAAAAACTTGAAATTATCTACTTCTATTTCTGTATTACAACAAACCAACCAATGACATTGCCTGTCCGCCAGCCTTACCCACAGGCAACAACCAAAAGACTTTGCATCCCACAGCCCTGGAGGGCTGGGCTCTGGGCAGTGAGATGCTCAGAGCAGTGACAGGCAGGACTTTGCCAAAGGAGGTGTGGCCACCAGTTGCTGTGGAAGGCCGTCTGCAGCCTCAGTGCTACCCCAGGTAGCACTGTGGGGGAGAGAAATGACACGTATTGCACGGTCTGAACATACGCATGACCAGTTGTGTGAGGCCCCAGGATCAGCCTTTACAAAAACTGGTGTGTGTCTCTGCTGGTGTTTTTAGTCGCTTTGGTGGTCCGTTATGGCAGCTCAGGGCAAGCTGATGCTTTGCACCACTGCTGCCCCCAGATCCATTACACTAATTATGTGGCACATGCCGCAACTGCCTCTTCTGTAAAATGGGAACACAACAGTACCAACCTCGCAGTGTTGAGAAAGTAAGTGAATAATACCTGGAAGTGACTTAGCACAGCGCATGTAAGTGCTCAATAAATGTTTGCTACTGCTGTAGTATTTGGCCTGCCTTCTACTGCTAGGAGAGAGGGTAGTGTCGTGGTGGGAGTCAGACGGCCTGGGTTTTTAATCCTATCTCCGCTGCTACCTATTAGCGAGTTATTTAACTTCTCTGTGCCTCAGTTTCCTTGCCTGTAAAATGGGGATGATTATAAAAGTAACTACTTCACAGGGTACTAAAAGACTATGCAATAATCCATGGAAAGCACTTAGCATAGAGGACCCAATATACAGTAAATATTAGATAAGTTTATATTAGGTTTTATTATTACCATTATTGCTTCTGACTGACACCTTTAAAGAGAAAGTAGCTTCCATATACAGTATGTCACAAACCAACACACTGGCACAAGCACCTTGGTATGACTCACTCCCACGTTGGCACCATTTCCCTATTCATCCTATTTCTAAAGATGCCACTTATCAGTCCCAATCCCAGTGGAGAAAAAAGTAAAGTCACTTTCTCAAACTCTACTTTAGCTCATGCTCTTCCGCAGACAGAGAGCTGTAATAGAGAAAAGAGATGCAATTTTTGGAAGCCTTGATAAAATCTTTATTTAAACCTTATCAACATTGCAAACCATTTTTGAGGATTTGGATTTTCCTCCACCTGCCAGCTCCTCACAGCTTGGCTAAGAAACAAAGACATGCTTAGGTAAATGAAAGAATTTTAATGAAAAGATTCTGCAATTTTTTCATTTTGGTATAAACAAAAATTATTTTCCAGAATCCTCTAACAGACTGTAAAACAAGTTTTCTCTGGGATTCCCTTCCAGTTTGGAACTGCCTTCTCCATGAAGGCTTGGGGGTTGGGGTGGGGGCTAGATAATCCCCCAAGAAAGGTGACTGCAGTGAGCCTAGGCCATCAGCACAGAACCTTATGTCTGGTCTGTGAGCTTGTTCCTGTACAAGTTTCCAGCAATGACAAAAAGCATTTTCAATGTTTCAAAAGACCATAGCTGGCAGTCAGCGCGAGGCCCTGTTTGTCTCCGAGACCCTCTGCTCTTCTGTCACCCTCCCCCAACACTTTTCAGAGGCCTCATCCCCCACACTCCAGCCCCCAGCCGCAGCCCCCAGCACACACCCACACTCCATATTCCTAATAGCCTCCACGGCAGGGAACATCGTCCCTGTCCTAGACCTGGGCCTCTTCCCTCCCTTCATCAACACTTCCCCATGCCACATCCTCCCTCGGCAGGTCCCTGCTCTCTTCTATTGAAAATGAATCAAACTTGCCTTACACGAAGGCGGCAGAGACAGCTGCTTACGTGATATGATTTACAGCACATCACCTAGACTGTTCCCTGTGTCCCACACTAAAATTCCCCCCCTTGCCTCTCCCACAGTGCCTGAAATCCATCCTTTGGAGTTTTGCTGCTTTGGAGTCAATCTTTTCTATTCCCACAAGTCCTCTGTTGAATTACAACAGCGCCTGGGCTAGAACAACACATAAAGTCATATCCAGGAGCAGGGAACTTGTGGAGAATGAACCAAAAGACAAGGCAGTTGTGATTGAAAAAAAAAAAAAAAATGAAGCAGGGAGGAATAAATCAGTGTAGAGCATAAGGGATTATCTTATTTAAAAGAAAGGACAGATGAGGTCACTGGGTAAACAAGGCATAAAGGCCCTGGGTTACAGAGAAGGGACAAAGGAAAAGGAAAGTGACAGAGGATTGGGAATAAATCTCACCCCCTTCACAGAGGTGGCTCTTAAGTAGAATAATAATTGGAGAAACTAATCCTCGTTTCACTGTGTCATCTGGCTGATGTGTCACCTCCCACTGTCTTGCCCTCTCATCAGCTTCCCCTTCTGCTCTACCCAGTCAGCTTCTGCCTAAAACTAATCAACATATGCACTTTACTTTAAAAATGACATCAATATGGGAATAAATTACTGCAGAAAAATAGCAACGGACATATTTTGGTAGGAGGTGGGTACCATTCAACAGACCTCTCAAATCACTACCTTTTTGTGACATTTCATTATACATAAAACTGGGTTGGTTGGTTTTACTCTGTTTGTGTCCTATAGACCCCAGGTAGAGTCCCTTCACTCATTCATTCATCAAATATGTATTAAGTACCCACCACATGCCAGGCACTGTTAGGCTCCAGAGATTCCAAATGAAAGCCACATTCCTGACTTCAAGGACCTCATGTGCTGGAAAACCAACTCTTCAAAAAAAAAAAAAAAAATCACAGCCCCAATTTTGGAGTATTTGCCAAATCCTGTGATGTAAATATTCCCACTATGGCCAGTGTAGCGGTCAGCTCTCCCCAGGTGACACCAGCAGGCTCCAGGGCACACAGCAAAACAAAGGCGACAGTCAACCATCAGGACACAGAGGCAAGGTGAAGTGCTACAGAACCAAAGTCTACCTGCAGACAGTGAAGAGAAACAGGAAAGACAAATCATGAACTTCAGCCATTGAAGGAGAGAAATTAATTTTTACAATGCCCCACCAGACTGTGAGCAGGAGGACAGAGACAGTGCTTTCTTTTTTACTGTATCTTTCTTGAAATGTCTTTCAGTGAACTTTTCAATATATAACATGGATATACATTATAGCTATTAAACTGAGATTTTGAAGGACAGTGAATTAATATGAGTAGCTTGTCCCTTTTTCCTGGTGGCTGTACAAGTGGTTTTCAGATTTTACGAAAGGAAACCTTGCCATTGCTAAGTGCATCCTGAAAACTCATTTTATTATTTTGACTTCAGTTTTAATTAACTGTACATATGGCTGCTCACTCATTAGGGTCATATGGCCAGCTGGGGATGGATCTTCCTGGCATCTGGGCTGAGCTAGAATGTGCCTCTGGGATTTGGGTCTGTGACGAGCGGTTATGAAGGAGAAATTTGGGAAAGGTTACAAAACTCAGGTGCCAAAAGCAACTGCACTGGCTCCTCCAAAGTCAGAGCAAAAGAACAAACGGCCATAGAAAAATGTTCCAAGGTAACAAATCAAACTCACTCTACAGCAAAGGTTGACCAAGGACCATTCAAGCCCATTGCCATTGAAGGTTTGGACAGGCGCTAAAGTGTCTGCAGGTCTTAACACTTGGCAATTTTCAAAATAAAAATTCAATGACATGCCACTAAATTCAATAGCACAGAATACCAGTGACCCAGAAAATATCACTCCACAAAGATGCAAGTCACCTTGGCAACCACTTTTGTTTGTGCTACTGCTAAACTGTCTCTTTTTTTTTTTAATGCAAAGCTCAAACGACAGTGGAAAACAGGTGTGTAGCCCTGGTGGACCACATGACTTGCTACCTTCCAGAGAAGAGGCTTTCTTTCTGGAAAGTGAATGTTTCCAGGTAACTATTTAAAATGGAATACTGAAGCTGTGTCTACCAATGCCAAAAACAACCAGTCTATATGATGATTGTAGCTGGAAAAAAATCTGTCAATCCATTATTGATATTGTGTAGACAAACAGTTGATTCACTGAAGTTTCAACTGGCTGCCTAAAGCACCTGCAATGAAGACACCACTCCAAAAGAAAGAAAAAAAGAGAGAGGGAGGGATGGAGGAAGGAAGGAAGGAAGGAAGGAAGGAAGGAAGGAAGGAAGGAAGGAAGGAAGAAAGGAAAATGGTAACTATGTGAGGTGATGGATACAGGTTGATAGTGGGGATTATTTCACCATGTGTACATATATGAAAACATTAAATCTTACACCTTAAATAAATATAATTTTTATTTGTCCATTACACTTCAAGGAAGATGAAAAAAGAGAAAAAAAGACACTACTCAGGTGGCTCTCACCTGTAATCCTAGCGCTCTGGAAGGGTGAGGTGGGAGGATAGCTTGAGCTCAGGAGTTTGAGACCAGCCTTGAGCAAGAGCAAGACA
Organism: Varecia variegata; assembly: GCA_028533085.1. Taxonomy (NCBI): domain Eukaryota; kingdom Metazoa; phylum Chordata; class Mammalia; order Primates; family Lemuridae; genus Varecia; species Varecia variegata. The sequence continues at coordinate 53,975,589 of CM052438.1, read as the reverse complement.
CAGTCTCTACAAAAAATAGAAAAAAAATTAGCCAGGCGTGGTGGTGCATGCCTGTAGTCCCAGCTACTCAGGAGGCTGAGGCAGGATCCCAGGGGTTTGAGGTTGCTGTGAGCTAGGCTGACGCCACGGCACTTGCCCGGGCAACAGAGTGAGACTCTGTCTCAAAAAAAAAAAAAAGACACCACTCCAAAACAAATATAAGAATTATGAAACAAGGAAAATATTTAAAAGTAACTAGCAAAAGCCTTTAGCATCCTAAAACATCAATTATAAAAGACCAATTACTAGCAAGTTGTCTTTGATTCCTTTGTTGAAATGAATGATTCTTCACTAGTGGCTCCCAATCTCAGCCCTTCTCTGTTCAGTAAAAATCTTTGTGCAAACTCTATTAAATTCAAATTTTGTACAGCATGAATACATCCTCAGATTGCTACAAGGGCCCTGTAGAGATTTTCTTAGCAGCACAAGCACAGTGGTAACTAATATCTCATTTACTACTTTTGAGCATAAAAAGTCACTAACCCAGAGACTCCCTAAAATACCAAAAAATTTCCTAAAATCATTAGCATTTTCCCTATGAAGCAACAATATTTAATAGTATGTATTGAACCATATTTGTTATTTGTATTCTAGCTACTTCAAAAAAGTACTTGCAGTGGTTTTGACAACAGACGCATATACTTTAAATCATTAAAATAAGGATAAGATATCAAAAGCATGTACTTGAGAGGAGGAAGATTATGATACCAGAAACCCAGGCTAAGGAGAGTTACTATAATTAAGTCCTAAATTTTGCTTTATATTTTTTAGTGGCAAATAAGAATTTTGGAGAATATTATAATTCCCACTCATTAAAATAGAAGCAAAGTTTTTTCCTTGCCACTACAATCTAAGAGAAAAGTATTGCATGAATCCTTATATAAATAACATTAAACAACAATAACAGGCAACTTTTAAAGCAATTTTAAAGATGTATTTTCTTCATATGAACATTCCTTATAAGCTCCAGGGTATAATATTAAATCACAGTTTTATGAAGGCTATTCTCCAGAGAAGTAAACTAATGTCGTCCAGGTATGTGATTTTCTGGGGCTGTAATTTGATGAGGAGATAGTGCCTGAAAAACCCAGAAGATTGGATGGTTAGAAATTCTGTGAGATAACCTTTCTCAGCTATAAAATATTGTGGCTGTGCTTTTAACAGACAACTCAAGGCTTGAGTGTGTCTGTCACACTGCTGGCCCCTGAAATCAGATCTGCGTGCTCTCAGTGACAGAAGTGCAAGGAGCAAGATGACATTTGGGTATGAAAATCAAAGAGCAGCACGGCGGATCTCAGTCACGTACTTGGCCCACCCACAGCCCGTGTAGACATGTTGGCTGAAAGGGCTGTACCACATGTATCTGGCCAGAGCTAATCGGCCTGGGGAAAGTCACTTGACTTAGAGGCCAATAAGCCATAGGCCAATTAGGCCCATGACATGTGTCGGGGAGAAAAGGCAACATCTTTTCCCCACCCATCACAAGGTTCATGGCTGAGGCCCCTATAATAAAAGAGAGATTAACAAGAGAAAAGCATACAAACTTATATAAGTTTTATGTGACACGGGAGTCTTCGGAAATGAAGATCCAAAGAAATAGGGAAACGTGTATTTTTATGCTTAGGTTTGATGAAGAGTAGACAGCTGTGTAGAAGTATGATGGGAGGACAGAGGACGAAAGGGTATGATCTGACAGCAATAAACGGGGGGACTTAGCAAGGCTGTTTGTTCAGATTCTCCTCTGTGACCCTGTGTCTTCAGAGGTAAGGACTTTCCTTTTCTCCGGGTATAGGGTGGGCATCTCTGGAATGAAAGTTGTTTACCTACTTCAGGGGAGGGTCAGCTGGGTCTGCTGGCCTGCTTCAGAGGAAGATGAGAGTCACCTTCCTGCTCTGCCGTTCCTCAAACGCCAAGCTGCCACATTTGGGGGTAGCGTGTCCTGAACCCCACCACATGGCTTCGCTTGAAAACATGAGCTTGTCCATTCCGATTCTCTCCCTCCATCATTTAAACCAAAAAATACTGAGATTGCAGCAATTTGCTATGGAAACAGCAGTTGAAAGATCATGACATAGATAGATGCCAAAATTCATGTTGCTTCATGTGTAAAAGAAAGCTAAAAAAGAGAGAAAGCTAAGAGAAGCAGAAGATTTGAGGCAGAGAAATGCACGAAGATGAGGATGAGAAAGCTGAGCGGAGAGAGCGCTGGTTTGCAGAGGGGCAGAGCCAGGTCAGCTTCCAAGCTCTAGAATTCAGGTTGTTCCGCCTCTCTCTACTCCCTGGGCCCTGCCTTTCCTGTCCGGCTCTTCGCTTTTTCCTGGTTTCCTGTGTGCATGAACCCTACAATAAATGAACTACCTAAGGTAATTTTCTAAGTCACTCTCTTTGCATCCAAAGAGGATAAATTAAAATATATTGTTCTACCTATGGAAAGGTCCTCTCACCTCTGCAACAGATTGATTTCAGGGACATGTTTAGCCAGAGGCAAAACTTCTCGAGCAGCAACATGCTCGCAGGGGCCTGGAAAAACTGAAATCAATTGGAGCCCCTGAGTTTTTGCCATCAAGTACAAAAGAAACAACTTCGACCTGAGAGAAATATTTAAGAGCAAGTATTACCACTTTTCTTCCTCTACGGGTAAAAAAAAATGATAGTACACGTGTCTTGAATATCTGATTTTAAGCAGCACTGCTTCCTGGCCAGGGCCAGGGCCGGTTAGCTGCCGATGGGTTAGTCCTAGATAATCCAAGATATTCTGTAGTACAGTCCATCTAAATATTGAAAAATATCAACTCAAAACAGCAATTTTGATTTTGGAGTACTAATGGAAGATAAAGTTGACTAAAGAAAGGCATTTTCTGGGAACAGCCGGCCTGCATTTGAATCCTGGCTCCTTAACCTGCTAAATGTGCAACCTTGAACAAGTTTCTGTGCCTTCATTTCCTCATCTGTAAAATGGAGTAGTTATAGTACCTCTCTCATAGAGTGGTTTTGAGGGTTTTTGTTTGCTTGTTTTGGGGGATGGTTTTTTTTCCTATTTTTAGTAGAGACGAGGTCTTGCTCTTGTTCAGGCTGGTCTGGAACTCAAGACCTCAAGCGATCCTCCTGCCTCGGCCTCCCAGAGTGCTAGGATTACAGGCGTGAGCCACAGCACCTGGCCTGGTTGAGAGCTTCAAATGAAATATCTATGGTGATCACTTAGCACAATGCCTGGCATATAGCAAGCACTCAATAAATGTGAGTTATTACTATCTCTCCCCTGGTAATCTTGTTTCAGTTATTCTAATCACTTTATTCACAGACACTGTACTTAGGAGCCATCTCTGGGAAAGTTTTAAAGGAGCAGAATCAAAAGGAAAACATATTTCCAGAAGGTGGTTCACGTTCATAGGGTGACATGAGGGTATTTGGGGACCAAATGCATAGATTTGAAGAACTAAAATTTCAAGGTCATGGTGGAGAATGAAGAAGCCATCCTATGACAGTGAAAATTCAAATGTCCATCCAAAGACCTGGCATCCTGTAGGAAAATACTTACTTTAAAAATACAAATTAACTAAAACAACAGCAATATTTTTAAAACTCCTTCTGTTCTTTTATTGTTTTCACACTCGCTGTTGTTGCTACTAGGTTCTTATAAACTTGCTTCTATAGAATTTCACCTCCCAAAATAAAGTCCCCAATCTAAGCGCCTATAGCTGACACTATCAATGTCCTGGTTGTATTCCTTATCCACAGACTTCTCCCTGCAGGTGTCCCCATCTCTGTGCCTTCAGGCTTTTTATAGAACCAAAGGGCTGCTCTACCCCACGTGGCAGAACAGAGTGCTAGGAAGAAATACCCTTGGAGTAGCTTTCAACCAAAGACTTTTGGGAGTCAGTGTATGAATACCCCAACTCCCTCACACTTCAGATAGGATAACTCAAAGGCAAGTTTTACCCCACTTCTCAAGAGTTTTCCTACAGAATTAAGCCCTAGTGACCCACAGTAGTTGCTGAGGTCATAATACACCTTATTTGCTGTCTTTTCTTCTCAGCATTGCTTGTCCACCCCACCCCCCACCTCTGATGCTCCCTGCACCTCTCAAATAAATGACTCACCTTGAATCCTTGTCTCAGGGTCTGTCTATGGGAGAACCCAAATCTCTGCAGAAATCTTTTTCTTATTAAGCAATCTAAAGTGTCCAAGAAAGCAGTTAAAGCCCCCAACCAGTCTTCTGCGTTGATTTTTTTCCTTCTTCCCCGTAGATTTGCCAAACTCCAGTAATGTCTGTCAAAGCCCCCGAGCCTAAGAACTGGGAAGCCTTCAGTGGGTCTGCAATGAAAAATATCAGTGTAGCTCTGCAAGAGGCAGCCTCCCTTTTTCAGGGGAACTAACCTGGGAGACAAAGACAGAACTCAGTGGTTGCTTTTCATCTTCACTCTCCAGTACAAAGTGGCTGGATCACCTTTGCCGAGGTATCAGTTTTCCCATGGTGAGGACTGCCAGGCAATTAGGTTCTTGCTCTCTCCAAATTTCAGCAGGAGCACAGAAGTTTTATTTTTAACTGTGCAGGAAGACGTTGCCATGGCAACATAACGAACTCCAAGAGCAATGTGCTTGAGTGATGATGTTGTGGGGAAGGAGAACTGACGTGAAAGACAGCAAAATAAAAAATCATATAGCTTTATCACCCTGGACTGAGTTTATACATGTTGGTTATTAGACACTAACAGTATGGGATACTTGTCTATTGTTATGCGAAAGGAGACATAGACCTTTTCCTACCCTGGTCCTCCAAAGCAAGATGATGAAGAAAGAAGCTAGTGAATTGATCATCAGGGAAGGGAGCTGGTTTCTTGAATTTAAGAGATGTGTGATTAATGTGGATGAAAGAACATAATATTTGCTAGTCAGGCTAGGCAGAGTGGAGCGTTCAGACGCCCCACCCACCAGGCAATTGGTGGGACCCTTATGCCTCTCCCTGCCCTAAGAACATTTCACTTTCAACCATCCTCTCCTTTCAATTAATCTTCCTCTCCAACTTCTTCCCCAACAGCCCAGACACTATTCTTGCCCTGGGAGAGAGGTAAGGGAGCATACCAGTAGGGAAGAAAAGAGATAAGACTTAAAGCAGTTCTCATCTCACAGGAAAGGGATGTGGAAAACCTTCCTGGTAGTGCAGGAAGAAAGTTCTAGTGAAGCAGTCCTCAAAGTGGTCCGGATTCTCCTATGGGTCCCAAGATACTTTCAGGGGCTCCATGAGGCCAAAACTATTTTCATGATCCTTTTTTTTTTCCCGTTGGGAATCTTTTTTTTTTATTATTTCAGCATATTATGGGGGTACAAAAGTTTAGGTTATGTATATTGCCCATGTCCCCCCCCATTTTCATGATCCTTACTAAGATATTATTTGCTTTTCACACTCTCATTTTTTCAAGAAGGTATAGTGGAGTTTTCCAGAGACTACACAGCATATGATATCACAACAGTTTGGGTGCCAAAGCACATACCTTCCATTAGATATATGCTTAAATAGACACTGTCTTCTATGTAGTCAGACATTAAAGAGATTTCCAAAAAAAAGTAAAACAATGCTACTTTTCTTATGAAGTTTTCTTGTTTTGGAAAACATAAGCTATTCTTTATTTAAAAAGTTATTTATGTTAATGCATAATGAGTTTTTTATTTTTAAAAAAATTAATAATTTTTTGTTTTAATTTCTAATACAGTTAATATCAATAAAAATAACTCACCTAAGTAAAAGCTCTTTGGGATTTCAAAATTTTCAAGAGGATAATGAGGCCCCCAGACCAAAAATTTTGAGAACCATTCAGAAGAGATGAGACGAAGATATAAATACATTACTAAACTCCCTGAGAAAAGGCGCAGAACCTCAGCCCAAGATGGGCTGAAAGGGATGAAAGAAGACGCAGCTCGTCTGCGTGAAGCTTCTGGGAGAAGCTGCACCTCACTCAGGCTCGGAGATTAACAGGCTCAGGAGCAGGAGAGCCGCAGTAGGGGACAGAAGGGCCCAAGTTAGCACTTCCACTTCCGGTTGCCCATGGCCACAGGTGGTGTGAAGGGATTTAGAAGCCCAGTAGGGGTAGGAGTGGAGATACAGAGAACTGCAGTGGAGGCAGGCCAGGAGGAATGCAGACTGTGGTACTAATCCCCCAGGGCCTTGGGCAGGGACCATCTGCTTCCACCAACAGACAAGTGCCAGCCTCCATTAACATCAGCATCAGCGGCTTCTTGGCTTCTCAGCAGGAGGCTGTAAGGGTCCCAAGACCCAGAGACCCCGGTTTGCACAGCCATCTTGGAAAAGGCAAAGGGGAGAGGAAATACCTTGAGAAGCTAAAAGAGGCCTCTGGGAAGCTTGTACTTTAGGTCAACTACATTTTCACTCACAAAGGACTCTTTTATGCTAGATTTAGGCAAACTAGGGGTCTTTTATTCCACATAAGTTGAAATTGTTGTTTTAGGTAGATAGTGAGGGTTTCTGGGCCTCCTAGGGATGAAAGTGGGTGCTATGGCCCCCATCTTGGTCCTGCCCCACCCTAGTCTCCAAAGCGGCTGCCATACCTGGGGGAGGAGGGAATACCCTACAAATCTGCCAATCATGCTGCAAAACAATGCAGATGACTCTCTAGCCCATAGGCTAAACAGCATAGGTATCATAGAGTCCGGAACTTGACCTAGAACAACCTGCATGGGTAGTTAAGGCTCAGGTCATGTGACTTCCAAATATCCAATCAAAGTGGTTGCATGGTGACCTCTGAACCACAAGGGAGGTCCAAAGCCAGGCACTATAAAACAAGACACAGATCATAACCAACCCCTTTTGCGCCCTTCCTTTTGCTCTCCCTTTGCTGCGACAATGGGTCTGGTTGTCATCTGTGGCTTATGCGTCATGTTCTGTAAACCTATATCTTGCTCTTGCCCTATAAATCCTACCTTTCTCTCCTCAATAAACCTCATTCTCGTGTTTGCCTTACTTTGGTGTGTGTGGTCATTCTTCAGCCATGAGCATATCAAGAACTGATGTTTTCAAACTAACACCTGACAATTGCTCAGAATAACATGAGATCAACTATTTTTTTCCTACCTCTAAGTCATAGGTTTAACTTTTGACATCAGCTAAAAGTTCTTTTTCTCTATTCCTCTCCTATAGAAAGCTTTCCCTTTATCATTATCTTTTTCCTTTATAGTTCTCACTTTTTCCTCCATTTCTTTCCCTCCCCTTATCCTTCCTTCTCCCTCCTATCTTCTTTTTCCTTGTTGTCTGCTTTAGACCAGTTAATGGTAGCCTAAACTCACTGACCCAACAGTATACAAAGCCATTTTCAACAGTTGTCAATTACTGTGCCATTTATTGTGGGCATTCTATAGTGCACCAGGAGCTTTACACAGAATAGTTCATTTAACCTTCACAACAACACAACAAAGTGGATTTTATAGTTAATATTTTATTGCAGCTCAGAGTAATTAGGGAATTCTCCCAAGGTCACACAGTTGGTTATGCATCAGGGCCAGGATTTGAACCCACACCCATCCAACTCCAAGCCCATGCCCCTTCTTCTATATCCAGCAGCCTCCACAGGTACAGTATTTTACAAGGTACATCCCAAGAGCTGTTTTCACCCCAATCTTCCCTGTCCTCTCTTACTCTTCCCTTATGACATATATTTCCCGTGTCCACACTCATCATGAGTCAATGGTTATAGGAAAATCAAGAAATGGAGAGCAATCACACACAATGTTGTACCTGGATTATCATTTAAAATGCAGAAGTTGTAGCAGCACAGTCCCAAATTATATCTTTCTTTAATCAAATATTCCTTGAGAGTTGATGATGTGCTGGAGGTCATGCTGAAGTCAAAGAATTGCCCAAACTCCCAGGACTTTATTAGATATGATTTTTAAATTATCTCTAACTGAACACTTATTATGTGCCAGGTATGCAGCTAGTTACTTTCCACATATTATCTCATTCGATTCTTGCAACAACCCTGCATGACAAATTTTAACTACCTTTCACTGATGAGAAAACTGAAGCCCCAAGGGTTTAAAACACAGTCTTATGGAATCACAACTAGTAAATTCAATCTGAGGTCTGTCTGATTCAAAGCTTAAGTTCTTTCCACTGCTTGCAATAACTATGTTTCAGTAATATGTTAGAATCTCACTACTACTAGCATGTGACTTGGAATTATTAAATTTTTTTTTTTGGTGTAAACCTTTTCAGATTCAATGTGTCACCTCAGGCAGAAAACTGCCATATAGAGATGATGCATTGTCCCGGGAATGTGTTTTTTAAATCAGAAACAAATCCATTTCTCTGCTTTTACATTGCATGGATGTCTTTCCTCCTTTTAAAATTCTCTTGAATGATGGAGGCATTGAAAATGGCATTTTGCAAGCTAGTTTTCTTGGTTACCATCACCTAGCTTTTTTCTTTTTCTTTTCTTTCTTTTTTTTTTTTTTTAGGTTGAGAAAATAGTGAAATAGCTTAGATATTAAACTGTAAATTATGCCAAAGTGAGATTCAGAACTGAAATAAACTTCATGCTTTTTTAATGGGGATTTTCAAATAGTGAAATGTAATTCATTACCCAAATGGGAGGAAGGGTCTGGACTTTTCTACTTCTCCCCAGTGCCTGGTGACAAGCGACCTCAGGTTTCACTGAGGAGGCACCAGGAGAAAGCAGATAGATTCAAGAATGTCATAATCAGAATGAACTTTTCAAAGGTGTGCAGCAAGCCTTTATGCATCCAAGCATAAGCTCCAAAACGTTTTAAGTGAATAAAACATGGTAAGAGTTAAGCACAGTTTCATCTGTGCTTAGAAAAAAAAACATATAGGGCTAGAAGAAAATATTTGCAAAAGTCTTATCTGCTAAAGGACTATCTTCCAAAATATACAAAAGACTGTTCAAACTCAACAATAAGAAAGCAAACAACCCAACTTTTAAAAATGAGCCAAAGACCTTAATATTACTAGATACTTCACCAAAGAAGATATACAGATGGCAAATATAATAAGTCTATGGAAAGATGCTTTGCATCATGTGTCATAATGGAAATGCCAATTTTAACAACAATGAAATACTACTTTACACTTACTAGAATGGTCAAAATCCAGAACATTGACACCATTAACTGCTGGTGAAGATGTGGAGCAACAGGAACTCTCATTCATTGCTGGCAGAAATGCAAAATGGTACATCCACTTTGGAAGACCATTTGGTAGGTTTTTACAAAATTAAACATATTCTTAACATATGATCCAGCAATCATACTTCTTGTTATTTACCCAAAGGAGCTGATAACTTCTGTCCATGCAAAAAGCAGCACACAGATGTTTATAAGCAGCTTTATTCATAACTGCCAAAATTTGGAAGGAATCAGGATGTCTTTCAGTGAATGAATGGATAAATAAACTATAGGACATCTAGACAATGGAATATTATTCAGCACTAAAAAGAAATGAGCTATCACGCCATGAAAAGACATGGAGGAAGCTTAAATGAATATTACCAAGTGAAAGAAGCCAATCTGAAAAGCCTGCATACTGTATGATTCCAACTATATGACACCTGAAAAAGGCAAAATTTGCCAGAGAGTGGGAGGAGATAGACATAAATAGGTGGAGCACAGAGGATTTTTAGGGCAATGAAACTACTCTGTATGATATATAATGGTGGATACATGTCATTGTATATTTGTCCAAACCACTAGAACATATAACATGGAGAGTAAACTCTACTCTAAACTGTGTACTTCAGGTGGTAATTATGTGTCAACGTAGGTTCATCAGTTGTAACAGATGCACCACTCTGAGGTGAGGGACATTGATAACGGGGTAGGCTATGCATGTGTGGAGGCAAGGGGAAGTGGGAAATCTCTATGCCTGCCACTCAATTTTTCTGTGAACCTAAAACTGCTCTAAAAAGATAAAGTATATTTTTCAAACTATAATAAAAGATACAGGGAATATGTATGTGTATATATTTATACATATACACACATGCACACCTGTGTATATTGAATAAACAAACAAGACTCCTTAGTTATGGCTAGTCCTTCCTCTCCCCCATAGGTGAGATCTTGAGCAGGCCTGTATCTTATCCGCAAACTCTTAAATAATAAAAAGTCCTCCAGTCACTTCTAGTCACAAAAATAATCTCATTTTAGTAGATGCCTATTCCCATGAAGTATACGAAGCTCCAGACTTTATTTGAAGCTGAAATTTCTTCCCGCTGGCAGCTCAGGTTGGAAGGGAACAGTAGCCAGAAGAAGACATGGTTGCCATATCCTGTGTATGCCTGTCTAGTACCTTTCACCCCTCATGCTCCAAACACTAGGTGGACCCTGCCCCTCCAGAGTTGAGGATCAGGAGGAAGGACAGTAAAGGACGGGGGAAGGTCTTATTTAAGAGGTACCGTGAGCCAGGTAGGGAGGCTCATGCCTGTAATCCTAGCACTTTGGGAGGTCAAGGCGGGAGGATCACTTGAGGCCAGGAGCTCGAGACCAGCCTGAGCAAGAGCAAGGCCCCATCTCTACTAAAAATAAAAAAAATTAGCCAGGCATGGTGCCACCCGCCTGTAGTCCCAGCTATTCCAGAGGCTGAGACAGGAAGATCACTTGAGCACAGGAGTTCAAGGTTGCAGTGAGCTATAATGAAACACTGCACTCTAGCCTGGGCAACAGAATGAGACCCTGTCTTAAAAAAAAACAAAAAAAAAAAAACAGAGGTACTTTGGTGTTTTGGCCTCGGTACTCTTTGGATTCTTGCTACAATTTATTAGTGCATTCACCAGAGACCTCCCTGGTGATGTCACACAATTCCCTTAACACATCTGATACTCCTTCCAGCCAGCCACTCATTACCATCCTTCAGCCCCTGTTTCTGGAAGGCCATACCAGAGATCCTCTCCTTCAGGGTCTTAACACTCTTTGCAGGTTATGCTGTTGGTTAGAGTCTCTCTAAAATCACTCCAGGCCATGGTCCACACTGGATCTAGTGAAAATACCCATCTTTTTCACTCCCAAACAAGGAGTGAAGGCCACTCCTTAGGCAGCCACTTTTCTTTCTTCTGTCATCTAGCCACCATACTCCTCTGGCTTTTAGGTTCTTCTAGACTCTTTGAACCCCGCAATCTCTAGAGCTATTACACTCCTCGAGTCTTCTCTTCTACAAGGGCAACATCATTAGATGCTTTAACAATTCTTTATATGGCGTGCTTTTGAGGCTGTATCAGCTAGCTATTGCTGTGTAACAAACCAATCCAAAACTTGGTGGTTTAAAAAACAACCATTATTATAGCTTGTAAGTCTACAGGTCACTAGATGGTTCTGCTTATCTAGGCCAGGCTTAGCTGATCTCAGCTGGGCTTCTATATGCATTTGCAGCCACGTGCCGTTTCAACTGGGGGCTGTTCCTCTCTCATGTGTGGCAGTGGGCTGACTCTTGATTGGGGTGACAGGCATGACTAGATTATATGTCTCTCATCATTCATCAGGCTAGCCTAGGCCTGTTCACATGGCAGAGGCATAATTCCAAGAGAAAGTGTGGAGACACACAAGGGCCCATGAAGCCTAGGCTCAGATTGGCTACACCATCATTTCTGTCATATCCTGTACCAGCCAAAGTAAATCATAAGGCCTGATTCAAGGGATGGAAAAATAGACTTCACTTCTTATGGGAGGAGCTGCATGGTCAAATTGCAAAATGTGTGGAAACAGGGAGGAGGGTACAGCTTTGGAGACATTCTTGCAATCAATCTACCACATAGGCAATTCTTCATCCTGACCTTTACAATAAGCTCCAGCTCACACAGTCCCCACTTACCCCTATTTCTGTTAGTCTAGCCTAAAATGGGCATTCACATATAGGGGAAGTTGCTGTTAAATTAAACTAAATTTGGCCTCAGGATGCCTCTGTACTTGGAGTCCTTACTTAACAAACCACAACCTAACTTAGTATGTAAGCTAACTAAAAGCCTAATTTAAGAGTAGACTTTTGTAACAAATTGAGTCTCAGCCTATCACAGCAGCTGAGCCTCAGCCAATCACAGGCAGCCAACTGATCAGACCATGTTCAAATAAGGTGAATGCCAAGTTGTAACCAATCAAGCTGTTTCTGTGCCTCACTTCCATTTTCTGTCATTAATGCTGCCTGCCCGTGTCATCATGGAGTGGAGTCTCCGAACCTCTTCTGGCTCTGAGGGCTGCCTGATTTGTGAATCATTCTTTGCTCAATTAAACTCTGCGAAATTTAATTTGTCTGAAGTTTTTCTTTTAACACCACAAAAGTTTTAACTGACACTGATATTACTATAGACTAGTTTTGTTTTGCTTTTCCTTGATCCTAGTGCTACCAAGCCACCTGAATTCGTGTTGCAGATTTTTTGACTTCTGGTTCAGAACCTGACATATATCCCTGCTAAATTCCATCTTGTTAGATTAGGCCCATTTCTTCAGCCCCTGGAATCCTTCCGATTTCTCGGTCAAGAAGCCTGAGAATGCAGTCCAGGCTATTTCCTGCTAGAAAGTCCAGAAAGTCTGGGTCTAATCAAAACTGAAATTTCTTGGTCAAGCCAACAGCTAACTCCCCATATGTGAGGCCCCTCTGACCTGATCCAACAGAAAAAGGAAGTAGAATCAGGAGCTGTGGTTTCTGCAGTTTGTGGCAGGAGAATTATGGTTCCTGTTAGAAAGACACTCCTTGGCCAGGGCAAGCCTGTAATATCACACAGATGTGTAGTGTCAAGTCAGTCCAGCAGCCCCCATGGGTTCAAGCCTAAGACCATTCAGAAAGCAATGCAAGAGGAAAGAAAGGAAATCAAAGAGCAGGACAGTGAAGGAATAAATAAAAAGGAAGAATCCAGGAGGAAAAGAGAGAGAAGGACAGAGAGAGAGAGAGAAATTAGCCAGTAGAAAAATTTATTTTTTTGTGGGGGCATAAAACATATTGGGACATGAGGCAGGAAAAAGGAAGTGAGACAAATCTCTGATGCATTTCCTGCTCATTCTTTAGAGTGCAAAAGCTATTGCCTATTTGGCAGAGCACTGTAAAAGGCTCTGTTCATTCCAGTCCCAGCAGGTAGAGATTTAAGGAGTGAGGCTGTCTGATCAACAGAGGAAATGGGCAGCATTTGGAGGTTTCTGGGGAGCCATTTCCACCTCTCTTCAAAGGGGACCAGTTACCATCCTATCACCGCAAGAGTGCGTCGTGACGACGAGTGGTCCGTACCACGCTAAACCGAAATGGCTCTTCATAGGAGCCTTCCCAGAGACCAGAGCTATTGGCCTGGATCTCAGGGATTTCTCTGGTGGGCGAATAAAGAGCCTGACATTACATTAGCTCTTTGGGAAGCTACGTTGGTCACTGACTCCAAATGAACTTATCTTCTGGAATCTCTCAGACATTTCTCCGTGTTTACAGCTCTCCCGTACTGTACCAGAGGAACTGCTTTTCTTTAAAGCTTTTTTTCAGGAGTTTTTCTGACCAGAGAAAATGTATACTCACATGTAGACTGAACAATTACAAAACACAGGCTATGAGATGAGATGAAAGAATTGCAGCAAAAACCTGAAGAGTCTTGCCCCTATGTCACAGAGGCAGAATTGGATGTTGTGAATACTCAGGAATTGTATTCATTTTCTGGGGCTACTGTAACAAATTATCACAAACTGGGTGGCTTAAATGAACAGCAATTTATTTTCTGACAGTTCTGGAGGCTAGAATCTGAAATCAAGGGCTTGGCAGGGTCATGTTCCTGCTGAGACTCTGGCTAAAATCCTTCCTTGCCTCTTCTACCTCCTGGTGGTATTCCTTGGTGTTCTTTGGCTGGTGACAGCTTAACACCAATCTCTGGCTCCATCTTCACATGGCCTCCATCCCCGTGTGTCTATGTCTCTGTGTCCAAATTTCCCTCTCTTATCAGGACTTCAGTCATGTTGGCTTTAGATCCCACCCTAACCCAGTATGATCTCATCTTAACTTGATCAGATCGGCAAAAACCCTATTTCCAGATAAGGTCACATTCATGGGTTCTGGGTGGACATGAACTTTTGAGGGACACTACTCAACCCAGTGCAGGGGTGAACAGTGGTTTCTCCAGCTTTGCTAATTAAGAAAAGAAGAAAAAGAAGAAGTAGATTTAAACTGGATTGTGAAAGATTGAGCTTTTTAGCCAATAACATAGTATATCCACTGCATTGAGAAATGAGAGAAGTCAAATTCTCCTTTTGTGGCCCTCAAAGGTCCTATGAACCACTTAGGTAGATATGAGGGAGGTTTACAAGTTGATGAGTTAATAGAAAAAAATATATCTAATAGTCAACCATTCACATAAAACACCTTAAACAGCCATGTACACAATGGCACCCCTCATGTGTTTAGCTTATGCCTAGGATGTCAAGAGCTGGAAAGAGCATCACTTTCACTCCAACAGCATGAAAACTCTGGATAAACCAAAAAAAATATGATGTTTTTTGACTCCATGAGAGATCTGAGGTTTCAGAGCAGCCAAGTAGTATGAAATCTAAAGGAAGACAAGTCCCTCCAAAGGGACAGCATGCAAGAACTGGCTGACCTGGGCAGAGGATGGGAGAAAGAGATGCCAGGCTGCATACAAATGGGTAAAGATTCAGCTAAAATCTTTAATAAATCACTAACAGCCAAATGTGGGCTACAATGAATGCACAGACCCCCTGGTAGCTGCAGCCACAGAGGGAGTCCCCCCCTCACTGGCAGGCTCTTCATCACAGATCCCAACCAGGTGGTCAAAGGAAAGACTGGAGGCAGGATAGGCGATAGAGAAAATGTCCCTTGGAGATGCAGGACTAGAGGAGAACAACTGCCACTGTGGAGAAGGCACAAAGTCCCTGTGGAATAAAAACTAGTAAGCCAGTGGAGTCAGGGCAGTAAGTCCTGGTGCCCCCACGACACAGATAAAGACCCACTGTGGCTGGGGGAAGGGAAAAGAAAAAATCCTACCCCTAGAGAAGAGGCAGAAGAACATCCTGGCCCCCAGATACTATTGGTCTCCTACTCTGGGGGAGTGAAAAAAACACTCTGTGCACAAGACCCACCAGACATACATAAGGAAGGAGGGCAGGATCACCAGGAAAGCCCCACCATAGACAACCAGGGAGAAAGGGCCTGCCAGGGAAGACTGGGCCAGAGAACCAGAGAGCCCTCCCCCCACAACACAACCTCCAGAGGCTGCATGCTGGGGAGAGAGGCCGCACAGAGACAGATGCCTGCCTGCTCAGGCACAGGCACACAGGGAAGGCCAAAAGCAGAGGGTGGGACAGGAACATTGAAATAGCCCTTCCACAAGCCAGCTCCAACCCTAAGCACAAATTGCTACAACACATATGGCTAAGTAAAAGAAGCCAATCTGAAAGGGACACCTACTGTATGATTCCAATTATATGACATTTTGGGAAAAGCAAAACTCTAAACAGTAAAAGGTTAGCGGTTGCCAGAGGTCAAGTGGAGGTGAGGGGAGGGATGAAGAGGTGATGCACAAGGGATTTTTAGGGTGATAAGACTCTTCTGTTATGATATGGTAATGGTGGGTACATGCAACTGTGTCTTTGTCAAAATCCATAGAACTTTATGCAGAAAGAGTGAACCTTAATGTAGGCAAATGTTTAAAAAATTATTCAAGAGGTTGGGAGATCCCAGAATGGAATGCATAATGTGACAATTGCATTATATTGCATAATAAATGTATGAAACAACCTCACTGAAGGGGGTGGGGGTTAGCAGGGAAAGTGCTGACCTAAGTAACTTTGGGAATGAATAGAGTCTAAAGGCAAAAGAAACTGTATGTAAACACTGTAGTCCAGTTGAAAAAGTGCTCCACAGGGGTACAAGTTAACAACTCTGATATCGCTGCATATGTGTACTGGAACCAAAGAATTCAGTCAATGGATGGTGGATGGTGGGAGCCAGGTTTCTCACTAATAAAGTGGGAGGTTACAGATAAACAAGGGAATAAGGCTAGAATGATCCACAGGATCATGGATTAAGAGTTGTATACATCAGTATGAACTCATGTTTAGCTTAATATAGATACAGATGATGACATACATAAATATTTATAAGTATATGTATATAACAGGTTAGTATTAGTATATACACATGTATTTCCTTGTTCTTTCAGCTAAAAGAGCCTAGAAGCAATGACACTCCAGTAGATGTAAACACACATAATGCCCAGATCTTGGTTTCTAATAACATTCTCCAATAAAAGGAACCAGGTATCCTTAGAGAAATGGCTGATTCAAGGACTGGGCAGAAAACATACAAGATGAGCCTGGAGCATCACGTTGTGCTAGAAAGCAAGGAAGTGCTCAAATGAACCTGCCACTCAAGGATGAGTGTAGGTCAAGGGCCAATTGGAAAAGCTCTCAATGACCAAAGCTGGAACAATTTGAGCAAGAAAAATTAATAAAGTATTATAGTTCAATATATTTTTTAAATCTATGAGTCCATACTAATATAAATAAATAATTGAATAAATAAATAATTGGAAGAGAATAGACAAATCTCCCATGCAGAAGAATTACAAAAACTTTATGTAGATACTCTCCCCTCAAGTAAGTGGAGGATAGCCACTCACTCCTTAAGTGTGGGCTGCACATAGTGACTTCCTTCTAAAAAGGATAGTATCAAGGGGGAAAAACAAGTAACTTTGCAGTGGAGAAACCTGACAAACACTCCCTCAGCCAGGTGATCAAAGTTAACATCAGTGATGATAAGTCACATTTGATAGTATGTACCCTTGATATGATGTGATGAAAATAGCACTTTACCTATGGGGTCTTTATCCTCAAAACATATTACCCCAGTTTAATCAGGAGAAAAATATCAGACAAATCCCAACTGAGGAACATTTTATAAAATATCTGACCAGTATGCCTCAAAATTGTCAAAGTCTTCAAAACCATGGAAAGTCTGAGAAACTGTCTGAGGTGACATGAGGATTAAATGGAATATGGTATCCTGAATGGGATC
This sequence comes from Varecia variegata, assembly GCA_028533085.1. NCBI lineage: Eukaryota > Metazoa > Chordata > Mammalia > Primates > Lemuridae > Varecia > Varecia variegata. The sequence goes on along the minus strand of CM052438.1, from coordinate 53,958,533 downwards.
CTGAAACAGAAATAAAGGAGATGAGGTAAAAACTAAGGAAATATGAATAAAGTATGGACTTCAGTTAATAATAACGTGTCAACATTGGTTTGTTAATTATAGCAAATGTACCATACTAATGTAGACTGATAATAACAAGGGAAATGGCCCTTTGCACTACCTTGCAATTCTTCTGTAAATCTAAAACTGTTCTAAAATTAAAAGTTTATTTTTTAAAAGGAGGGACATCATACACAATGACCAAGTGAGGTTTTTTCCAGGAATGCAAGATGGCTTCCACATTTGAAATCAATCAGTATATCTCACCATATCATCAGGTTAAAAAAGAAACATCATTGTCTTAATGGAGGCATACCAAACATTTGAGAAAATTCAGCATCCACTCATGATTTTCAAAACTCTCAAGAAACTAGGATGAGAAGAGAATTTTCTCCACCTACTAAAGGGCATCTTTAAGAAATCTACAGCTAACACCAAATTTAATGGTGAAAGACTGAATGTTTTCCTTTAAGACCAGAAACAATGGCCAGGCACGGTGGCTCACGCCTGTAATCCTAGCACTCTGGGAGGCCGAGGCGGGATGTTCGCTCGAGGTCAGGAGTTCGAGACCAGCCTGAGCAAAAGCAAGACCCCATCTCCACTAAAAATAGAAAGAAATTAGCTGGACAACTAAAAATATATAGAAAAAAATGATCTGGGCATGGTGGCGCATGCCTGTAGTCCCAGCTACTGGGGAGGCTGAGGCAGGAGGATCGCTTGAGCCCAGGAGTTGGAGGTTGCTGTGAGTGAGGCTGACCCCACAGCACTCTAGCCCGGGCAACAGAGCGAGACTCTGTCTTAAAAAAAAAAAAAAAAAAAAAGACCAGAAACAAAAGCAAATATGTCCACTTTCCCTTTACCTGTTCAGCATTTCACTGGAAGCCTTGGCCAGTGCAATAAAGCAGGAAAAAGAAATAAGTGTACATTTCTTTGGAAAGAAAGAAATAAAACCATTTCTATTTGCATAAGACATGAATATCTTAAAGAATCTAGACAAAAACTACTAGAATTAATAAATGAGTTTATCAAAATTGCAAGATACAAGATCAATAATAAATATCAGTTATATTTCTGTATACTAGCTATAAACAGTTAGAAATGAATAACCTGAATAGTAACTGGTAACATTTATAATAGCACCCAAAAAATGTGAAATACTTAGGAACAAATCTAGCAGAACATAGGTAAGTCCTGTATATTAAATAATTCAAAGCACTGAAGAAAGAAATCAAAGACCTAAATAAAAGGAGAAATATACTGTGCTCATGAACTGAAAGACTCAATATTATTAAGATGTCAATTCTCTCAGAATTGATCTATAGATTTGATGTATTCTCAATCAAAATCTCAGAAGGATTTTTTGTAGAAATTGACAAGCCAATTTTAAAATTTATACAAAAATGCAAAAGACCTAGAATAGCCAAAGCAATTCTGAAAAAAAGAAGAATAAATTTGGAGGACTTTAACTTCCTGATTCTAAGACTTGAATTAAGATAGTGCGGCATTGATGAAAGGATAGCATATAGATCAATGGGGTAGGATAGATTCCAGATATAGACATATACATATGTGGCCAGTTTATTTTTGACAAATGTACAAAGGCTATTCAGTGGAGAAAGATAATTATTTTAACAACCGTACTGGAAGTTTGTATGCTGGTATACACAAACACAAAGGTGCAGCGAGGCAGGGCTGACCTGTCACATGGGCATGCCATTTCCGGAGCTCTTCATCACTCATGGGGTGGGGAGATGATAGACAATTTCAATCTTCTTCTTCACCTTATCTGATTCTAAAATTTCTTTCATGAAAGCATAACCCTTTTGTGATAAGAATATTTTTTCTAATCTCAGAACTTTCCAATTCTGCCAGCTACTGGGTGACTTTGAATTAGTCATTTTAAAAATTTAGAGCTTGTCTCTATCTGCTTATCAAAAATGCTGATGGAAAGTTAAAGTATGTCCTCTCTGTGCAAATACAAGAGAGTGTCCTATCTCCCACATATGTAAATCTACATTCCGGAATCATCACTAGTTGGGCTACAACTTGGTCTTTCCGTGCTATTACTAAAATATTTGCCGCTAGGAATGAAAGTACTCTATCTACTTTCTAAGTATTCTAGTTGCTGGTATTAACCCATGGAAGTCAAGACAATAAAACCCCGAACAAGATTGCAGCTACTTTAATTAAAACAACCTTAGGAAGAAGGCTGTGGCAAGCCTCAGAGCTATCTATTTCCAAACACTGGGAGAAATTCAATTGTGACAAACCAGCAAAAGCCAATTCAAATCATTTTTTAAACATCAGGAGGCAGATTATTACTAATACCAGGAGACGCCATCCCCGCAGCCCCAGCCCTTGTTAAAACCAAAGACAGAACATTTTCTTCTCTGCTAATGGCAAGAAGGTACACTGTGCTGCCCCATCCCCTCGTGAATTCCTTCCCACCAAGAGAACCCAGCAACGCTCCCATAAAATTCATTCCTTTATAACCAACAGGCTATTCGACTCCCCAGATTGCGAGAAAGACTTCTAAATGGGTCTTTTAGAATAAAATGTGTTTCCAGAAGAAGAAATTGGAATGGCTGTTTGAGACACTGGAAGCCTGTATTTACCCAGGGAACAGGAACTTCTGGAGTTACTTTCCCCTGCAATGTTCCGTCTTGCTGTTACATTAAAAACAACAACAATACTCAGCCAGCCCAGTATTTACCAGCCTTCCTGAGTGCCGAGTAATAACAGCAGTGAGGCCCCTGCCAGGAATGGCCATCCGTGACCCGACGGCAGGCTCAGCTCTGTGCCGTCTTCACCAAGACCAACCTGACTTCACTCCAATTCCTTTCTGACCCAAAACCGGTTACCCGAGACTCCTGGTCAGGTCTGCTTGTGCTTTATATCTGATTTTAAAGGAGCATATCCTGGATCAAGAGGTTATTTCCAATCCTCTTTTAAGTTGTCTAAAATTCACAGGCGGATATAACTAGACACCAGGCAGATCACCGGGGACAGAAGAGACGCCATCTGTCTGATGAGCTCGGGGTGCTCACTTTTGCTGCCCTGTTGACTCAAGCTGCCAGCCAGTCGGCCAGAGGTGATTTCCACAGCATGTTTCTATTCTCCTGTTCAGTCAAATCTGAAAGTCTCTGAGCAACGGGTCCCTGTTGCTTCCTCGGGAGAAAGAGGGAGACAGATCTTATCAGGAAGACATTTTTCTGCCCCAACTTAAGAAGCTTTTGTTGGTTCAGCATTGATGCATTTTTCTCCTGCATGTTTCCTCTTGGAGCTCAGTAAACTATTTACCCCATCCCTAATACGTATGCTTCAAATACTTACAGACGTTGCGTATACCCTCTCCTCGTCCTTGTTTGGCTGCACCAAAGCGCCTAACCATTTCATTTCTTAACCCTACCCTGCCCACGATAAGTCAGTACACAACTAGTTATGGCTTTTTCTGCATTTTCTGTTATTTTTCAACAGTTTCCTAGCATTTGGTGAAGTATAGTTGTATTGGTTTGCTATTTGTGTGTGACAAACCACCACGATACCTTAGTATTTGACAGTAAGCATCTGTTTAACGTTCGCATCTGTGGGTCATCTGGGAGTCAGCTGGTCCCAGGTGTGCCCAGCCACAGTGGTCTGGCTGGGCTGGCTCAGCTGGGGTCGGTCTGCTCCATGCATCTCCTGTCCTCCTCTTAGGACCAGAAGGCTAACTCAGATGTGCTCTCCTCATAGCAATGGCAGAGTAGGAAAAGGAAGGTGAAAACACACATGGCCTCTTAAAAACAAGGCTCAGAAATGATGCACTATTACTTCCATCTCTTTCTATTGATCAAGCAAATCACACGGCCCAACCCAAAGTTAAGGGGCAGGGAAATATGTTTCCATCCCTTTCATAGGGGAAACTACAAAGTCACATGGCAAATGGCATGGATACAGAAAAGGGTGAAAACTGGGGGCTTGAGATGAAATCTACCACAGCGGCCAGTGCATCCCAGCCAGCACACACTCTTTCATCTAAGACCTGGCATTTTTCATTGCTCCCCTTAAGTACCACCAAATGGCTACATAATTGGTATTTTTTGCAGCATTGCTGATGCTCACCAGAGACTGGGAGTCCTTCAAGGGCTTGCAGAACTCGATTTGCCCAGCAGAACAGAGACAGAGCCTGTTTAGGAGGGAAGCCTTAAGCCCCTCCAGAATCAGATCAGGATGGCTGTGGGAGCACTGAAAAGCCACGGTGTTGTCCCAAACTCAGGTGATGAAATAATAATGCTAGGCAGCTTTTATTGAGCACCTACTATTTCTAAGTCATTTATATCTACTCTTCTATTGATAATCTCACCACAAACCTGCAAGATATTATTATCAACACTTTCAAAAGGGGAAATTGGCTCTAAGACATCAAGGAACTTGCCCAATATCACATGGTTTTAAATGGAAAAGGTGAGTTACAAACCCATGTTGGTCCTAATCCCAGTATCTGTATTCTACCCAATACTTCCTGTAATATAGGGTTTAAGAATTGATGCCTGTAATATGTACGTATCTCCATAAAAACTCTCCATGTTATGATGTGGGGGGAAATATACAGGAGATGTAGTAAAATGAAAAAAGCAAGATGAACAACACCCAGTATAACATACTACCTTTGAGGTTAAAAAAGGCAGGGGGTGAGGATAGATAGGAAGAAAATTAAAATCTGCATTAGTATTTGCTTATCTATGCATGAAGAAACTCTAGAACAATGCATAAGAATCTGAGAACAGGGGTTACCTATGAAAAAGAGGAACGGAGACAAGGACGGTAGGGAGCATTTCATAGCATATCTATTGACATGTCCTGATTTTTTGAACAATGTGAATGATAGAGCTATCTGTGAAATTAAATTCAAAGATAGATAAGCCAGGCACGGTAGCTCACATCTATACTCCCAGCACTTTGGGAGGCTGAGGCCGGAGGAGTGCTTGAGGCCAGGAGTTTGAAACCAGCCTGAGCAACATAGCGAGACCCCATCTCTACAAAAAAAAAAAAAAATGGAAAAATTAGCCAGGCATGGTGGCACACACCAGCTACACAGGAGGCTAAGGCAAAAGGATCACTTGAGCCCAGGAGTTTGAAGCTGCAGTGAGCTATGACTGGGCTACTGCACTCTAGGCTGGGTAAGAGAGCAAGACCCTGTCTCCAAAAAAGAAAAAAAAGATAAATAAATAAATATATGTATATTGGGCTAGGCTAGGGTGGGAGATGGGACAGAGATGAAATAAGGCTTTGTGGAGTTTAGTGTAACCATGCACAAAGCTCCATTAAAAGGGCAGCAGTTTGGAGGGGGCATTTAGAGATCCAAACGGCCATCCATCCACTACCAGACTATTATTTGAAAAAGAAAAGGTATTGCATAGACAGCCTCACCTAGAACAGTGCTACCAGGACAGTGACCCAGTGCTACTAATGGGAAAATCAATGTCATCCCTCTGTACCAGCAGATGTTGATCAATTCCGGCTACATTTAGCCCCAAATTGTACTGCCATTTGATTTGCTGCCTGGAATCCCTTTGTATCTCACCATGACAGATCTTAAGGTCCCTTTCTTGCTCCCAGGAAATTACTTTTACTGGATATCACTGCTTGAATTTTCTTCATTATTGTTTATCAGTTCCTCCTACCTATAGGCTCCCTGTTACCAATTCATTTGAATTATCTGTCTTGAATCAGTGACTGTTTTTACCATTTACAGATCATTGTTAAGCACTTATTCAGTGTGAGATTTGACTATAAAATAAAGTGAACATTTCTAACACAATATAACTTGTGTATACAAATGAGTGTTTTCATTTCAAAGTAGTCACTGCAGCTGTTATACCCATAACAACTTAGATTATACTCATAATTCTGTTTCCCTTGCCATTGAGCAAGAAACATGATGATACTTACTCTTGCCAAGCTCATCTTTAAGACTCAGATGAGGGATCATCTCCCTCTGACAGCCTTTCCGGAATCTGGAATAAAGGTATTCATCTTTATAATCCCATAGTTTCTAATCATGGCAGAAAGTATTTTCCAGGATGGCTGCAACAGCATCTCCTATCCACAGGCTATTCTTCAATAGCTTTAATACTTCTCCCCTCAAGAGAGAGTCTACATTCCCTCTCCTTAAATATGGACAGGTTTGTGACTTCAGCAGAAGAAATGCTGTATGACTTGCAGAGCTATATCTTAAAAGGTGTTACAGTTTCTCCCTGATTGTCTTTGGAATTCACTGTTGGAACCCAGCAACAAAGCCCAAGCGGCCACAGGAAGAGGCCATGTGTAGGTGGTCTAGCTAACATTTCTAGCTAAGACCCCAGACAACAGCCACCATCAACTACCAGGCACATTTGTAAACAAGCCTTCAAATGAGTCCACCCCTAAGCTGTACATTAATTCATTCTTCGTCTTCAAGTCTTCCCAGCTGAGGCCCTAGACATCATGGAACCAAACAAGACATCTCTACTGTGCATGTTCAGAATTCCTGATGCACAGAATTTATAAACTAACAAAATGTTTGCTCTTTTATGCCATTAATTTGAGGGTGGTTTGTAGTACAGCAATGGTATCTCAAATAGGTTTTAATACCTGGACGTTGGGTGCTGCCATAATAAAACCTAACATACTTAGCATTGACTTGGGACTGGTTGGTTGGTGGAAATCTACAAGGCTTTGAGGAGGCTATTGGTGTGGGGTTAAAGGAACATTTTTAAAAATATATATATATTTTTGAGATGGAGTCTTGCTCTGTCACTAAGCTAGAGTTGCCATGGTGTCAGCTTAGCTCACAGCAACCTCAAAGTCCTGGGCTCAAGCAATCCTCCTGCCTCAGCCTCCCCGAGTGCTAGAATTACAGATATGAGCCACCACGCCCACCCAAAAAATATTATTGAAAGCTAGAGGAAAGGAGACCCTTGTTAGGTAGAGGCAGAAAGCTTAGCAACACTGCCATTTGCAGTAACATAGAAAATAGGAAATGTATCTAATAAATTCAATCATCTATGTTAGGAGATTTCTAGTCAGAATATTGAAAATGGCACCTGGCTTATTCTTGCTTCCTATAATAAAATGTGAGGAAAGAAATGAGTTAAAGAATAGAATGTTGAATATAAAGAATCTAGGACTTACTGGGTTCAAAAACAAAACTGTTTCTCTTTCCCAGCCTCTCCAGCAACAAACAATTCTTAAATTAAAAAAGGACCCCAGGCTAAAGATCAAATCCAGGGTGGGACACTAAGAGCCTTTGTTAAAACCTTATAGCATCTTTCAAACAGGCAAAGGCCTTCTAAGGATCTTAAGGGCATACTTCACAGACACTCTCCATGAAACAACACGGCCTCTGAGAACTGCAAGGCTGTTGTCCCACAGTAGACTCACAGGGGGCCCAAAGTAGAGAGGACTTACAGGCAAGAGTTTTGTGGCATGGGTTTTAGACAATGGAGTGGGTTTATAAATAAATACGCCAGACACCTGAAATGCTCTTTTTAAAAGATTGTATCAGCCTTGACTTTAAAAGACAGAGGTAGTGCAAGACAGAGACAGGTGTTCTTTGACCCTTGAACTAGCATGAGCAGGAAACCGGCTGAGAAAACTACTCAGTGGCAAACAGCAGCAGCTTCCTATAGGAAAGGAAGGATAACTCAGAGGATAGAACCAAAGCCAAAAGAAAACTCCCAGGCAGTGGGACTGAGCCCTGATCAAGGAATTGACAACATACGTCCAGCTCAATTTCAACATTGCTGTGGACTGGTGACAATAGCATGGAAAACAGTGTTTTTCCCATTTTTCCTCTTTTCAAATGGGAGTATCCAAAGCCTCTCCCGCAATTGTTTACCGGGTAGGGATGGGGAAGGCGGGTAACTTGTCTTCTTAGTTCACCCGTCTTTAGAGGAACCGCACCGGGGAAGCTTCATCCCGCTGGATCTGATCCAAATGAGGAGATCCCGGACTCTAGCCGATGCCATGTTGAGATGAGATTTGGGGTTCCTGGAGAAGGGGGTGAGTGTATTCTGCACATGAAAAATACGTGAAAGGGTGAACAGTGGAGACTATATTTTCCAATCTCACATGTTCTTCTTACAATATGACTTTGGCATTGCTCCCATTGAGAAGTGGGGTTTCTGTCCCCCACCCCTTGAATTTGTGGTGGGAATGTGGCTTGGAACTCTGTGACTTCCAACACTGTGACACTATGTGACTTCCAACCTGTGTGATTAGGTTATAAAAAGCTGTCCAGCTTCTTCCTGGTTCTCTTTGGGATTCTTGACCTTTAAACCCAGACACCACGCAGTGGGGAAATTCAATCAGCCACATGGAGAAGCTACATGTGGGTGTTTGGCTAAGGGCCCCAGCTGGGGTCCCAGCTGACAGCCATCGCGCACCACTAGACATATGAGTAAGTTAGGTCTCCCGTCCTCCGCTGTTGAGTCAGCCTGGCCTTTAGTGTGCCCAGCTGAGACCCAGACATCACGGACCACAGATAAGCTACTGCCCTTTTATGGATTCATGTCCCACCAAAATCCACGAGTATAATAAATAGTTGTTGTTTTATGTCACTAAGTTTAAGGTGGTTTGTTCCACAGTAAGAAAACCAAACACCTAGGAAGTAACTGTCAAGGGCAGTCATGGAGCCTCAGACTCTGGAGATACAGCTCGATTTCAGTCTGTTTCATTCTCTACCAGCTGTGTGACTGCAGGCAAGTCCCCAGATAATAAGTACTGCCTCATGGGTTGGTTATAAGGATTTAATGGGTTAACACATATAAAGCAAAATGCAGAGCATGTGACACATAAACAGTCACTGAATGTCTGCCCGCTGTGATCATTCTTCAGCCATGCCCTTATTACTGCGCTCACCATTGAAATCCTTTGTTTCCGTGCCTGTCTCTCCCACGGGACCACAAGTGCCTTGCACCGGGAGCTGCAGCTTGTTCATCTGAGCAGCTTAGCGCCTAGCCCAGTTGGCTTAGTTGGTTATTTTAAGTCTCAAATAATAGAATTGTACAAAGTATTTTGTATGTGGTAATATGTTACAAAAGTGTACGGCGTAATTATATCTAATTAACTTCTGATTTCATTCATAGCCAACAGAGCACTTAATGTGTGGTCAAGCATTTTCACAAGCATTGGACATATTGTCCAAAGTCATCTTCTTAGCAACATTATGAAATACTATTTTCATTTTCCAAGTGAAGAAACTGAGAGGTGAGTTAAGGACTCGCTCAACATCCCGAGTGGAGCCTCAAATTCGCTCACCAGCACCGCGCTTCCTTCTGCACTGCAGCTGACGCTGAGCTCTCTTGTCCTCCTTTCAGAGCCCAGCCCTTCAAATGTCCCCATCTTGGACACATTTTCATCCTTTGAAAAGGTTGAAAATCATAGGGAGATCACACGGTCGAATAAAGAAGATATCTAATTTTTTTTTCTCCAAAACCAGACATGACAACATGGTAATAAGACTGATTTTCTCCCAAGCTGTAGAAACTTGTCCGGATAAGAGTTACAACAATGTTTCTAACCGTTTTTGGATTAGATACCCGAGGGTGAAGAGAAACACTTATTTCAATGTATTACTTTAGTATTAGTTAGGCATCGTTATTTTCCATCTTCTAAGTGTTCCCTCTAACTATAATATTATGCCTGGCCAACAGGGAATATGAAGCTTTGGAAAGATACTTTACAATCTACACCAGCAGCTGCAAAGAAAGGTGGAAGGCCTTGAGCAAAAGGAAAGGAAAATACTTTCAGCAACTTGTTGACTCGTTTCATATTCAGTGACTGGTCCTGCTATTCCCTTAAGTGGCGAATCCATCAAGAAAAGGATATTAAATAGGTCCTAAATTGCATTTTTTTGGAGGAGGAAGGAGAAGGAGACTTCGAACAATTTAAACAAGGTTTTTTTCACACTCTTTCCATCTTGGAAACTATTTATATAAAAGAAAGTCTAAATATTTTTTCAGTACTTTGAAGAAAAATATTATGACTAAGTATGAAAAGGCTGGATTTCAAGCTTCCAAGAAAGCAATCCCTTCTTTCAAATAAAATGAGTTTTAATGAGAAAATTTCTGTTCATAAAGTATTAGCCTCCGGATAATTTTAAAAAGCTAGAAATAGATTTTTAAAATATAATTTACTCACTATTAACTGTTTCATTCGACAAATATTTAGAGAGTGCATACTGATGGCAGGGATAACCCTGGTTTCTGGGAATGAGTTCTAGAAATAATGACTCCTAGAAACATAGTCTCTGACTCCAGAGTTTATAGTCTAACAGGGAAGACAGCAGCAAGTGCTAAATGCCATAGGGCTGTAAAGGAAAAGTAGAGGAGGTAGATGATCATGTAACAGGAGGATGTACTCTAGGCTGTGGGAGGATCTGGAAGGCTTCTCCAAAAGGTGACATTTGAACTCAGGGCAGAGGGATGGTATATTAGTTTCCAAGGGTTGCCATAACAAAGCACTGCAAACTGGGTGGTTTAAAACAGAAATTTATTCTCTCACAGTTCTAGAGGCTAGAAGTCCAAATTAAGGTGTCAGCAGGGCAGCATTCCCTGTGAGACTCTGGGTAGAATCCTTCCTCACTTCTTCCTTGCTTCTGGTGGTGGTCGACCACCCTTGGCGTCCCTTGCCTTGTGGGTGCATCGCTCCTGTCTCTGCCTCTGTTGTCAGACAGTGGTCTCCCTGTGTGTGCCTCATGGCCTTCTTATAGGGTCACCAGTCATATTAGAGTAAGGGCCTACCCTACTCCACTATGATCTTAATTAATTACATCTGCAATGGCCCTATTTCCAAATAAGGTCACATTCTGAGGTATTGGGGGTCAGGACCTCAAAACATCTTTGAGAGAGACACCATTCATGACATATAATAGATGATAATCAGGAGAAGATGGGTGGAACAGAGGGAAGGACCAGTGAAAGGCCCTGGGTAGGAAGAAACATTGCACATCTGAGGAACAGAAGCAAGGCAGGTGACGGACGGTCCTGTGGTCTTGCTTCTTTCCAAATTAACCTGGTGTGCCCATATTTTCTCAGGACAACTCACCAGAACTGTACTGATGGCTACCTCTGTCATAACCAGAGAGCAAGCCATGAACCTGACATTTCCCTGAACGTTTCTGAGATCCTCATGGATAAATCCCTAAGGATGGCACACAGAGGTTTTCTGGGCACTATTTCTCCCAGGAACCATGACTGCAACACAATTTTAAATAGTTTGCCCTTCACTCCTTCAGGTCCTGGGGGATTTTGCATGTAGTTTGAAGTCTCAGAGTGAATGATTGAACCAAGCCTCATTAAAAATAAAAATAAAGAATACCACCTTGATGGTCTCTTTCATGATACAAAACAAGTTAGTTCCCAGAAGGCTGCATCTGAATGAGCATCCACCCTTGTTTTTAAGACCAACCCACATCCTGGTGCTGTGGTCATTTGCTTCTTTGAATCCAGATCAACTCCATAACCAATTGTGAGACCACAAATCAAGATGCGATGCCCGCTTAGGCAATTCCTGTAAACCCTTCATATGCTTACAGCATTTAACGTTGCAACAGATCCCAAAGGGTAGGGAAACTGGATAGTTTATGCTGGGCTAACCAAGCAGTGCTAGAGTGTCAAAGAAACAGTGGACCACAGAGTACCTAAGAGCTGGGTCCAATTTTTGGTTATTGTCCCTTGGGAGAGTGGGATGGGTGCAAACCACAGTTTACTTTGGAACAGGTTCTTCTAAGAAGTTACATGGGATGCTGAGAACATCACATAGTCTCAGCTCAGCCTTTCCTGGAATACAACCCAAGAAGCTTGAAATCCATCATGTAATAGATTTGTCTCCCGTTCACAAACTTTATTCAACTTCCAGAAGCCCGGGCACCAAAGCAGCAACAGCAAGGCTTGTTGTGGACATGAAATTCAAAACCAAATTTCTCCTGACTGTGTCAGCTTGATTGCTCTTCAAAGCTCTGAGAGCAAGTCTGGCTAATATTACTACAATACAGAGAGTCACATTACCTCATGTATTTCCCCTCAATCCTTCTCTTCTATTCAACTCACTTGTGGAAGAGGCAAAAAGACACTCCTGAGTCCTTGTATTCTAAACCAAAAGGTTCTCCAGAACTGCCCCTCTGGAACTAGTTAAGAAGCCGGTAGTGAACACTTACCAGGGAGGGGAGCTGTGTGAGGGACATAATGGAATCCTGGAAAAGCACCTGGAATCAGATGTGGATTTTGTTACGATCCTGCCTTCCAGGTACTATTTGACTGTGAGCAAATGACCCGATTTGTTTGTGACCCAATACCCCCTTCTTTAATTGGGCAACCACAAACCCATGCACTTCACAGGGCTGTCGAGAGGATTGAACGAGTTAATTACCGGGAAACACTTTGAAAAAGATACAGAGCCATGAATATTGAAGGTCTGATTATTGGCCCCCCCATCTCCACACCTCTCTCCGAATAAGTTCCTCTCCTCCTCGCTGTCACCATCAGTCTCTGCTCCTTCGGTTGCCAGGCCATGGGAGGCAGAGTGTCCCCGTGGATGCCCCACAGGCTTCGTCTCCCCCACACACACCCACACCCACCTCCATCAACAGGCATTCTCGCCCACACCTGCGTATTCAGCCCAGTGGCTGTCGACCTGGCTGCACATTAGAAGTAATTTTTTTAATTACCAATGCCTGGGCCCCAGACCAAAAGCTTTCATTCAATCAGCCTGGGCTATCAGTAATTCATTGTTCTTAAATCACTTCTGGTGATTCTAATGGGCAGCTGTGGTTTTTATTTTTGTTTTTTTAAATCCTTGTTTTGGAGGCTCACAAACTAAAATCACAATAATAAGAAACACTTATTGGACACTTACAATGTACCAGGCACCATGATAAATATTTAAATGCATCAGCTTATTTGAGCCTCATAACCACCCTCTGATATAAGTGCTTGTACTATCCCCCTTGCAGAGGGAAACTGAGGCTCATAGAGCTTGGGCACCTACTCCCTGACACACAGCTACTAAATGATGGGGAAGGATCTGGACTGGGTTCCAGCAGACCTGGACACCGAAGCCACGTCACTGGGAAATGAATATGGAGGAACACGGAGAAATCTGCTTTAATTGGGGAAAAAAGAGAAGGCGAAGAAATTTTTCATGCCAAAATCAATCTTAAAACTCAAAAGTCTTCTGAGACTGCATGGTTAGAGCATTTTTCTTTCTGATATCTCAAATGTATGATTGACCCGGAATATATTAGGACTTGAGGTTAAATTTAATTTTATGTTGCATTCCATAAAGCTGTGTTATCTCACTCTCAGATTTCATAGTCCAAAGAAAAGTATAAATGATGAGGTTTCATGGAGGAAGGAGGCCTGGAGCTTCCAAATCTTTCCTGGTTAGGGGAGACACGCTTCTATTTCCCTCTCCTCTGCCTCCCACGAGCCACAGCAATATGGAATGTGGAACAAGCTCAGGCCATCCATCAGCTGCAGAATCTCTGCTTTCTGTGTTTGGTTAGCACAGAGCTCATTCTCACGAAAATGGTTAGGTTCTGTGGTCTGACGTGCTGGCAGAGCCCTGCAGGTTCTGAGGGCTGCCCCTCGGGGGGGTGATTTGGAGGAGGGGAGGTGGGGCTGGTCTGGGCTGTGGGAGGCCCTCCTTCCAGTCTGGCAGAGCACTCAACTTTCATGCCCTTGACTTCTACAACTTCACATAAGCTTCGGTTTGAAGAAGGGGCTGTTCCTCTGTTTAAAAGCAAAAGTTTGAAAACCACCATTCTAGTTAATAAGTTGTGATTTAGACCCTCCATGGATTACCAATTTTCAAAGAATAGGATCACAACAAAATGTACTTAATCCTAAACTTGTACTGAGCCCATCTGGATGGTTCAGAAAGCACCGCACATCTTACTGTGGAAGCAGTGGGAATAAAGAGCTCCGGCTAATCGAAGGATAATGACAGCATTTGCCATGCCTGGCTCTCCCAATACATTATGTGTACACAAAACCCTCGAAATTGCTCTTAATAGAAGGTGAGGTGCTGCCTAGAGAGCAGTTAGAGGATGGCCCCTGACCTCTCCGCAGTCTTCAGAAGCCTTGCCCAGCTTCCCGGTCTCTGCAAAAGCAGCAACAGCAGCGCCCAGCCCAGAACATTCAGCAGCAGCAGCACAGGCCCAGGCTCTTTGGAGTTGGTGGCACCATGTAGCCAAACGGCGTCACAGAATTTCTTTCCATGATCTTTGAAGTGGGAATTTTACTAGTATCTTTTCAATAACATATCTGTCATTTTCTGATTCTAAAAGTAATATTTTGAACGGACTTTGTTCTGCTTCTGCTTACTGCTCGCATCTCTGAGGCCAAGAATTATAAAGCCTGCCTTCTTATTTAAAACAGGGAGAAGGAAAAGTTAAAGAGAGAAAAACATCAGTTACTATGTCAATGAATTCACTTGCAGCAAAGGGGTGTTTTTTGTTTACAGGGATGAGACTGAGCCGTACATATGCCACCGATATTTTCTCACTGCAGTGAAAGCTTCTGAAGAGCATCATTTTGGTAGCTGCATTATAGAGGCAGGCTGTATTCTGTTCGATCATTCTCCTGTTGCTGATTTGAAAGATTGTTTCCATGTTTCAGTTATGATAAATAACATTATAATGAACATCTTTGAGCACGAACCTTGGCCTGCCCATCAGACTTTTTCTTTTGAATAAGTAACAACAAATCCAATAGTATAGTTTTTCACACCATGTTTTAATGAGATATCACTTCCTATTCTCCCCCCTTTCTTTAGCTATCCCATGTCCTTTTATTCTTTGTGACCTTCTTTACCAGATTCGTTTAACAATTTCTGGATATGCCTCTGGGCTTCTGTCCTATCTTATTTTCAAAGATTCTTCTGGGGATTCTATTTTCACTCAGCCATTCCAGGTGTCCTGGCCACTAGATTCGAGCTCTCAATCAGGACCAGCGTTCTCTTGCTGCTGCTCCTATTGTGGTGCGTCCTATTTACTGCACAAGCCGCTCCCCAGCGTCCTTCAGGACATAACTTGGATCTTGCATTCTTCTCTTCTTCTAATACCTTTGTGTTTTCAAAGCATATATTAAAATAGGCAGGAAACAGCCTCATAACACAAACCTGCACTTCTGAACTCTGCCTTTTTCCATAGGAAATCCCTTATGCTTAGAAAGAAAGTAGGGCTTTGTTTTAGATCGGCGTTTCACTGGGGAAATGTGGCAGAGTGGCTGAAGTTTGCACTCATTAGCATCCGGGTTGCAGTTAAACACCTTTCTATATTCAGTGCTTGAGCAAAATAGGCCCACAGATCTATCCCAGCCATCTCCCTATGGCTAAATTAAATGAAGCCAAATTTTAAAGTCTTTGAAAACACAAAGAGGTTTCAAACATATCCAAGCATCTTCATTTCTTAGTAATTTCACACTTTATTTTGGCA
>CM052438.1:53902760-53932650 GCA_028533085.1 Varecia variegata | reverse complement strand
TTGGATAAGGGATTGTGGACCAGTATATGTAAATTAGCAGGGAAATGAGCAAAACTGGGGCTAAGACTTTCACACTAGAAGTATTCATTATTTCTCATTTGCATCTTGTACCATGCCAGGAAAACTGTGAGCTTATAATATGAGATAAATGGGGAAAGATGGGTGTGTGAGTTTGCACGCAGAGCATGTGAATTTTGTCCCTTGAATAGCATAGGTAGCTCCTGTCCAAAGAAACCAGTCACTACTTACATCCATCTCCCAGAAAGGGAAGGGGCAACACCTGGTCACAGATGTGGCCCCGTCCCCCTCTGTAACCCTCAGGCACTGGAAGCAGCCTCCCTGCTGGAAACGACGCTTCCCTCCAGCTCCAGCTAGCAGGGAGCTGCTTCAGGTCCCCAGTTTGCCTGTTCTGTTCTCAAACTTTCTTCATCCCCTTCAGCCCAGCAGGCCGGGACCAAGACTCCACCCTCGAGTCCAGCTCTGCACTAAGTGCATGTGGGAGGTGGGGCAGGAGAAGGGTGGTGCTCTTACCCTGTCGTTTAATGTGCAGAAGACTTAACAGGAGACATGGATTGATCTGCTCAAAAAGAAGAAGAGATATTTATGATAAGTCCAGGTTTCACAACCACTCAAGCGGTTTTCACTTAAAAGGATTTTAGTTTAGAGCAGAGCAGGATGTCTCATGGCCACCAACTTCAATCTTCCAGCCTTCAAAGAACTGTCTTCTTGACTTGATTCTTTACTTCAATCTATTTATTTGAAAATGTATACTGAACCCGTATCACATGCCAAACGCTGCGCTGGGTGATGGGAATTATACACATGAACAAGAAATGGCCCCCGCCTTGGAAAATTTATGGTCCAGTAAGGGAGACGTCCTTGGACAACAGGCTGTCTCCATACAACTTATGAACAAAAGCTATTTTTCTTTTGCGTTAAGTTTGTGGACTAAAGTCAAGGTCAGCACACAGCGTCTGGAGACCCTGTGTGTTGCTCTAAAGGGAATTTAAGTCCTATAAAAGTGCTCATCCATTGTTGTATTTGTTTATGTTCCTCTCCCCTCCACTAGACTGTATGGTCATTAAGAACTTCTTTGTATTTGCTAACTGCCGGTGCTTAATAAATATTTGATGAGAGAATGAAATAATGATCTCTCATTCTTCTGGTTGAGTATTCCCTGCCTTTATAACTGAGCTCAGTGACTATTTCCTGTTCTCTTGAGACAGATGACAGAGACACAGGTAATACTTTGATGTGTGTAAGACTTCAGAATTTTCTAAGGGCTTTCACACACATTAAAAGATAATTTTAAATTAAATTAATCTAAAAAAATACACTTTGACCACAGGAGTTTCCCTTTTACACTGAGTGGAGTTAGAAACTGTCTCCTCCCTTCCAATTGGTCCACTAACTATTGGTCTTTAAAAGCAGGATTGGCAAGTGGGTGTTTCAGATGCCAGGCAAACCATTACTGCCCTCCTCAACTGAAGACAAACCAAAAAGTAAAGAATTTATTAAATAGAAGTTAATAAATAGCTTCAAAAGGAATTCCAGCTGACACTCAGGAAAGTTATGTTGAATATAAAATATATGAAGCAGGAAAATGCTTTCCTAAAAGAGGTACAGGATCACCACAAAACTGCCAAACACTGTGGTTCCAAAATTGCTCCATGCGGAGGGTTTGGGTTCAATTTTTCCACAGAAAAACCTGCAGGGAAAAAAATGGCCACCAGAGGGTGATGTGCCAAAATCCAATGGAACTCCCTCCTCAAGTTCCCTATATAGTGTGCATGTATTGAAGACCTACCATGCCCAGGCCAGCGTCAAAGCTCTCGTGGTTGTTATCCCAACTGATTCTCCATAAACTGTGCTCCATGGAAAAGCACTGCTCTAGACTTCCAGATCAGAACATTATTTCTCAAAGGCAGAGACTCACGCGGGATCCATGCTGCCTTTGCCTGGAGAGCTCTATCAGCTACAACCGGGTACCCTTACACTACTGGTGCCTGTCCTATTCTCGCATCTGCTTGTGAATATAGGAATTTACATATGGTTAATTTATGTCTGCTACTTCCCTTAAGTACACTGATGATGAATAAATCAGAGCAATGTGAGAACATATGAGACTGTTACATTTAATTTAGTAATTAATAATTAAGATTAAGAGAACTATTTGTCATTTAGAAACACCAGGATTCATCCTTTTAATTACCATCTGGATTTCTTGTAAATTATTTGATTTGTTTAAGCCGTGTTTATTTTCGTTCAAAAGCCCTCAAATTTTGCTAAGTTGGCATGCCAGACACTCGGCTAATCGCCTTAGCAGAAAACAAAACAAAACATGAAGGAGCTCAGCACTTGAACCACTCTGGCGATGAAGAAAGCGTGGCGGTGGGGGGCAGGGAGAACTGCTTTCCTGACATATTCGCTGCCAATTACCTGTGGGGCTGTGGGTGGGTCACTTTGTACCCCTCAATCTCAGGCAGAGTATTGGACTGAAGCAAAGAATTTTAGTTTTTGAATGAACCCTTCTTCTGCAATGGAGGGAGAATATTCTACCAATGTCCTGGCTCTAGGAAGATGGCAAACGGGTTCCATTTGGTTTCATCCAAGGATAGGAGGTTTTGCTGTCCATTTTGCACCACCTCTCCAGGTCTGTGGAGCCACAACCCCCCCCCCGCCCCCACAACCACAGCGGTGGCTCATGAATAGGACAGTTGTCTCAATGTGAGTTGTCTACACAGAGTGAGAGTCATGGGGCCTGTTATAATTGGGCTCAGTTACATGTTTCAGAAGCCAAATAGAGGCTTAAATGAGGGGTTTATTTCTCTCAGTGAACCAGGAAACTGAGTATTGGGTAAGCCAGCCCTAACGTGGCTGCTCCTCCAGCAGGCTCCTTCTACCTCCCTGCCCTGCCATCCTTAGCGAGTGGTCACAAAATGGCTGGGGCAACTTCAGCATCATGCCTCCATTTTGGGCAAGAAAAGGGGGTAAGGAGAAGGCAGAAGGCCCATGTCAGCTGAGTCTGTCCATTTTCCTTAGGAAAAGAATAGCTTTCCTGGCACCTCTTCCAGTGGAAGATGTAAACCTTTCATTCACCTCTTATTAGCCAGTCTAGCCACATGACCTTGAAGGAAGCCTAGGAATTTTTGGGTGGGCACATTGCCCCCATGAACCAAATTGGAGATATAACAGCAATGGGAACGAGGTGAGTGGCAATTGAGTAGGCTACAAGTTGCATATGCCACAGGAAGGAGAGGAGTATTGGACAGAGATGGGGGTCCTTGTGCTAGTCACTGGAGGGCATGCAGATAGCTGTGTACGAGGAAGTCATCAACAGGCATCTGCAAGAAATCCACTAATGAAGCTCCTTCTGTGGGGACGCAGTGCTTACTCCAATGGAGACGTGGCTTCCTTTGACACCCAGCAGAGCCTGGAGGCCTCTAGACGCCGACTCTGCACCTACCAGAGTCTGGTCCCACATCCAGGCCACTGACCTGCCTCCCTGCTTGCTTCCCTCCATCTCTGCGTCTCCTCCAGCTCTGAGAGTCCTTCCTCCTCCCTCACTTCCCAAACCTCTAGTCTATGCAAGGAAATCTGCCCTTCCTGAAGCCCAGGCTTTTGACCTGTAGAATCCAGGAAGGCCTTCCTTTCTTTGCTCCTCTGCTTCACCTTTCTCTAAGGCAATGAACACGTAATACTCACCGAATGGGTAAAGGGTCCAGGGGTGTAACGAAGTCCCAGGAACAAAACTACAATTTTGATTTTAAAATTTCATCCCTCTCCTCTTCATGTGAAATCTTACCCCAAAAAACCCAAAATGTAAAACAGATAAAACCAGAGTCAACACGATTGGGGCGGGGTGATGAGAGGCCACCAGGGCCCTCCCAGAGGCCTGGGAGAAGTTGGCCAAGGAAAGTTTGAAAATTCACCAAGTTGGGAAATCTCTATAGTCTCTTCCAGCTTGAAAGTTCTATGACTTGATCTTAAGAAGTAAACACTTGATCTATTTTCCCAAAACTTGAGAATAGTCACACATAGTAACATAGTGACAGGCAAAGTAAACCATGATTGATATGGGTGTGTTCCAGCCTGTCCTTGACCCTGATCCTCCTCCTTGGCCTTGCTGCTTCCCCACCCTCCAAGCAGGGATTGGGGGTAAGGAATCAATATGGAAGGATGAAAAACAAGAAGAGATACCAGGTCAAAAGGTAAGCATAGAAATATTATAGGACCCAGCAATTCCACTCCCAAGTAAAGAATTGAAAACACAGAAACAAACAAGCACTTGTACTCTCAGGTTTATAGTGGCATTGTCCACAATAGCTGAAAGGAGGGAACAACCCAAAGGCCCATCAACAGATGACTGGATTAACAAGTGGTGGTCTTTACACACAGTGGAATATTATTCAGTCATCAAAAGGAGTGAAGTACACTGATGCATGCTGGATGAACCTCAAAAAACGTTATGTTAATTCAAGAAACGAGACACAAAAGGCTACACATATCATATGGTTCCATTTACATGAAATGTTCAGAATAGTTAAATTCATAGAGATGGAAAGCAGATTGGGAGTTGCCAGGTGCTGGGGGAGGGGAGGATGGGGAGTAACTGCTTAATGGGTACGTGGTTTTGTTTTGCGAGGATGAAAAGTAAGAAGAAGAGAGAACGCCTGCAGGGAGAGTGTTTGCGGGCAGTGGGAAGAGCAACTGCAGGTGTGAGGGAGCAAACCTGAGAGGACACTGCTGGTGATGTTCTGCCCCTCCCCCAACCTGAAGTCCAAGTCAGGGACTACAGCCCTGTCACAGTTGGGAACAGAAGCTCTGGAACCAGACCGTCTGGTTTTAAATCCCAGTCCTGTTACTTACTAACTGTAACCTTGGGCAAGTTACTTAATCTCTCCATACTTTAGTTTCCTCGTCTGTAACATGGAGATAACAATAATGCCTAACTCATGGGATTGTTTAAAAGGGTTAAATGAATTATTCCTTATAAAGCACTTTGGATAGTGTGCATCACTACTTCATCATTCATGTCAGTCTTCCATGAATGTTTGTTTGTTATCATCAGGGATCTTCTTCTCTGACCAAGACATTCCAGAATGGAGCCATGTCAGTTGTGCTTTATAAACCTTATAACATGTGTTTCCCTATTCTGCAAATTTTTAATGCAAACTTTGAAATAACTATAAACACCACCTTTGAGGAAAGCTACCTTATATCTCAGGTTCTAGAGAAATTCTAAATTCCCTGGAATTTTGCCCTTTCCCACTGTTTCCTGAGGCTGCTGTAACAAAGTACAACAAACAAGGTGGATTAGAACATAAATTTATTTTCTCACAGTTCTGTGGGCTAGAATCTGAAATCAAGGTGTCAGTAGGGCCATGTTGCCTCCAAAGCCTCTAGTGGAAGACTTGTTACCAAAAGTTCGGAACTTGTCCCCGAGGCCACATCAGAAGAGCAAGGACAAGTGTTTTGAGAAGAAAGAAAGAGAAGTTTATTAATTTGCCGGCAAATGAGGAGGTTAGCACACTTCTATCTTAAAGTACCAACATCCTGCCTCTGAGCAGGAATACAGAGGTTTTAAGGGGGAGGTTTTCAGCTTCAGGCTATCGCTGTTCAACTATAATTGATGGTTCAGATTCATCCAATCTTTAGCTAAGATAATCTTGTGACCTCTGCTCAGACAATTCCCTTGAGCCATCTCCTGTGTTACCAAGAACAAAGGACACTCCCCTCCCCCTTCCCACCACTGGCCTGAGTAAGGGATGCAGGTTTTAGTTCCTGAAAAGAATGAGGTGGGGGGTTCGAGAGACAGAAAACATTTTTACCCTTTTACAGGCCGTTCCCCCTGTTACAGACTCTTCCTTATTTCTGGTAGCTACCAGCATTCCTTGGCTCGTGGCAGCATAATCTCTGCCTCCATCTTCACCTGGTTGTTTTTTTTGTGTGTCTTCATATCACCTTCCCTCTGTGCCTGTGTCCCAATTTCTCTTGTCTGATAAGGACACCAGTCATATTGGATTAGGGGCCCATCCTCCAGTATGACCTCACCCTAACTTAACTAGTTACATTTGCAATGACCCTATCTCCAAATAAAGTCATCCTGAGGTACTAGAGCTTATGACTTCAACATATCTCCTGGAGGACACAATTCAACCCATAACCCCCACAATCCCTGTAGCTCTCCTAACGTACTCATGAGCTCCACTGCTCACTTCTGTGAGCCTTCCTGTGCCAACCAGCTGCTGAAACCGTCTTGAGGGAGCAAATAGCACCCCTTCTGCAGACACAGCTCTCCTGTGATGCACGGCATTCTGCACTCGCACTGCTCTGATTTGAACACGTTTGGTTTCTCTGCTAGTCTGTGAACTCCTTGTGGGTGGGGCTATATCATACTCAACGCCCAAGAGTAGAAAAGTACTAGCAGAGTACCTAGTCCATGCAATGGAGGTGAAAGAAAGGACAGAAGGAAATGAAGTGAGGAGGGAAAGGAGGAAGTTAACACAAATGTGGTGCTCAAGCTCAGTAGCCCCCACCTGTGAGTGATACCAGGCCCTCAGCAATTCTTTTCTGTCCCGCCTCTTGTTTCTCTTACATGGGCCCCCACCTTTGCCTCCATCAAGGCTCTGCTCTGACCACGGCTGGAGCTGATAGTTCCAGCAGTTCCTAAATGACACGAACTCCCTCTGGCCACTACAGCCAACTCTGGGACGGCCTTAAAGCTGCAGCTCTCTCTCTTACAGAGGGACAGAACATGGAGGACACAAACCTTCCCCCTGATTACCTACAGCTCAGCCTAACGCTCAGATTAACAATAGAGCTAAGCCTTACTGGGTACTTACAATGTACCAGACACTATTCTGTTCTCCCCACACCATCAGCTCATTGACACCTCACAACAGTCCAGTATGGTAGAAACTATTATTATTCTCACTTTACACATGAGGAAATTGAAGCTTAGAGAAGTTAAGCAACTTGGCCAACGTCACACAGCTAGGGAGAATGGGAACTAAACAATATCCAAAACTTGGAAATAGGCAAAGGACAGCTTTCCGTCTTTTCAGTGTCATGCTGGAACATTGCCCACTAGCCCCACTCCAGAACTATGCCATTCTCTAGGGGTGGGGTTTGCCGTACTGACTCATTCTCTACCATGGATTAGGATATTCAACAACCCCGTAAGGGTAGATGTGAACTTGTAGGAAATTGAGAGTGAATCAAATGATTCTTGACTGATAACAATGCAGATGAGGTTTTCTCCAGTGGACAAGATAATTCCAAAGATTACAATTTTATTGTCCTCTAGGACAGTGGTCCCCAACCTTTTTGGCACCAGGGACTGGTTTCATGGAAGACAATTTTTCCATGGACAGGAGTGTGGGCAGCGTGCAGAGCTCTGTGGCCTAGGGGTTTGGGACTGCAGCTCTAGGAGATTAGCCTGTTTTTTATCTGATTTAGCAATCTTATTCTAGCATTCTTTCTTTCAGTGATTATAAATACTTCTCTCTCAACTGTAATCCTTTGAACCAGGTTTACTATCCTGCTAGTTCTCTTATTAATGAGTTAATTAAATCTGTGACACATTCATTCTATATTTGTATGAGAGGTATATTTTTAATGTTTTGAAATTTTTACTTGGCACAGTAAAACCCACATACTTAACCACTGTACTAGAATGAATAAATGAATGTGAAATCAGAAAATATATGTTGATTATGTTTCAGAAAGGAGTGCAAACCCCAACTGCAACCCAGCAGTTTCTGAGAGAGTAATGAGTAAATTGGTGCAAGTGGAGTATTGTTTATCTAGACATTAACTCCCCACAAAGGCAGAGAACAACAAAAGCTGTTCTGGAGAAAACTTGTCTGCTGATTTCTTTGGGAGTGAGACAGGAAGTGAGACAGACCTTTGAGACTAAAATTGGGGCTTCCCAAAGAGCCAGGCAGTCCCTAGGAGAGTGAACTGCATGTCTTTCAAACGGTGTAACCTCCTGGGAGTTCTTAAAAGGAAAAATAATTAATACATTTACCAAGGGCCTGGCCTGGTAGAAACCAAGTACCCTAACTCAAGACTGCTAATAGACTGCTAATAGAACTTAATAAATGAAATAACATCTTTCATTTATTGTTTCTTGGAATACACAAAGTACTTAGTAAATATTGAATGAATCAACAAAGTGCCTCCCAATGCAGAGAAATCACCTCTGCAAAAACTAAAACCAAGATGATCCAATTCAATCGAAGACATCTTTCAGGGCTATTAAAGTTATTTCCTTTATTTTGGAGGAAGATTACAACACGCATACTTAGTTCCAAATCACTACTAATAACTTGCTAATGGTACTGGGAGTTCTTAATTATACAAGAAAGACAATGAGTGGCCTATTTTTCAAGTGTTCAAAATGCAGACATACATTAAATACCCATTGTCTTCCTCTGTGCTTCTCTTCCAGGGTGGTTACGGGTATTTGTGGTTTCCTTGTGTGGAAGGATGGGAGAACAGTGAGAACACCTGGGGCAAGTGTGGGGCAAGGAGAACGCAGGAACAGTGAGAAAGCACAGTCATGTGATGCAGTTCCCACTTGTCAAAGAAATGGGCAGAAAAACTCAACCAAGAGAGTCCCAGGAAAGCCCTTCCCTCCTCGCAGCCATGTGGCTCTTCTCCAGCCCTCCTGCCTGTAGATCTCTTCACCTCTGGGGCTTTCAAAGAAGAATTACTTACAGGTGAACCCATTTTAAGAAAGCCTAATGCATAGGCCGCTCATTCACACACTTTGCTGTGTATCCCAACCACCTGGCTAGCAATAAAGAACACAGATACCTGGGCTGTGATAGTGATAATTCTCACACATCAAGCACTTACTCTCTGGCAGCCTCTGTACTAAGCAGTTTACCTGAATGAGTGTCTTAACTCTTCTTAAGACCCTGTGAAATAGGATCATTATATACCCTCAATTTATTTGTGAAGAAACAAGACATACAAATGTTTAAAAAAAACTTGCCCATTTCATCAACTGATGAATGGGTAAACAAAATGTGGCATGTCCATACAATAGAATATTATTCAACCATAAGATGGAATAAAGTACTGATACACACTACAACATAGATGAACTTTGAAGACATTACAATAAATGAAAGAAGTCAGATATCCACATGATTACATGGCCATGAAATGTGAAGAACAGGCAAATCAAGAGAGACAGAAAGTGAATTACTGGTTGCTAGAGACTAGGGAAATGACTGCAATGGGCATGGAGTTTCATTCTGGGATGTTTAAAATGTTCTGGCATTAGATAGTGGTGATGATTTCACAACCTTGTGAATATATTAAAATCCACCAAACTGTATACTTATAAATGGTGAATTTTATGGTTTGTGAATTATCTCAATTAAAAAAGAAAAGAAAAGAAACTTGGACCCAAAGCCATGCAGCCACAGAACTGGGCCTTGAACCTGGGTCAGTCTTACCTGGAGGCCTGTGTATTTGACCCCTGTGCTACACTGCCTCCAGAGAGAAAAATAAACCAACAACCACATTGCCATTCGGTGATGAGGTGTGCACAGGAGACGGTAGGAGTCAGTGGCGAGGCACTCCCAAAGTTCAGGTGGGAGAGATTCCAACATGAAAGGATTATAAGAAAACAGTAGACAGTACTGGCCTGGGGCTGGGTGGATGGTGCAGACCACATGGAGAGTGTTACAGAGAGGGGAGAGCTTATCAGGCAACCCCAGGAGTTGAGAAAGTCTTCAGGAGAAAGCTGGCTCTCAGCCAAACTTGGAAGAGGGGCAGATGTGGGTAAACTGAGGAAGGACCAGAAAACGTGAGAAGAAATGCTATTTTCACACTGTTCAGGAGCATATCCTCTCCATGAGGAAGGAGCAACAGACTGTGATTGATCGGGATAAAAGTCTCTGGACTTACGGGTCTGATTCAAGTGGGGATGCTTAACCTGGTGTCCACAAGCCTCACCTTTGCCTGGGCTGGGGGGTGGAGGAGTGCTGTCTACAAACACTGTGAACTTTCATAATTTTTTTCTTAAAACAGGGTCTCACTCTGCCACCCAAGCTAGAGTGCAGTGGTCCAATCACTGCTCACTGTAACCTTGAACTCCTGGGGCTCCAGTGATCCCCCCGCCTCAGCCTCCTGAATAGCTGGAACTACAGGCACATGCCACCACACCCAGCTAATTTTTTTTTGGTAGAGATGGGGTCTTGCTATGTTGCCCAGGCTGGTCTCAAACTCCTAGCCTCAAGCAATCCTCCTGCCTCAGCCTCCCAAAGTGCTGGGATTACAGGTATGAGCCACCACCCATAGCCATGTTTAAAATATTTTGAATGTGTGCACATATGTTCATTTTCTGGGAAAATGGCCCATAGTTTTCAAAGAACTACATGACCCCCAAAAAAGATTTAAGAATTTCCTGTTTGGAGAGTGGCTATCAGAAGTATATGTTCCTGGGCAAAGACAAAAGGGCTACGCTAACATGGACAGAAGGCATGCAGTGATACTGTTTGGTGATAAAGCAGTATTGGAACAGAGTTGACTTGTCAGGGTCAATTGTTAAATTTTCAGGAACTTTGTGACCTGGTTGTTAAGCACAGCTATGTTTAAAAATTAAATTATAAGAACTTATTAAATTATATTAGAAACAAAGGTAATAAATACTTAGAACTCATCACTAACTAATTATTTTACTATTATGTGTACTCTCTTAGTGATTCATGTTTGTTGTATCTATACAGTGGCAACACCATATACTGTACCACTGAGCATCTCTTCCCAACTTCACATTCAGTGATGTCACCTTGGTAGCCTAAAATCAGACAATATGGGAGTATTTACACCATGGAAATTGGCCAATGCTACAAATCTGGGTTCTTCTGCTTTTTGGATAAACATTTTCTAGCACACCACTAAATAAGGGAGGCTCTAGGCAGTATTAAGAAATGACTATAAAGTATTGGTAGAATTCCTAAAACAAGCCACTAGTTAGAGAACATATTTACTAATTCATTCAAGACATTTTTCTAAATGGTAAAGAATACAGCAATACAAAAAATACACAACATCGGAGTCTTTCCTTCTTGGAATGTAGATTCTAGTGAGGAGAAATAGACGTTAAAAGCCATTCAAAAATAATCCACTTAGTAAGATAGATGGTGACACATGGTACAGAGAAAAGTAACACAGGGACGGGTACAGGGAGTTACAGGTCAGGGTTGGGGGAGATGCTGGCAATTTAAAATAGAGTGATCAGGGCACAGTGGCTCACACCTGTAATCCCAGCACTTTGGGAGGCTAAGGCAGGAGAATGACTTGAAGCCAGGAATTCGAGACCAGCCTGGGCATCATAGCAAGACCCTATCTCTACAAAAAAATTAAAAATTAGCCAGGCATGGCGGCATGTACCTATAGTCCCAGCTACTCAGGAGTCTAAGGCAGGAGGATGGCTTCAACCCAGGAGTTCAAAGCTGCAGTGAGCTATGATCTGGCCACTGTAGTCCAGCCTGGGTGATAGAGCAAGACCGTATCTCAATTCAAAAAAAGGGGCGGGGTGGTCAAGGAGGGCCTCACTGAGTAGAGGCTTTAAGGACATGAGAGTGCAAAGCATGTGGATTATCTGGGGGAAGAGTATTCTAGGAGGAGGAACCAGCAGGGGCAATGTCCTGGGGCAGGAGCCCACCTGGTATGTTCAAGGAACAGTAAGAAGGAAGTCAGAGGCGGAAGTAGGGGGAGAGGGGGAGTGGGAGGAGATGAGGTCAGGGACGTAGGGGAGGACCGGGGAGAGCCGCCTTGCAGGCTACTGTATTGAGCTGGAAGCCACAGAGGGTTTGGGTAGAAACTGACGTGATCCGCTAACCTCTTAATAGGATCACCCTGCCTGCTGGCTAACCTCTTAACAGGATCACC
The DNA here is from genome assembly GCA_028533085.1 of Varecia variegata. NCBI lineage: Eukaryota > Metazoa > Chordata > Mammalia > Primates > Lemuridae > Varecia > Varecia variegata. The sequence continues at coordinate 53,920,734 of CM052438.1, read as the reverse complement.
CTGCCCGCTGGATTGAAAATAGACAGTAGGGAAGCCAGGGCAGAGCAGGAAGACGAGTTAGGATGCTGGTGTTGCCTTATTGGAATAGCAGCCACCCCTCCCGCCACCCTTTACCTCCAAAGCTGAGCCACTTGGATGAGTGTCCAGCCTGCCCTTGCAATGTCATTTCACAGTGATCGTATTTAATCCCTGCTCTGTAAGAAAATCAAAACACAGGAAAGAGAAAATGGGGCTGGACATGAGGGTTACAATTTCCCAGAAAATAAGGGGAAAAAAATAAATTGCAATCTGCATTTCTGACAGTCTGGGAAATTGAGTAGACCCAAGTAGCCTTAGGAAGAAAAAAGCTAATGTTAGTGAGTTAAAAATAACAATGCACTACAGAGTGTTCCTGAATAATTAGCACTGAAGATGGGGTGCCCCAGTGATCCCATTACATTTCCTCAGGTGACTTTCCCAAGCAGTGGCAGGTGAGTAATAGGAAACCGCCGGATCATCAGGCACAATGGTCTGGTTTTAAAAGCCTATAATTTAATGTTGAAATAAATGGCAGAGTTCAAAAACACCAAGATCAATTAGACGATAGTTAAGGAAAATGACACGCACCGGTGTCCTATGAATAGCTCTCATAGGATGTCCTATCACATGGCACTCTTCACTATATGTCAGGACCATGAGCTGCTAGTATCCTTGGACACCTGCCAAACACATGCGGGTCTTGTGTACATTTAAATTGTACAGCACCACTCAGCTTTGATGCAGAAGGTTGGAAGAGTTTTTTCTTGAATTGCACATATCAAAACCAAGACCCACTGCTTAGAGGGCTAATGCTTTGCCACAGTCAGTGATTTTTTTTTCACCCTGCCTGCTGACTTGGTGAGCTGAAACAAAAAACAATTACTCTCCAAGATCAAAATCTTCAGATGCCTCAAGAAATTGTTTTAATTTGGTTTTAGAATTATGGGTTGGCTTTCTCCCTCCCCTGTTGGTGTCAGATGTAGCCAAATTAAAAACATTGCCAAGTAATGGAAAGTTACTTAAATCTTTCTCTTATGACTATTCCTATTTACATTTTAAACGATCATTTTCTGGCTAGCCACAAACATATTTCTTTTAAAATGGAATGCCCCATGGCTCATTCTGAGCTGTTTTTCTCACCCTCTTTACTGACCTCTATCACTTTATCTCATTCCCTTGGAAGCCTCAACCTCGATTCCACAAATACATTAAAAATAAAAACTGACCCCATTTGGAATGAGGTCATATTGTTGAATTTATTCTCAGATTACACCATGATTTACAAAAATTCTTGTTTGCTCTAGAATATGATTAAAATCCAGGTGTGGCCAGGCTTCAACCTCTTGGCATCCATAGTGGTCAAAGTAGTACAGCTCGCAAGTTGTACTGTTCCTTCCCCACCCAGCTGATTACTGCATTGGCCCTGCCAGTTTTCTAGGACAGGTGGTCCTGCCACGTGTCAGCAGCTGGACTGGACTACCGTAATAACCAAGTATGACACTACTCCCTGCCCATAACACCATCTAACTTAACATCTCAGAAACCAGCCTCTGCAGAAAGGTATTCTCCAACCTTCATTGACACCTTAGTGCTGCTTAAGCAATCACATGTCTGTACTCATTAATTCAATTCATTTTACTGAGCACCTACTATGTGCAAGGCATCATGCCAGACATAAGAGAGTCAGTGGTCCGTGAATAGCTCTATCTCCTACTCCTGCTACAGGTATTTCTAACCCAGCTGTTCTGAAGCCCCCAGTCCCAACACCTCCCTCATTTCTCTTAGCAATGACCTATATTATTTTAGAGAAGGACTCTCTCAACCTCCTACACCAGACTCGCACCTACACACATATCAGCACATTATCCATCTTCCCTCACCTCAGTGTGAAAGCTATGCCCTGGGTCCCATTACTTTTTATTTTCTCAGGCATCTTGCTCCATCAGTTTCCCTACTCTATTTTCTACCCTCAACCTCTTTCTAATAAGTGGTTCTCTCCTAACATATACATATATATATATACATATATATATATATACATATATATATATATATATTGAGACAGGGTTTCCCTCTGTCTCCTGGGCTAGAGTGCAGTGGCATCATCATAGCTCTCTACAACCTCAAACTCCTGGGCTCAAGCTATCTTCCTACCTCAGCTTCCCAAGTAGCTGAGACTACAGGTGCACACCACCATGCCCAGCTAATTTTTCTATTTTTTTGTAGAGGCAGGTCTCACTCTTGCTCAGGTTGGTCTCAAACTCCTGGCCTCAAGCAATCCTCCAGCCTCAGCCTCCCAAAGTGCTAGGATTATAGGCATGAGCCCCCACACCTGGCTTCCTAATATTTTTAAATGTTCAGGTTTATCCCAAATTAAAAATTCGTAAATAAATGACCTATCCCCTAAGTCCTTCTCTAACACCCAGCTTTCTCTGTCTCCCCATAGCCCACTTTTAGAAACAGAAATCCACATATTCTATCCTCACTTCATCTTCTCAACATTAACCTCTACCTAAATGGTTCCCAGATGTAGATCTATGTCCTAGGTTCCTCCATATGTGATCAAACACCTACTGGATATATCACCAAGTGAATAGCCCAAGGCATTTAAAACCCATATTCCCGAAACTAAACTCAGAAATTTCCCCAGACTACAAGAGTTTAGGTCCTACCTCTACTTCTTACAAGAGAAGAGACTGTGAAAAAGTTTGGAACTTTTTTATGTTTCAGTTTTCTCACTTGTGAGCATCAAGAACTGCAAAGTGTCTGAGATGTTATCCTACCTGCAAGCTAGCACGTTAGCCTGCCACAGTTTCATGGATGCTGGCAGAAGATACAAAACTCCTGGATCAGAGACAAAGAACAGTTTATTACTGACAACCACTGCAGTAGCCAGAACATGAGCACATTTTGCACTGGTTCCCAGCACCCTGATTTCCCCAGGATGATGCAAAACGGGCCAGATGGCACCTACATATGTAGTGTCGTTACAGGAGAGGAGTCCCCAGCTTAGAAGAACTGCTCTTTGCTCCAAAGGGAGACAATGTATCTTCCAAGCTCCTTGCTAGACACATATCTTGACATGATTGTCCAGAACAAAGGGCCATCAGTGCTTTGCTCACTGACGCTCATTAAACAAAGAAAATGATATAGTCGCTAACTTACCACACTGTTGTATTAAAGATGTTAATAAATAAAAGTCTTTAGGATAGTGGTAGGCACATAGTAAGCCCTATATTATTTCATGACTCTATCTCCCAATAGCTTGTTATTCACCTCCATAAGCCCATGTCCAACACAGTGTATTGTACACAATAGTTGCATGATAAATGTTTACTAAATAATTGGTTGTCAAATATCTGAAGATCTTGAAATATTACATGTACTATTTTACATTCCAGGTTACTCGAAGTGTTTTAGTGGTAGAAATCTTAAATACTGACTCATCTTAAGCTTAACAAGTAAATTACAATGTTAATGCTAATCATGGAAGCTGTCAACTTAACATGAGTTGTGTAGGGGGAAAAAAAATCACTTAATATTATGCTTTTTTAAAAACAGATTTAATAATGTCTAAAGGCTTGTTTTTAAAATATGCTCCATAAAAATTAATATCACTTTAAATAAGTTGTAGATTAATAGGGGCAATTTCAGATAACAGGTTACCTTTGCTCTTATAGTTAATTTGACTGATCCATAGCACAAGAAGTCTCCAGTGAATTCACAACCAAAACTTTAGTGGCTATTGTATTTTGACATGAAATTTATTTAGTAAATAAATATTTATTGAATACATTCTTTGTGCCAAACATAATCCTTGGCTGTAGGGATATCTTAGGCAGATAAGAAGGCCAATACCATTCCTGCCCTCAAGGACTCATATTCAGAGGGCAAGGGAGGTATCACTAACTCAAATACATAAATGTTGGGGGAGTTGAGGGAGATACCAACAAATAGCGTCACATTTCCCTGCCCGAGTTCTGAACCAATTAAGAACTAAGGCAAAAGAGTCAGCCTATGGAGACCGAAATATCACCTGTATAGCTGACACAGAGAATCTGGCCTTGGGTGTGGAAGCCAAGGAAGCTTTCAAGTCCCAGACCCCCCGAACTGGGCAGATGCATTAACGCAGTCATAGAAGATCCTGGAGCACCACAGGCAGGTCTCTCTACCCGACTGGACCTCTCCTGCTTATGTATGGCTCAAAACAACTGGGAAGACACATCCCAAAAGGGAAAGCAGCAGAAGGGTCTCTGCTGCTCACCAGTTCCTCCTTGCCATGGTTTGAATGTGTCCCCCAAAATGCATGTATTGGAAACTTAATCACCAGTGTGACAGAGTGGGAAACAGGTCCTGATGGGAGGTGATTAGGTCACGAGGAATCCACCCTAATGAATGGATCAATGATGATTATAAAAGGGCTTGAGGCTGCAAGCTTGACCTCTTTGTTCTCGCACTCTCTTGTGGAGAAGTTACTTCAAAATGTGGATATACAAGTCTAGACACCAGAGGAGAGACCTGGGGTGGTAATCAAAATTGGAATGCCAGGAGCACATAGATGGTACAGAAAGCCCTGGACTGGAAGATCCACCCAGCAGGAGGGTGTAGAAAGAGAGAAGGAGGATTGAGCCCTGGAGCACTCTGACCTTTAATGGGGGTCAGCTGGGAGAGGAGGCGTCAGCAAAATAAATGGAGACCAAGTGATCAATAAAGAAGAAAGCAAATCAGGAGAATGGGTGTCTCAGAAACCTAGAGGAAAAAAATTGTTTCCCAGTGGAAATGGTCTCCCAATGAATTCTATATTTTAAAAAAATTATTTTCAGCCACCAATTCAGATTTATGATGTCTGATTAGTGAAAGAGGTCTGAGAGTTAAGAGTTTCACAAGCTTAAAAAAGGAAAAGGTATACAACTCTCCATAGCAGATCCTAGCCAGTTGGGAAACTTACTTCAGCCAGTGCAGAATATGAATAAACTATTTGGCATTTTTATGGTCACTTCATTATGTTGCACGTTATGTTAATATGTATCATGAAAATTTATATTTGTAGTAGGTGAATATTAGCTTCCTTTTATCATGACCCTTTTCAATTCCTTACAAGTGAAGTCAATACTTTTGTTATTTGTCTCACTTTTGAAAAAATAAATGTCTGAACATTTCATGAATGAGTTTTAGACTCAGCAGATGTTTTAAAATTGCATTCTATTAATATAAGTGGTCTTCATATATGGTTATAATGGATATTTGGAACCTTATCTTATCAAACCTTCTATAAGATTGGATTCTAGAGTTGGAAAGTTTTAGCACATCGAAAGAAGTCAATGACAAAAACAAATCTCCCAATGTGTGCATGAGACAGAGACAAAGAGAGAGAGAATACGTGTGTCTGATGTTTCCCTGTGATTAGACCCAGGCTCTGCATCATCTTTGTCAAGAATAACACAGAAGTCATGCTGCGTTCTTCTCAGTGCCTTACATCAAAATCTATAGGGTGTCCCAAAAGTCTCCATATACAGGAAAAATTTTGTAAAATTTTGTAATGAATATTTTGCAAATAAAGGCACATTTAGCTACAACTTCCCATTTTCCCTATGCATGGTGACTTTTGGGGCACCCTATGTTAGTGGTGATATTAACTTTTATTTGATTAAGGTGGCATCTGCCAGACTTCTCCAATATAAAGTTGCACTTCTCCCCTCTGTAATTACTACATATTTTGTAGGGAGGTATTTTGAGAATATGCAGATATCCTGTTCCTCACCAACCTTTGACTTATTTATTTACTTATTTGTATCATATTGATTCAGGGTTCTTATTTTATGCAGTGGATTTTACTGCACTACTATCAAGCTGGCTTCTGCATCCTTTGGCACAAGAAGATATTGCAGGATCATCCTGAGCTTTCCCTGCTCCGGCCCTGGGTCAGCCACTTCTCCAAGGGGTCCTGGATCCTTTTACGGGGTTGGTTCTTAGAAAGAGAGACCTCTTCCAGGAGCGGTGACTCATGCCTGTAATCCTAGCACTCTGGGAGGCCGAGGCGGGAGGATTGCTCAAGGTCAGGAGTTCAAGATCAGCCTGAACAAGAGTGTGACCTCGTCTCTACTAAAATAGAAAAAAATTAGCCGGGCATGGTGGCACATGCCTATAGTTCCAGCTACTGAGGCAGGAGGATCGCTTGAGCCCAGGAGTTTGAGGTTACTGTGAGCTAGGCTGACAACACAGCACTCTAGCCAGGGCAACAGAGTGAGATTCTGTCTGAAAAAAAAAAAGAAAGAAAGAAAGAGAGACCTCGATGCTAGATATGCTCCTTGCTATTGGCGTGTACACTCAGGCCTCTCGGGTAACAGAGCTAGGGAGTATATGTAGGTACACACACACACACACACACACACACACAATCTACATTTATTTCTGTTATCTATCCATCTAGGTTTACTGAAAACTATGAACTCACAGTAATATCTCCAATTCCAAACGAACAACAGAGGGAGTTCATCTGTGTTTTCTCTTTCCATAGGTGTAATTCCCTTCTCTGACAGTGAGAAACATTGTTTTGAAACACCCCTTCATGTAACATCTCCCCACCACCATGCCCTGTCTACACAGACACCCGCTCAGGCTCTGACACGCCCCTGCCAGGTTGCCCTCCCTTGGCTGCCAACACCCAACGCCAGGCCACCGCTTACCCCTGACCAAAGGCCCTTCTCATCCCACTCGGCATCTGACACCTCATGCTGAGCTACCATAGAGACATGCTCCCTCACTCAGGATCTCACACCAGTGCCAGGTCCCGTCACCCCCTCCTGTGCATCCCTCCTCACCCTGCTTGGCCTCTGACACCCCACCCTGGCCTGCCTCCCTGCGTGCTCATACACCTGAACTTGTTCAGATGCTGATGCCCATCTTGGCTCACTGACCTGCTCAACCCTGTCTACTAGCTTTTGAGGTGAACTGTTCTGGAAGAAAAGAGAAGGAGAAACAGAGGAGGAAAAAGAATAGGACAATGTTGGGTTTTTTCGAGACAGGGTCTCGCTCTGTTGCCCAGGCTAGAGTACAGTGGCTTCATCATAGCTCACTGCAACCTCAAATTCCTAGGCTCAAGTGATCCTCCTGCCTTAGCCTCCCAAGTAGGTAGGACTACAGGCAGGCATGATCATGCCTGCCTAATTTGTTTTGTAGCGACAGGGTCTCACTATGTTGCCCAGGCTAGTCTCAAACTCCTGGTCTAAAGCAATCCTCCCACCTTGGCCTCCCAAAGTGCTGGGATTACAGGTGTGAGCTACTGTGCCTGGCCTAATGTTCTTCTTAAAATACTATTAATATTATTTAAAAGCTGCTTTTGGAAAATGCTCTGTGAAAAACATTCTATGTGCTTTTTAATTGCAACTCTTTATAAAAGTTGTATATTATCAGAGACAACTCAAACAAGTGAAATGCTATCAGATTTAAATTTAGGAATATGTAAGCAATGAATAAGAAGCTCAAGGTATGGTAGTGGTTGAGAACAGAAGTGTTTCTTTCTCTGTTTTTTTAGGTAGTGGAAATTGAATTCTTTTTCTTCAGGAGAAAGGAGATTTTGTTGTCAGAGTGAACATGGGGTTCCTCATCTGCAGTCTTTTTTTCTGCTTTGAAGAAGATAGAGGGGAATCAGAGGGCATGGCAACCTTCCGAAGCAAGAAGGAGGCCAGGAGGACGAAATTGGTCTGACCTTTACTGAGCGTTGACAATGCCACATGCAGATAAAGCATCCAGGAGCTGGGAGAAGTGGAGGAGCCCCAGAGGGGCCTGAAGTCCAGAAGTGTGTGCTTTCCTCAGAGTGATCTGACCCCAAGATTAGCCTTCAGAGTGAATTATAAAGATTAGAACTGGCTATTTTATCAGGGTTACTTTAAATCAGAACTGTGAAAGACTGGATCCAACTATCAGGAAAGTTACCAAGCTGTACTAAGATGTTTCATTTTTATGCTAGATATATGATATTTAAATTTCAGCTTTCAGCAATAATGGACCAGATTATGTCCAACCAACTCTTCCACCAAGAACAACTAGAAAAGTTGGATAAAATACAAAAAGGCATCAGAAAGCTACCAAAACAGCCAGGAATTGAGAGCTCAAGATCCTGTCCTTGAGTTCTCCCCTAAAGCAAATTTCAAGAGATGGATTTGAATATAAAGAGATGATTCCAGTAAACATTAGTAGAGAAGTGGGGAAGTGAAACAAGGAGGAGAAGACAGCCAAAAAAAAAAAAAAGAGTTGGCTGTGAAGCAGACTGCCACTATTAGTAATTGGAGCTTGAGTCCACTGGGGAAATCTAGGAGACCTGGTGCCTCAGTTATTCCATGTAAGGGGCAAGAGAGCTGAGGTATTTATACTCCAACTGCATTTTATCAAGTCTTCGTGATCATGATACCAAAACTGGACAATGATACCACAAAAAATAAAAATTATAGGCTATTCTCTCTAATGAACATAAATGTAAAAATCTAAAACAAAACATTAGCCAATCAAATATACCCATAAACTATATGTCACATCCAGATTGAGCTTATTCAGAGAATAAAAGACTAATTTATACTTGAGAAGTCAGTGTAATTTACTATATGAACAGAATAAAGGAGAAATATATATGATCATCTATATAAAATGTTATTTAACTTTCAGTTTGGATATTTATTAAATAATTTATATTTATATTTTTAAAAGAACAATGCATGCTCATTTCCACTCAGCTAATTGCATGACTTATTTTAAATCTAATAAATAAAATGACCAGGGTACAAGAGTAGTATGCATTAATTACAGAATCAAGTTTTAAAGGACTTGGGGAACTCTTGAATGGACATACCTGTATTGAGAATAATGACAATGATCATAAAAGAAAATGTGTATAACTTAGGAACCAGTGAGTCCAAACCAATTCTTCAGAGGTAGCACGTTTGAAGATATTGAGAGAGGGCAAGACCCAGGCTAAAAATGTAGGTAATTTATAGTATAGATATGATTATAGGGAACCAGCACATAGAAGCATGAGTCTAGAAGATAACGGAGACCAACATGTCGGTCCAGAAATGGATAGATGGTTACCTGAAGTCATGATCCAAGTAGAACCTTAAATGCTAATCTAGGTAGGGGTGGAGCAAGTGGAAAGTGTGTTGTAATTCCCAGAAACGTGTGCCTTCTTTACTCCTCGGTGTTTGAGTAACTTTCTGATGCCTTCAAACAGATGACTTCTGTATTTTACCCAACTTTTCTAGGAATGAACTGAGTCTAGCAGAGATTCAGGTCTAGTTGGTGGCCTGAGGGTGAAGGCCCATTTGGACAGCCAAGGCTCCATCAGTGCCTGAGGCAGATGCTGGTGTCTGGAAGGCCCAGCACTATTCACTCCTTCAACTGACATCCATGGAGGCCAACCACGTTGCAAACCCGTCCTTTCGCTCAATGAGGGCGCCATCTGGTGGGGAAAACAGGAAAAGAAAACAGCAATGTAACATAATGAGGGAATGCAAAATTAGAGCAACACAAAATGTATTTTATGAGCTTGAAAAGGAGCACCTACCTCACTCTAGAGCTGCACTATCCAATACACTAGCCATTAACCAAGAGTGGCTATTTAAATTTAAACTAATTAAAATTAAAAATTTAGTTCCTTGTAATCCTAGCACTCTGGGAGGCCAAGGCGGGAGGATCGCTCGAGGTCAGGAGTTCGAGACCAGCCTGAGCAAGAGCGAGACCCCATCTCTACTAAAAATAGAAAGAAATTATCTGGCCAACTAAAAATATATGTAGAAAAAATTAGCTGGGCATGGTGGTGCATGCCTGTAGTCCCAGCTACTCGGGAGGCTGAGGCAGTAGGATCGCTTAAGCCCAGGAGTTTGAGGTTGCTGTGAGCTAGGCTGACGCCACGGCACTCACTCTAGCCGGGGCAACAGAGTGAGACTCTATCTCAAAAAAAAAAAAATTTAGTTCCTTAGTCAGGCTAGCCACATTTTAAGTGCCCAAAGTCACATGTGTCTGATGGCTACCACATGGGACAAAGCAGATATAGAATACTTCGTTGTTGCAAAAACTTGTATCAGACAGCACTTTGATTCTTGAGAATTCAGATAAGGCTTTTTGAAGCCTGGGTTGACTCTTTAAAAATGCATGTATGTGGACCAGTGCAAGATGCCACTAAATCATACATGGGTAAAAGAGTCATTCAAGTACAAGACAGACCTGTGGGTTTTATGTAACAGAGATCATTACTGTGTTCAATATGATTTCAGATTTTATATTGCAACTAACTTTTAAGAAGCTATCACTTGTTTTGTCATAGTAGCAAAGAATAGCCACAATTACTTGAAAAGACTATTAAAATACTCCAACCCTTTCCAAATACATATGTATGTGAGGCTGGGCTCTATCCATTTAAAAAAAATGCATCACATTCAGGCAAGCATAAAACAAAGCCCCAAAAGAGTGGGATGAATATTATTCCAAGAAGAGAAAATGAACATGACAGAGAATAATAAGAAGTGAATCTGGAAATTCAGGCAGGAGCAGATCATTTGGGATTTGAGCAGATCATTCATGATATGCCATGTAAATGAGCTTAGGCTTTATCCCGTATGTAGGAGGGCCCCAAATTAACTCTCAGTGCAACTCAGAATTCAGAGAAAACGTAGGTAGGTTTCTTTTAACTATGACTTACATAACGTCACAGTGGTGGAGAAAGAGGGTGTCAGAACAGCATCCAGGCTATTTTGTTTTTCCTGGAGGGCTAATTTACCAGCATGTCACGAATTCCCACCTCCACAGGGCCAGGTGGGGCTCCCTGGCTGCTTCAGCCTCACCGTGACCTTCACTGGCAACTGTAGCTCCTCCAAATCTCTTCCACTTCTTCCAAATGACCCTTGGCCTAGGACTCAGGGTCCCCTTGCATTTTGCTGTGGCGGGCCCCAGGGCAACTCTCCTGACTCTCACTCCGTAGACAACATAAAGATGGGGCTACACAGGGAAATAGGGGCAACTGGTATTAAGCCTTAGCTTAAGAGACAGAGGTTTCAGTCAGTAGTTATTTCAAAGTCGGCCTGCTTATCCTTTGGATGGTAGTTTTGTGATGGCAATTCACTATTTCATGATGTCCAATACTCCCTTTTAACCTAAAATGTGTTACGGTCCCTTTTTTTTTTTTTTTTTTTTTGAGAGGTTTACGACATGAAATTTTTAGTTTTTTTGAGATTCATACAGTTATAAGTGATGTTTTTGGTCCCAAGATGGCTCTGAGGAATTTTGTGGATGCTATGTACCACAGAATGCATAGAACCTAAAAGAAGAGAAAATCACCAAGGCTGCCACTGAGGAGAAGACCTTGCAAATGGTGGCAAAAGCACAATTTACAAGCCCTGTGTGTCCGCTTGGATACTCCTTCCCCACCACTATTCTTATGAGTACATAGTTACGGTGATGGGGAGTAGGCTGAAGTGGGTGGTGCTTGTAAGATTTGTAATATGTGATTTACGGTGTATGGCTCTGTCAGCATTTACTCCCCGAGCCAGCTTGGACACAGCACATTTCCCATGGCCATGTTTCCAGTGGACACCACGTGGTCGGTTATGTGGCCCAGGGGTCTGCAGGGCAAACTTCTGTCTGATCTCAGTCCACTGCCCAGGGACCCTGGGGAGGCCGTGGTTATATCATGAGGAGAAGGACGTCCAAGCTAATGATGGAGCAAAAGGCTGCATAATTTTAAGTCTTTCTCCAGCAATATCTAACCTTACATCTATAGGAAGAGAGAAGACAAGTTGGTTTAGAGTTTGAATTCTATGGGTGAGTGAGAGAGAAGGTAAGGGTGCAAAGGAACGGTTGAGCAGTTTAGGTGAATAACCGTAAGATGGCTATGGGAATGAAGAGAGCCTAGAAGGCTGAAAAGACTGGAAGAAAACTGAGTGATTGATCCAGCATCAGAGAAGGCAGGGAAGGAGGTCGCGATGAAGGTGCAGTGGGAGTGAGGCCGTGGGGAAGACAGAAGGACAGACGGCTGGGGCGAGAGAACAGAAAAGGTAGGTGAAACCTTTCATAGTTATTTCCAGCGATAACACAAGTGACAACAAGGCCCACAAAGCAGGTGGCTATCAAGGATTAGATGTGAAAGTCAGGAGGAGTTCAGGAACTCAAGGCCATGTTCTGGGATGAGAAGTCTATAAGACATTGAAATATCCTAGATCGTGGCAGGCTTCCTTAGCGAGAAGAGTGAGCCCAACCTCAAGGTCTTCCGTGGACAAGGGGATGAGCTCCAGCTTACCAGGGGTGGCTCTGAGCAGGTGGGGCAGATCCACCTGAATACCAGGGCCTCAAAGGAGGATGCTCTTGTATGCGAGGCTGGAGGATCCACAGCCAGGAAGAGGCTGAGGGGAGCCAGGAGCAAGCCAACACCTCCTCCCTGCCCTCCTCCACCAACAGTCCTTGGGTGGGGAGGATAAAAGAGCCGCTGAAGAATGTTTGGGGGATTGAGCCAGGTTTCAATGAAGGCCAGGAGGGGGAGACAGGAGTCTGAAAGTACAGGAGATGTGGAGGAGTTTGCTAACGATGGAATCAATGTGCAGACTGCGCGGTGGGACTGAGGCTGAGATAGTGCAGAACAGTAAGACAGGAAAGGCACAGCGAGGATGGGCAGCAGAAAGGAGGCGGGAGGGGAGAGGGGTGGATTTAGCTTTTCCGGTCATAAAGGCTCACAGAAAGGAGAGGCCCGGCTGCAAGTGACTGACAGGGCCGGGGTTAGGGTCCCACTTGCCTGGGGCACAAAAATGTAAGAAGGTGCCAGAAAAACTCATTAAGCAAAATGAATATTTTAATAGCAAATGTTTAAAAGTCAAAGTGAATGCCAAAAAAATCCACGATGAACCAAATATCAAAATGTTAAATAAATATAGGGGAAGGGCACACTTGTAGCCCTGGCTTGGACAAGGCAAAGGCATTACGTGTAAGCAAAATATTCGTACCCCCATAATATTCTGAAATTTTAAAAAAGTTAATAAAAAAATAAATGTTAAATAAAGACAAGCTGTCTGTGCTACAATGCTGTGCTATTGTGCAATGGCAACAGTCATTTCCAATCAGCCTGCTGGTCCCAGATCCAGCCTGTGGAGTCCCCGACTAGTAGGGTTTATGAGAGTTGACAATGGCAGGCGAACAGATTGAGCAACGCAGGACTTTATATATAGTCATGTTTGGGGACCATTCAAAATACAGGAGGAGGTTTTGATAAGTATATATAGGGGACCACATTGCTCCTTTTGCCTCAGGTTTCAATATGGCTCAGCAGGGCATTGTGACTGACCTCATAGGTCCTGACTTCCCCCAAGTCTCCCTGTGCAGGGAATGACCAAGTGGCAGCCAGAACTGGCCTGGTGTGAGAGAGCTGGGGCGGATTTCCTGAGACTGTGAGAGGCTGTGCTTTGAACAGGCTGAGCCACAAGGTGCAGAGCAGGGGGGGAGCCATGGTGGTGGCAGGGGTCCCACACAATTGTAGAGCAGGCATGAGGTGTCCACAGACCCCAGAGTGGATCCTGAGCAACTGCACTTGAGGGCATGGCACTGACACGCACAGGAAACCCCAAAATCTAGACAGACCAATATGTCAGGAGCAGGAACCAGCCGCAAAAAGGGTAACTAATAAGAGATGAATCCAGCTGCTAAAAATCTGGATCCCAAGAAACATTTAAGGCTGGACTACGTAGGACAGAAACCTGTTCTCAAATACTGGGCCGTGCACCAGTCCTTGTCCCTGCTTCCCAGGGCAGGCAGAGAGGCAGAGAAGAGGGGGATAAGAAGCTCATGGCAGGAAGAGGAAAAGACTCGGACCACACCTGCTCTCTTGAGTGTAGATCGCCAAATGCCTTCTAAGCCTTATTCAAGTGAGGCTGGAATTTCAGAATCCAAGAGTTGGTGTCTGGTTGCAAAGCAGCTCTGTGGCGGTGGGAAGGACATTACGTTAGGAGTCAGGAGACTCGCCATCTTGAAGTACGACCTCGCGCAAGTGATCAGGTTTCAAACTGCCTCTTCCATAAAATGATGATGCCCTTTCAGCCACTCACTCCATAGGTGTCAGGATCGAAGGATGTGGTGTAAGTGAAAGAACTTGGAAAAAAGCAACCTTCTTCTAAAATCATAGTGTCGTTTATCTTTTGGTAAAGCATATTTACAACTACCTCTGGGTAAGTTAGTCCTCAAACGCACTCACTCATTCATCCAGGAAATAATGAAGAGTTGACAAGAGCTGACTATCTACAAAAAGCACTATACCAGGTGCTGTGATATTTGTCAGCTGATCTTTCGGTTGCAAGAAGTAAAAAATGAGGATCTCTGCAGCTCTGGGCCTCTGCTAAAAACTTCTTCCTCATTTCCTTACCTTATTTCCTTGGTAGCTCTACGAACACAAATCAGGCTCTGGTATGACCGTATTTGAGTGTATACAATTATGTCTTTAAAAATAACACAAAAATGATTTAGGAATGTCTACCATAAGCTACGTTTAATTAAACTAGCATTTATAAAATCCAGCTCCTCTTTGCTAAAGAGATCAATAGGTAACTTACTCAACTATCAAATCCAGAAGACTGAACCCTTAGAAATAATACCATGGAAGATCTCTAAGCAGAATAGGTGAAAGGGAATGCCTTGTGGCATGAATTCATTTTTAACTGATAATATAACTGCATGTGCTGCCTATGTTTTTATTTTAAACTTCAAGAAGGTAGAGCATATTCCTATGATTTTTTTCCAACGTCCTTTCACACTCACATTTACTTGAATCACAATAAAAATATAAATCAAAAATAGAAGCTCCTCCTATTTTAGCATATTGGCATTCATCAACTGAAAAGATACAAGGAACTTACTATTCAACTGATAAAATTCCAATCACAGGATTATAATTAAGAAATATAGTTGCCCTTTAGGCACTGAATAAAATTTATGCCCAGAAGTTGCTAATGTGTGAAGACTCGAGTTTCAGTATTTAGATAAAGAAAGCAAGTTCTCTTAGGGGCAGAAAGTCTTCAACACTGAATGGATTTTAACCGAGTGGGCTCTCACGATGCTTCAGTCAACTGCAGACATTTCAAGTAGGCTTAGAGAGAAAAGTCACACTGATATGCAGCAGGTAGATATCTTTCCTCCTTATCAGCAAAATCCTGGTCTTAACTACTTTCTGGCATTGGTAGAACAGACATTCAAATTATAAGCCTTGACTGTTTTTATGAACTAGCTGTTGTAACAGGGTTATGAAGGGCCAGTTACAGACAAATCAATAGAGATTTGTTAAAGAAAGGCAAGATTCCTAAAAATAATGGTCGTTGATTAGAACCCTTACAATGATTATTAAAGAAAGCTGAGCTTGTTTCATTCAATAAAAGCTTAACACTAAGATTTCTGGATTTAGCTCCTTCTTGAGGAATCAGCGACCTAAGAAAGTGAGGACAGGGGAGACCCACCAAAGGAGTGACAGGTAGGGCTGTTGGTTCCTGTACTTGTTGCAAAACCCCAGACAGCAACAGCAAGACTGTGTTTCACAGTATTTCGGGTCTCATGCCTTTAACGTAAACATCAGCTCCTAGGACAGGAACTATGTTTGTGCTTGATAAATTTCTGATGAATAAATGAAGACTTCATGTCATTTTTTTTTTTTTGCAGAGACAGGGTCTTGCTATTTTGCCCAGGCTGGTCTTAAACTCCTGGCCTCAAACAATCCTTCTGCCTCAGCCTCCGAAAGTGCTGGGGTGACAGGCATGAGCCACTGTGCCACATTACTTTGTTTTGATACAATGGGAATTTCAGAAAAGAGGTTCTGAAAGGTAAAACCCTCAGCCTAGGCTTCTCCCATCCCTCCACAGTCCTCTCACTTTAGAGAACACCTGGATGCCCTTCAAACCACAGCTCACCCATCATTTTCTCTTGGGAGTCTTCCATCACCACCTTCCCCCAATACTGGGTTAGGTGACCCTTGTGTGTGGGTCCACAGAAGCTTGTGATGATGGTGATGATGATGATGATGATGATAACGAATACAAGCTATCATTTACTGAGCACTTACTATGACCCAGGCAATGTGCTAAGTGCTCTGTATGCTTTATTTCATTTATTCAGCCCAGCAACCTCATATAGGTACCATTATTATCTGCATTTTCACAGATGAGGACTAGAGACTTAGGAACCTTAAGTAACTTGTCAAGATTATACAAGAAGTCACTCCCACCATTATGATGATATATAATAGCTGCTAGTTTTTCCACCTTCCCCCACTGGACTGTAAGCTTCTAGAGGGCAGTAACTGTGTTTCATTCACAGTTGTCTCCCTAAGGCTTAACTCTTGCCTGACACACACACTCCATCCTTCCCATAGCTCAAGTTAAAAACCTTGGAATCAGCCTTTATTCCTCTCCTCCTTTCACAGCCACATCCTGTCCATTAGCAAATCCCATCACTTCTACCTTCAATATATATACAGAATCTGACCACTTCTTGCCACTTCCACTACCACCATCCTGGTCTAAGCCACCATCACCTCTCCTAAATCAGCCTTCTACTTGTTTCTGCACTTTGGGACCTTGTCCCCCACTAATGCTGTAGAAACTTAAGGCAGGTATTCTCATTCACTGCCCAGAACCCTCTAGTAGCTTCCCATCTCACTCAAAGGAGAAGCACAGTGCCCTAAAAGACCCTGTCTTAGTCCTTTCCTCCAGCCATGCTGGTCTCCTTGGTGTTTCTTGAACATGCCAATGTGCTCCTGCCTCAGGGCCTTTGCACTGCTCCCTTTGCCTGGCATATCTGGCCTCAGATATCTGCACTGCTCGGTCTCTCAACCTCATTCAAGTCTTTAATCAAATGTCACATTTTCAGTGAGACCCTCCCTGGCCACCTGAGTGATTATTTCTACCCATCCCACATCCCAGCACTTCTGCTCTCAATTCCCTATGTCATTTTTTTATCAAAATTTAGTATCACCATATGCTGTATAATATACTTTCGTTTTGGTTATTGTCTATTTCTTCCCTTCTCCCCTACTAGAATGTAAACTCCACGAAGGCAAAAACTTTTTTTGTTGTTTTTTACTAAAGTATCGCTGACACATAAAGAGGCACTCAGTATATATTTATTAAATAACTGAAAAATGATTGAATAAATGAATGAATTGAATAAATGGATATTTTCCCAACGATACCAAATTCCTGAAACCATATAGTGGGTGAGTCACATTCACCAGCCAATGGGGTCCATCCTGAGAGAGGCCCGGGGGGCAGGCTGCCTATGGTCTGCGGCTCCCGGCCTGATTCTGGGGACCCCATCCGAATCAGTGCACCTTGCATTCACAGGAGAGTCCCCGAGAGACAGCTTCAGCCTGTGCAAGGTGCCTCCAGGTCCTTGGCCTCCAGGGAGAAGTTCTGCACACTGAAGTCTCTTCAGGAATGAATATTAATGACGTGCTGAAGGAAATGCCACGTGCCACCTGCTTCCTGGGCACTTACAAAAAGCTTTGTTCAGTGGAGATTCCCAAGTGGGGGGACTAGCAGAAAAACACTGTAATTCTCACTTATTAATAGAAAACTTGATGGGTCTAGAATCGTGCAATCATAGTATGTTAAAGCGGAAAGACCCTACAGATCAGGAGTTCTTAATCTTTTTTGGGTCCTGGGTCTGTTTAGAAGTCTAGTGAAGCTACTGAATCCCTTCTAAGACTAATGCTTCTTTTGTTTATATTTGTATAAGTTTATGGGGTACAAGTATAATTTTGTTACATGGATATATTGCATAGTGGTAAAGCCAGAACTTTTGGGGTATCCATCACCCAAATAACATACACTGTACCCATTAAGTAATTTCTCATCATCCACCCCTCCCATCTCTCCACCCTTCCAAGTCTTCGTTGTCTTATCATTCTATACTCTACGTCCCTGTGTACACATTAATTAGCTCCAAC
>CM052438.1:53875280-53902260 GCA_028533085.1 Varecia variegata | reverse complement strand
TTTTTATGGCTGAATAGTATTCCATTGTGTATATATACCACATTTTCTTTATTCAGTCATCCATTGATGGATACTTATGCTGATTCCATAGCTCTGCTGTTGTGAATAGTCCTGTGATAATATATACGAGTGCAGGCATCCTTTTGACATAATTTCTTTTCCTTTGGGTAGATACCCAGTGGTGGGATTGCTGGATCAAATGGTATAAGACTAAAGCTTTTAAATGGATAAAATAAATAGAATCACAAGGAAACCTGTATTAGTCAGTTCAGGCTGCTGTAACAAAATTCATAGACTGTGGGCATTAATCCCATCATGAGGGCCACACCCTCATGACCTCTTTTAACCCTAAGTATCTCACAAAGCCCCCGTCTCCAAACATCATCATCTTCATAGGTTCAGCATATAAATTTTGGAGGGATAAAAACATTCAGTCAATAACAGAATCTATTATGTTGAAACATAGCTATCAAAATACTTTTTAAATTCACGATATAGTATTATATATTAAATAAGATCTAGCCACAAGTCTAATAACTGCCATAGTTTCAAAGCAGTGCAGGGAGTAAATATTTTGAGATATCTACAATTACCGTAATGTGAAATAAAAGTATCTGTGATTTCTATGAATCAGAAAGTCTCGGTTACAACTACTACAGCTGCAGTCTGTTGCCCACATTAGTAACTAAAGGAAATACTAAACATCAGTTAGAGGTTAGTGAAAATAAAGATGTGATTATGAGCCCCCCATTATATACTATCTTGCTCTGCCTCTTCCTTTTAGGAATGAGGAGTCTAAGGTCGGGGGACAGAGGGGACACCCAGCCCCCGACTCCCAAACAGGGCCCAGAGCATTGGAGGAAACTCAGCTGACAGAGTAGGACGTTCCAGACTCAAAAAAGTCATTTTGCTTATGACTGGGAATGAGTCAAATAAATGAGAATGCAGCTTTTCCATCTTCCCTTAAGGACTGGCTTCACTGTCATCAGAAATCTCTCTGTGTATAGATGCCACCACTGAGACCTAAAACACATTTTAAATCTTGGTATGGAGTTTCCTCATCTGTAAAATGAGACCAACAACTGTGCTCACTACACTGGCTTGCTGTGAGCACTATATAAAATAAAATATTGAAAGCTCTTATCATAGCACCTGGCATGTTATATAAGATCAATAAATAATACTTATTAAATTACCTTGTGCTACCTAACCCCTAAATTCTTCCTGATGCCAACAGGTAATCTGGCAACTAAGCTATAGAAGAGTTAAATGTCTGGGCCTCTGTTAAAGACAACAGATTAAACTTAGAGATCATGTTTTATTTCTTTCTAATCCTAGTTTAACTTCTAGACTCCTGTTGTTGCCTCCTCCTTTCTGCAAAGAATGAGCTGCCACAAACTCTGAAAGAATGCCTGTGGATTCCCTCAGGGGTTTTTGTGTCTGGAAAGACAAAAGAAAACCTCCTGCGTGGGGTGAGGGTGGAAAAGGAAGCCCACCCTCCACCTCACCCAGGGGATACACTTGACTGACGTTTTCTAGCTTTCCTACTCTGCAGGCCTACGCGTAAGTATCAGGGAAATTAGACACAAGCCTGGACCTCAAAATATTTCGTGTATTAAGGTGGAAGTTCTGCTGAATTCACAGAAAAGAACCAACTACTCTGCAAGAAGGCTTCCTGACACAGTAATTTTCTGTGAAGGAGGGAGAACGGTAAACACTGGAACGTATGCTAATTTGGGGACCTGGGGTATATGAAGGAGGCTGATGGGGGTCCCAGGAGGCGGGTCATGGGTGGAACGTTTACGGGAGCCACTAGGTAGAAGTGCCGTGGCCCTTTCTTTTCACACTCTGTTCTTTGTCCCATCTATGCCGCAACTCTCTCCCCTTCTGTCTCCACACCCATCCTTACCCTCTCCAGGATCAGCTACATAATCTAGAGAGCCCCGCACCAAATGAAAATGGGAAGCCCACTGTTCAAAAATTATTAAAAATCCCAAGGTGGCAAAAGCAGGGCGTTAAACCAAGCTCATCGTCCGTCATGACTACATGGGCCACACACCTATACAAACCAAGCTCAGCACAGTCACACACCCGTGTAACTGGCCTGCCCCTCCTGGTCCCTGCTGGTGCCTCTTTCTCACCCAGCTGCTTCTCCTCCCAGATGACACTTTCCCCCAACCCATGCAGCCCCCTGCAGCCATTAGGATTGTAGACTCCCAGATTGTTCCAGCTGCAAAGGACCCCAGAGACCAGCCCCTTTGTTTTGCATACAAGGAAACCAAGGGGTTGGTTGAGAGACAACCATGAGGACACACAGGGTTGAACCAGAGTTTTCTAACCACCATCTCAGGGCTGTTCCCACTAAATCAGCTCCCTGCCTACTTCTCTTCTCCAGCAAGTTTTCTAGTTAAACTCATTGGGGGAGAGGGGGGTGTTTGGGGGATCCTTCTGTCTCTCACTCCACCTGATTACAGAAAAGAGTAAGGGAAAAGAAGGAGGAGGAAGAGCAGAACTAAGAATAGCCCGAAATGATCAGCAAATTAAAACATTAAAATCATTTTCCCTTAAGGTAGGATCAAGAGTTGCATGGCCTCAGAGATATAACCTTATAAAAATAAAGGGAAAAAAGTGAAAAAAAATAAAAACCATGCATTCAGCTCTTGGAACATTTTGCTTAGTCATGTGTTATTGGGAAACTTTTTTAAAAGTTTGTAATTGTTCAATCATTAACTGGCATTTACCAGGCACTGTTGTAGGTATTAATAATACAACAGAAAATAAGGTAAAGTCCCTGATCTTAAGGGCCCCTTCAGGAAGTCAGATCAGTAGGATTTCACAAAAATAAAAAGGTCAAGTTAAAAAAAAAACAGGCTATTAAACTGTGTATAACTATAACACCAATGTTGTTTTTTTGAATATTAAAATAAAATGTACCTAAATGGCACCTAAAAAGTGGTTTTCTGGCTAATGAAATTACAGGTCATTTTATTTTTCTTATACTTTAATGTAATTTCATTCTGTATTACATTTGTAATATGTATTACATTAATAAGACAAAAAAATTTAATGTTTATATCTTTTGACAATGTGATAGTATTCCTAAGAATCTTTCCCTTAAGAAAATAATCTAAACATGAATACATTTGATAATTACAGCATTATTTATAATAGCAAAAATTGAGAACATTTGCTCAAGGCAACTCCCTGAATCATTCCTGAATAATTTCAAAATGTTGCTACAATTTGGAGATGGTGCCACTAGGTGGCAATGGGGAGTCTCTGCCATTAGAGGCCAACTTCAAGGTTAGCTTTCAAGCTTTCAGAGCCCAATGCTGGTGGAATATCCATTGAGAATCTTTACCAAAGTGATTTCAAAATGTTGCCCAAAAAAAACCTTTATCCTAGAAATCTCACTTTTAGAAATAAATTATTAAAAATAATAGTTTAAATGAACAAAGATGTATGCATATGTATTAGTCTGAGTTCTTCAGAGAAATAGAACCAATGGAATATATAGATAGATAGCTAAAAAGAGATTTATTATTATAAGGTAGTGGCTTACATGGTTATGGAGGCTGAGAAATTCCACAGTCTGCAGTCAGCAAGCTGGAGACCCGGGAGAGATGATGGTGTAGTTCCAATCTAAATGCAAAGGCCTGAGAACCAGAAAAGCTGATGGTGTAAGCTCCAGCCTGAGTCTGAGTCTGAATGCAGGAGACCAATGTCCCAGCTCAAAGACAGGGAGAGAGAGCAAATTCTCCCTTAGACAGCCTTTTTGCTCTATTCAGGCCTCCAACAGATTGGATGATGGCCACCTACATTGGGGAAGGCAACCTGCCTTACTTAGACTACCAATTTAAATGTTAATCTCATCCAGAAACGCTCTCATCAACACTCCCAGAATAATGTTTAATCAAATATCTGGGCACCGCATGGCCCAATCAAGGGGCACATAAAATTAACCAACACAGTATACAACAGCAAAAAACATAATACAACTTAAATGCCCATGGGTGGAGGATTGAATAAATACATTATGATACCTTATTAATGACAAAGGTCTATACTTTCATGGAAGGATGTCCATTATACTCTGTTGTTAAGTAAATAGAAAGCAGATTACAGAACACTAATGTGGAACATAATTTGTTCTAATAGTTAAAAGCACACAATCTAGAGTCAAATGGTCTGGGATCAAATCCCTACTATTAGCTGTGTGACCTAGGGCAAGTTTCTTAATCTCTCTGGGCCTTATCTCTAAAGTGAGAATGTACTACCTCACCTGATTGTTGTGAACATTAAACAGGGTAAAGCCCCAAGAATAGTGTCCAACATATAATAAGGTCTCAGCAGCTGTTAGCTACTATTTTATGTATAACGTGATCCATTATCTTTTTAAATATCCAATATATCTATCTATATGTGGACACATGCATTTTCTAGAAGGATACGTATCAAAATGTTACAATGGTTATATCCCAGTGGTAAGATTACAGATATTTTAATTAAAGCTCTTAATTGTTGGGAGAAAAATTCTGGTGGTGGCTCTCTATGCCCAAACACACAGAGATCTGGAACTATGACTTCCATACCACATTTCTAACAAAAAAATAAAAGATTTTTATTCAGAACAATTCTATTTAATTAATAAAAAATTGGTGTTTTAAAATAAAGCCTACAGTGCTTCTCACTAATAATTTTCCTTTCAAAAAAATTGTTTTTTTTTTAATTTCATCTCTAACCTAACCAGCGCTTGTTTGGAAGGTTTATATCTCACCCAAATTCAAGGCTGGTGTAGGGTCAGCCCAGGACCACTCGGAGCACTGGCTTCTGCACTGGTCTCCCTGCGCTGTGCCCGCTCCTCTTCCCAGCTCTCCGGAAGGCTAAAACAGGATCCTCCCATCCCACTCCCACTTCCTTTCTTCCTACCACAGGGACCCCCAAACCACGCCCTGTTTAAGAAAAATGAATTCCCCAATTAGGTTCCCCTGAGGCAGACCAGTCTTGGCCTCTTTACCACCATTTCCCCTTTGTTCCCTTTAGATAAAAGAACCGCTCCTCCGTCCTTAGCTCACTCATGGCACCCACCCTTTCAAACCCCCTTCCTTGGCCATTGTCTGGTCGCTTTGTGTACAGCGTCTCAGTGATGAAACACCGCTCAGCCACTTCCCTTCACAACCTTGCCAGTTCCTTCAGAAACCAAGATTAAAGTTTCAAAATCCTCACATACACCAGAATGTTTTGTTAAGAGAATTAACAGGAAATTAAGCGGCTTTCATGACTGCAATTCATAATACAGTATTAGCTTTAACTGCAGCCCCCACTCAATTGCTAACATGAACTTGATACTGGCTATTGAGTTATCACAATTAACTTTTTTCCCTAGCCCCTCCTTCTCAATACTAAGAACAAATAAATGGCCTTCAAATACGAGCCTCTACATGTGAACTTTTGGAGGCAGAAGTCCCAGAATTCTCAGTAGTAGGAATCAAAACTGAAGCTGATCCCCTCTGCTGGTTTAAAACGGCCAGAGCTTTGCTGACGCTGAGAATTTGCCACAAACAACTGACGGTGGCCCAAACACAATTTTTTGCATTGGTTTAGTGATTAAAGCAATTGGAAGCAACTGCTACTGCAACTTTATTTTTTAATTGAAGCAAGAAGCAGCTATTAAATTTAATTTATAGAAATGCATAGTGCAGGTAAAATAATAGCACGACTTTGTAAGGATAAAATATAGTAAATGAAAATAACTTCTGATTTTACTCCAATCAGCCTTAGAAATTTAGATTGATTCAAAAAATAATTTTTAAATCAGTTTTCTATTGTTTTATGTGGGGATTTTTTTGTTTAAGAGAAGTTTTATTAATGGGCTAATATTTCAGCAAAGTTATTTTAATGGTTTAAAAGGTAGACAGACACACTATTACAGGCTGTAAAGTAACAAAAGAATTCTACACAATTAAAATATTACAGAGATCTATGGGATTTATAGAATAACTAACAGACCCATAAAAAAATGAAATCTGAAAGATTAAACCAGCATTAGCACCTACAATATCTCTGAAAGTAAAACTGTTAACCATTTCACTCGCCTAATGTATTTCTTAACTTTCTCCCAAAAACTGTGCTCTCAAACCCCAAAGATGAACAAAAAGCGTAAGAAGCCCCAATACTAAGAACGTATGGCCAAAAGAAGAGCTAGAAATATTGGCTCAGACATGAGAGTTTTACTTAGAAATAACTTAACTTACTCTACTTGACTCAATCATAAGATTTCTGTGCATTGAATACTGTATATGAGGAAATTCTATAAGTTACAAGGGTTGCCATTAGAGATACTTAAAAATTAGTAATATATAGTATTATTCCTATCAAATTTTTTCCTCATAAGTTATATTTCTAACAAAACTATAATTAATATATTTATTATACTTCTTATTACACATTCAGGGACATTTATGTGTTTGATGGTTCAGCATACAGTTTATCGTGCTTACTTATTATTTGTAATGAACAAGCAACATATACCACATCTTCTCAACATTTAAGGTAACGCAGTAATAACATGAAATTCTCTAAGAAAATAACTGGAAATTGCATTAAATACTACTTTAATTAGGAATAATTGCTATAATAAAACAAATAACACTATATATTATTTTTTCAATGAGCTTCTGTTTGAGAAACTGAATAGCAGAAATAGATCTTAAGATCTGAGTTACGGCAAAACTGGTAGTTCTTTGAAATCTGGGCGATGCATTAGCAAAACCACATACACAGCCAACCCCTCACCAAAATCCTGGAGAAAAGCATTTTATTAATTTTAGGAAATAAGACTGAACACTGGCTAAAACCTGACTTGATGTCTAAAACCACTTGAGAAGCTGGTCCAAGGAATGAAGAGAACCAATGGTACCTATTGGTGGCAGATAAGAAATAAAGAACTGCATATTTTGCTAAATGGTTTTGGATTCAAAAACTGAAATGCTTCATTGTGTTTTCTCAGGAACTCATCAAAAGATTACAGAGTCCTACACACTTTGGAGACACGAAGTGGATACTGAGCAACTAGAGATCACTTCAGCTGTGGAATTTTAGAAAGTTATTCCTTGGAGTAAATAAATGGCACGGTGGCTCTGGCAGCAGATACCAAGGAATGATGCTCTGGAGAGGAGGTAGGGACACGCTGCCATCGGCCCCTGCGATAGATGAGGGCCCAGCTGGAGGTGGGATCTTTAATGCTAAGGTGTATCTTTCACTGCTCACGCCTCTGTCTTCATAATGGTAACTTCGGTCTAAAAACTCAAGTCGTCTCTCAGGGTATGCCCTGGGAAGCGTGTCTCTTATGCTGCTCTTCGGTGTATTTGAAACTTTCTTCAGAACCTTCTCAATGAGTTTCTGTGCGTAGGACGATGGTATATGCTGTGAAACAAACCAAACAGCCTTCATGGTGTGATTGGCCCCCAAGCTTTTCTGCTTCTGCGTAAAGGTTATTTATTTAGAGTTTGAACTGTGTCTCCAAGCTTCTGCCTATCAATGCGGTTCTCCGGCTCCACCGGAACGTGGTCTGCAACGGGCAGTGCCGCGGGCCCGCTGCGCGGGTACCTTCCCGGCCCCGGTGCCCACTGCGGCCTCGCAGCGACCGCAGGACGCGACACATCAGCCACGGGTCAGAGCCCCAGCCTGGCCCGGGAGCTCCGGCCAGCCAGCCCCTCGGCCACCCACCGCCCTGCCCCGGCCAGCGCCCCCGGCAGCCCAGTCCACCCCGGCTGCTTTAAGTTTAAACCTCAGAACTGTCTCGAGGATGCAAGTTGTTTTCTCTTCAATGGAAAACAAAGCTCATGTTGAGGATTTATTCATTCATCGTATGAGCTTAGAACGGACAGCCGGGAGCTGTGGGGAGGGGGCGCTAGGCTACAAAAGCAGAAGGCAGTTTCCACTTTGAAGGAGCTCGTAATCTGCTTAGACAAGATAGACACAAAATCACTCACAGAAAATTTTGCCAGCAACGTAATAAACACGTGGAACAATGTTTAAGAATTATTTATTTTTCAAAACCTTTAAACTTGAGTTGCCAGGTAAAATACAGGACCTCCAGTCAAATTTTAATTTAATAAACAGCAAATAATTAGGTTAAGTACAATGTGTCCCATACTTAAAAAAAAAAAAAAGTATTCATTATTTATCTGAAATTCAAGTTTAACGGGGCATCCTGTATTATTACTTGCTAAATTTGGCAACCTTAAACTAGAGGCATGTAGGGTACAAAAAGGATCCTTACAGAGGGGAGTTGGTTAGATGAGCTTCCTGGAGAATGTGAGTTTGAAGCCAACTGCTGAGGAAAGCACTGGCTGGAAACAGAAGACCTTCCACGTGTGGGCAGAGTATGTCCATGGCACTGAAATCGAGATGAGCAAGTAATTCCTGGTTAGATTGGCAACCAGATTAGCTTAGCTGGAGGGAGACAGATGGACAAGAAAACTGAAAACCACCGATGGGAGTGATCACTCTTAACTAGATTCCTTTCTTAAAGGAAAATATTCCAATCAATGGGACCTTCTTTTTTACTATTTCCTTTATATAAGTGAAGACCACAGATTTCAATGATTTGGACACACGGGATTTAAACTGTAGAGGTGTTTATCTCTACAGGTTACATACATGGATATTACAAACCGAGTTTTGCAGGTACACATCTTAAAAATAAAAAATGATCTATATGTAGTCCCAGTGCAATCCAACAGCAGGGTCCTGATATCTGGCCAGCCTTTGTTGGGCGGGAGTCCGCAGCGTTGCAGGGAGGAGAGGGGTGAGACCTTATGTGCTCTGCACAATGACAGGAGCCAGCCTGAGACTGGGGAGCTTGGAGCCTGCAGAGTGCTCCTGCTGGTGCAGAGAAAGGTGCTGGGGAGAAGTGAAATAATGAAATAAAACTTCTTGTCCTTCTGCTTTCAAATCTCAATTTCCCATATCTAACAACCCTTTTTCTAGAAACCTATCACAAACATACATGGGCCAAACTACAATTAAACATATGCACAAAGCTATTCATTTTTTAAATTTTTTTTTATTTCAGCATATTATGGGGGTACAAATGTTTAGGTTACATATATTGCCTTTGCCCCACCTGAGTAAGAGCTTCAAGCATGTCCAAAGCTAATCATTGTAGCACTATTTGCAACAACAAAAAAACTGGAAATAACCTAAACATCCATGGATAAGGGACCAATTGAGTAAACCACAGGGCATCCCTACAAAGGAGGACTCCACCGCTGTCAAAAGGGAGACGATGGCCAAGCGCGGTGGCTCATGCCCTGTTGTCCCAGCATTTTGGGAGGCTGAGTCAGGAGGATTGCTTGAGGCCAGGAGTTTGAGACCAGTCTGAGCAACATAGCAAGACCCTGTCTCTATAAAAAAAAAAATTTAAAAATTATCGAGGTGTGGTGGCACATGCCTATAGTCCCATCTACTCAGGAGGCTGAAGCAGGAGGATCACTTGAGCCCAGGAGTTCAAGGCTACAGTGAGCTATGATCACACCACTGCACTCCAGCCTGGGCAACAGAGCAAGACCCTGCCTCCTAGAAGAAAAAATATTTTTTTTAATTTAAGAAAAGGGAGAGGATACATTTTTAAGCAAAGAAAGCCAGATGTAGGAAAGCATGTATAGTATGCTACAGCTTATATAAGAACAGAGTATATAAATATATTTGCTTATATTTAATAAACATATGATTATATTTTTAAAACAACAAAAGGATAACCATAAAATAAAAATAATAATACCTAGCTATGGGGGAGGGAAGAAATAGGGTAGAGAAGAGAGGGACAGAAACTAGACTTCTTTAAATATGCCTTGTTGAGTAGATTTAACTTTGGGATTATGTAATTATTTAATTAACTTATACTTAAATTATGAAAAAGCAACTCTGAAAATGAAAAACTAAAGGGAAACGAAAGAACATAAATGTGTATCCACCTGGTATCATAACCACCAAAGAGAAACCATTCCAAATGACTTAAACACAGTATTTTCATAGGCATTCCCAGTGGGATATACTCTAAGGATAAAAAGAATTATAAAAAAAATTAATAAAGAAATCTTTAAACTTTTGGAGTTTGTACTGTTGGTATCTGAGATTGTCATGTGTATAACTTGGGACAAAGCAAATGAGTAATTATGCGATGTTCAAATTCTCTCATACCCAGAGTTATTGAGAAACTGAGATTCTTGACATGGGAAGAAGGAAATAAATATTAATAATTTAAACAGAAGAGGTTAAAATCATATAGTCAGAAATTTGAATATGAAGTATCAATATGAACAAAAGCTGCATTTTATCCTTAAAACAAAATCAAAAACAATATTTCCTAGTTCCATCTGATGAAAAGTCCTAGAAACAATAACCAAAAAAGTAGCAATGAATATCTAACGCCCTAGTTGTGACCTTGAAATAGTGTTTCCACTAAAAGAAACAAGGGTTTCTTAGAAAAGACTAATTCTACGGACCAGAGAAATAAAAGATGAGCTTGGAACATCTTGTTCTACCAAACAACAAAGACTACAGAATCATGTCAGAAGGGCTCAGGAGGCCAGACACCATGGCTCACAACCTATAATCCCAGCACTGTGGGAAGCTGAGGCAGGAGTATCACTTGAGGCCAGGGGTTCAAAACCAGCCTGGACAACATAGGAAGACCCTGTTTCTACAAAAAAAAAAAAAAAAATGTTAAAAATTAGCCCAGCATGGTGGTGTGTGCCTGTAGTCCCAGCTACTCGGGAGGCTGAGGCAGGCGGTTCACTTGAGCTCAGGAGTTCAAGGTTGCAATGAGCTATGATGATGCCACTGCACTCTAGCCTGGGCAACAGAGCAAGACCTCGTCTCTAAGGAAAAAAACATAGGAAAAGGACTCAGGAGCCAACTTCAAGAGGCTCCCACTGTAAGAGATGAGATAATTTGAGCACAATCTGAATAAAAATGGCAAAGAATTGAAATACATCAAATATGTTTACTTCATGAGTTTGTAAAGGTAGTAAAGCAAAATAAAGCCTAATCGGCCACTGTTGGAGGATACTAATGAGCCAGCTTATTATTTTGAAAACTGATTAAGGGAAAGAATCAAACATTTATCCTGTTTTTCCTGTACCAACTGTACCATTGTGTAACCAAATAATATTCCAGCTAAGAAATCAAGAATGACCGAGAATTAGAATATCACCATTTTGCAACCCCTAATGAATTCATGGATCTAGGTATTAATTATCAGTGCCTGGTAGCATCACTAACCAGGTACCTCCTGATGGAAGGACTGCATAACTTGCAAAGTGGTCTTGCTGAAAGCTCAAACTTGAATCTGACCAAGCATCTGACTAACTACCAGTTCATGGGAACCACAGGAAACAAAGGAACATGCTACAAGCTCTAGGGGTACAATAAGCAAAATCCAGATGACCTAGCATCTTCAACAATTAAATTGCAAAAAACAAAGAGAGGGTGAGGAAATCTGTGGCTTAAAAAAGACTTAATAGACATAACAACAATCACAATGTGTGGACCTTAATTGGATCCTGATTGAAACAAGTAAGCTGATTTTTTTAAAGTTATGATAATTAGAAATTTGAACAGTGGATTTAGGAATTTTTATTAATTTTAATATATAATAATGGTATTATGGTTAGTTCAAAACACGAGGCTTTTATCTTTCAGAAACATATACTAAAATATTTATGGGTAAAATTACATGAAATATGAGATTTGCTTCAAATGAATACTTGGGTAAGGAGTGGGAAATAGGATGAAATAAGATTGTCCATGAAGTAATAATCATTAAAGCTGGAAGATCAGTACATGTGAGTTTACTGTACTTTTCTCTCTACTTTTATACACATTTGGAATTGTCTTTATAGTAATAAAAAGTTTTCAAAAATCTATATTACCCATTAATAAACAGTCACAATTTATTGAAAATTAACATGAATTATTATTATTGTTTGATTCTAACAACCTTGTAAGGTAGGTGTTATTACCATAATGTCCATTTTAGAGGTGAGCAAACTGAGGCTTGGAGAAGTTAATTAACATATTGAAGATCACACAGTCAAAGCAAAGATTCAAATCCACCTTTATTAACCACCATCCTATAAGTGGGTTTTCTGGAGACTGCATAATGGTGCCAAGCCATGTGTCTAGGTTTGCATGCAATGAGAACAGAAGCTGTCCTTGGGGACAGCTGGCATCTGGGTTTCAGTCATTTAAAAACTGTAACTCTCCAAAATACACAACAAAAATAATTGGGATAACAATAGTGTGTCCAAGCCATGCCAAGGAAAATGTATCACTGCTGCTATTCATAGTAAAAAGCCTGTTTAAACCAACACATTACCCAAAAAAGTATTACCGAGCCTTTCAAGGAATGAAAAAGCAAGCATAATACTTGTAGACAGGCAAAAAGACATATGGTCCTTAAGGGAATATGAATTTGAATAGAAAAATTTGAACAATGGAGAGCAGTCTGCCTCTTACATCCCCTGATGTATGAAGTCTGGCCCGTTTCCAGCTGCAATCAGCAGTTCCTGGCACTGGCACCAGCCCAGCTGGCCCGCCTGTAAGACCATCTGGAAGAGAGGGAAGTGTCCGCCACGCACTGGTCAGGCTGACACCAGCACTGAATGGTTTGCTCATTTCTACAGTACCTGTGGAACGACCAGAGAAGGTTAAAGGGAGTGACATCAACTCCAAACCATCCACAACTCCACAGGAATTAAAGTGTCTGCACAAGATATTAAAGGGGACTCTTCGGAAACATAAGGAATCAAGCTCAGAATGGACTTATTATCAAGTTTTCAAAAATTGGTCTGGAGTGTATCCCTGGTCTAATTAAGGCCAAGGTTATCTCCACCCCCCCCCACCCCCGCAATGTAACTCAAGAAAGCTATCTTTATCACTCTGCTTGTATCTTACAACCCAGACACTAAGTCTCTGACTTGAATATGCTGCTTTGAGGTTGAAAACTGTTATCTCCCCTACACTCACTGTTGTGGGAGGAAATTGCTTTTTATGCAGTAGAAGACCAGACTAATTTTTTACTCTTTTCTAAGAAACACAAATAAATATTCACAAAGATTCCTCAGACACCAGAGATAAAATACTTGATCATTAAAAAAAAGTGATTTTAAAAAATCTTACTAGATTCATAGGGGAAATGTGATAGATTTGAACAATATACAACCAGAGTTGTTTTACCACAAATTTACTGATTCTAAAGGTTTTCACATGGTAATAAGAGGTGTGTATATATATATATATGTATATATACACACACATATATATACACACATACATATGTACATATATATACACACACACATGAAAATGCAGAATTAATCACTATTTAATGCAAATAATATATAAAAAAATAAAAACTTTAAGAGGGAAAAACCATCTAGATCCTCTAAAAATTTCCAAAGGGGTTAAAAAAGAACAATGACAATTGAAAAAGCATATAGTAATATAAATATAGGTAAATTAGAAAATCTAAAATGGTTATAGATTTCCTATTTTATCAATTTTTTTCTGCAGAGAATGTGTTGTGTCAAGATTTTGTATGCAATCAGAGAAATAATAGGTGTTGAATTGCTAAAAAGAAAAAATATATAACTACAAATCAGGTCCACCATCATACTCTCAGATTACTGATAATGTAGACACTGTCATCCTCATTTTCACTTTTTAAAAGCACTTGTTTATAATTCGTGTAACTCTCTTCCCTACCACAGGTCAGAGCAATGTGGCCTATATGTGTATTCATTCACTTAACAAATATAGCAGTAAGCTTGACAAGCTACTGTATTATATGCTAGGCACTGGGAATACAACTGTGAATGAGACAGATATGGTCCTTGCCTACATGAAGCTTTGGGAGAGACAAATAACTAAACAGGTAATTACAGTAGAATGAATAAGATACCAGGAATTATTACAACTATGGTAACTCCTAGGAAGGAGAATATAAGGTGCTATGAGAGAAAATAAGTGAAACCTAAATTTCAGTATTTATTTCACCAGAAACCTCAATGAAATACTTAGTGTCTTTAGAATATCCATGTGGTCCCCCAAATTTCCCAAACTTCCTTGCAATTAGGCAGAGTCATGTGATTAGTTTTGGCCAATGGGAAGAGAAATGTATTACTTCTAAGAGGAAGCATTTAAGACACAGAGCTACCCTCCAGCTCTTTCCTGCCCTGCCATGATAGTCATGGAGGCCACGTGTTGAGATGAAGGCTCACAAGAACCTGGAGCA
The DNA here is from genome assembly GCA_028533085.1 of Varecia variegata. Lineage (NCBI taxonomy): Eukaryota > Metazoa > Chordata > Mammalia > Primates > Lemuridae > Varecia > Varecia variegata. The sequence continues at coordinate 53,887,958 of CM052438.1, read as the reverse complement.
GCCTGGAGTGCTAGGTCACAACAAGAGGGACAGGCACCCTGGAAAGTCACTGATTGCCATCAAACTTTCTGTGAGCAGGAGATGAACTTTGATGTGCTAAGCCACTGAGATTTAGAGGTCCATTTAGTAACACAACATGGCCTATTCTTCCTTGACCACAGTCTCACAAGAATCATTCATTCTCGTGACATCTCTCCAGAAACGGAGAAATGAAGACACAGAAACATTTAGTGAGTTGCCTAAAATTAGTCAATAGTGAAATAGGATATCCTGCCTTCTGGGTGAGAGCCGTATTCAAAAGGCAAGTATTTTTCAAAAGCAGGTTGAGACTCACTAATTTTAAAATCAGTTTATTAAGTCATAATCTGGAATTTCTAAAAGGCAAATTAGGACACACTAGCCTAGGGTAGAAAATATCAGAATGCATTCCATTAATTATTGTTTTAGAAAACTTTAGTTAAAAAATACACACACGGCCGGGCGCGGTGGCTCACGCCTGTAATCCTAGCACTCTGGGAGGCCGAGGTGGGTGGATAGCTCAAGGTCAGGAGTTCGAGACCAGCCTGAGCAAGAGCGAGACCCCGTCTCTACTAAAAATAGAAAGAAATTATCTGGCCAACTAAAAAAAATATATATAGAAAAAATTAGCCGGGCATGGTGGCACATGCCTGTAGTCCCAGCTACTCGGGAGGTTGAGGCAGTAGGATCGCTTGAGCCCAGGAGTTTGAGGTTGCTGTGAGCTAGGCTGATGCCACGGCACTCACCCTAGCCCGGGCAACAAAAGCGAGACTCTGTCTCAAAAAAAAAAAAAAAAAATACACACACATTTTATTGCATTATACATATACATATATGTGTGGATGCATTAGAGAGTTGCCATGTAAAATGCATTTCTTACTGTGTCATAAACAAAAAGTTTGAAAAATATGGCATTAGACTGCAAAATAAGTTGTTTAAGGAGAGGCACTTAGATAAAGCAATATAAGAATATTAAAAGTGGATGCATTGTTTTGACACCATTTAATCAGAAGTTTTGTTAGCAGGGAAAAATAGCACAGCATAAGAGGAGTTATGGATTCACTCTAAGATGTCAAAAAAAGTCATTAAATAATAATTGAAATTATATTAAATGTAAGAGAAATGTAAGTGTATCTTGGGCAGCAGGAAAATGAGAGTGAGGATTTGGACTCACTCATTCATCCATCTGTTCATTCAAAAAACATTTATTGAGCACCTGCCATGTGTCAGACATAGCCAGGCTCTTAGACAATGGCTGTGGACAAGATAGAAATGTTCTCTGCCCTTATGGAGCTTATAGTCTAAGCATGGAAGACAGACGTTAGATCTTAAAAATACACATTTAGTTATTGAGCTATGATTGCAGTGAGTGCTAGGAAAGAGAAGACTTCGAATGCAGCAGTGTGCTGGTAAATGATCACCAATCTGCTCTCTGAGAAAAAAAACTTTTGTGTATATATGGGAACATATGTTTGCTATAAAACATAAAGGATGTGTAGCACACAATTTTAAAATAATAATAAAATATTCAATACTCTATTGTAAAATTAGACAATTGATTCTTATCGAGCATTTTCACAGATTTTTGATGAACTCTTGTATCGGTAGCCAACGTATGGTTGTAACTGAGGAGAGATTATAGCTCCAATGTGTCAGTGGGTATTTTAATTTATGTTAAAGAATAAGATGAAAGTGAAACAATGAGGGCTTATGTCAGAACTTGACTCATGCGTCCACATCAGTGATTTCTCTGCTGAATCAGATACATTGCTTCAAATACTGGAAGAATATTTTCTCAAATTTTTGTGCTAATCACAAAGGAACTGTTTCAAACTTTTAAATTTAATCTGCATTAACATTTTCTCCATCAGTTTCTTTTTTCTTTTTTTTTTTTTTTTTGAGGCAGAATCTCGCTCCTTTGCCCTGGCTAGAGTGCCGTGGCGTCAGCCTAGCTCACAGCAACCTCAAACTCCTGGGCTTAAGCAATCCTTCTGCCTCAGCCTCTCGAGTTTCTGGGACTACAGGCATGCACCACCATGCCCGGCTAATTTTCTCTACATATTTTTAGTTGTCCAGATGATTTCTTTCTATCATCTGGACAGGGTCTCGCTCTTGCTCAGGCTGGTCTCGAACTCCTGACCTCGAGCGATCCTCCTATCCTCCTGCCTCTTCGGCCTCCCAGAGTGCTAGGATTACAGGCGTGAGCCACTGCACCCAGCCCATCAGTTTCTTAATTATAAAGAATAGATAAAATAATAAATCAGGCTTTGATTTGTAGCATTTGCAGATTTCCGTGGTGGAAATGTCCATGGGAACAGCATGGCCAATTTCAAGCTACTGAGGTGACATCACAGGTAATGGAAAACAGAGGTGGGAATAGATTTCTAGTACTACATCACTGTGTTGTATTTTTGCCATACAGATAGAATAGATATAAATAACCTCAAGAGCCCAAATAATAGCAAAATGTAGTAAAATAATGGCAGAGTAAGGAGCTTTGAGTATTTATCTTTGTTTTTAATATAATTTTTGTTGTTAATACAATTTTAAGTGTATGTAATTTAATTTTTAATTATGGCTGTCCCCAAGAGAAGCGTTTGACAACTAGCTCTTAGAGCAGTGAAGTGGAGGAGAAACCTGATTCGTAGCATTGCCAACTTCTGTGGCATACATACTCTCATAATAGCTGATTTCAGGCTACCAACGTGACTTGATTGCACACAGATTTGAGAAGAGATGCACTTCATAGACTCTCACAACCCTACTTCAGCTCACCATTGATTGATATCTTTATCAACAGGCAGTGGTCACCAGCATGATGCTGGAGCTGGACAGAGCTGAAGTCTACTTCCAACTCTTCCACTCTGTGATTTTGGACAACTTATTTAACCTCTCTAAACTTCTATTATATTTCTTTATTCATCAACTGGGTATGATAGTAGTAGCTACCTCATAGTTCATGAGTGTTGAATGAGATAATGCATATAAAGTGCTTACCACAGTGACTAGTACATAGCAGGTGCTTAAGAAATGTTAGCTACTATCATCATCATCACCTTTATTAATCTCCTACCCTGTAAGGGTCACCATTCAGTGCTTCAGATTCACAGACATCACCATCCCCATCTGCATGGCCTTGCCAGTTGTCAAGGCAACCATATCTTATCTGGCTTATTGTACAAATATTTGCATAAGCATTAGCACACAAAAATCCTGTTATATTTTTGTCATTCAACTTCAAACTAGTAGGAGATAAGTCTGGAATATTTGCCACTAAGAATGAATGGGACTAATTTATTTCCATAACAGAAAGAAAGAAACAGAGCCTGCCCACTCCTTGAGTACCTCCTTTGTGACCCACAAGACCTTGTGCTAGAGATTTTCCCTGTTATCTAAATTTAATCCTAACAACAACCAGGAGATATTAAATCTTAGCCTCATTTCTACGGATGAGAAAACTAAGGCTCAAAGGGATTAAGTAACTTGCCTGAGGTTACACGGCTCGTGTTAGAGAGAGCCAGGATTCTTCTGACTGATTCTGAAGCCACCCGCAGCACTGAACCACGGTATTAACCTCATCAAAAATACCCAAGTGCTGAGATGAAATACTAAAGCAATGCAAGCATGCACAGCTGCCACACTGGATGGCAGTGAATGTATCGGACAATTAAGTTCGGACTAAATTGAAACATGTTTTCCCATTATCCTAGTTAGGTTCCTGTTAGCCTGTGTGTTACAGAAATTCAATTAGAGTGTCTTAAACAAAGATTCTTTTTCTCATGTAACAAGAAGTCCAAAATGAGGCTCCTTTCGCTTCCTGATCGTCAGTTTTTAGCACGTGGCTTTTTTCTTCAGAGTCATAAGAGGGCCATCCCATCTCCAGGCATTACTTCTACATTCCAAACAGGAAGAAGAAAAAAGACATATCTCTTCTAACTGTGCTCCTTTTCTGTAAGGGAAATAATCAGTTTCCCAGGATCCCTGTCCTGTGGGCTTTTGCTTACATCTCAGAACTAGGTCACAAGGCTGCCCCTAGTTGCAAAGAACCTAGAAAGTTATTTCTTTTTAACTGGACACACTAATGCTCTAAACATAATTGGGTCTCTGTTACGAAGGGAAAGGAGAGACTAAATGTAGGAAAAGCAAGCAGCAGGGTCTGCCCTTCCATGGGTACTCAGAGAAGCCTGGACTTTTTCAGGGTTGAAAGAATAGACTCTTAGGATGTAAAGAGAACTTTGGGGTCATTGGTCTAGTCCAATTTCCTGCCTAATGAAGGAGTCACTTCTACAACTTCTCTAACAGTGACCATCCAGCTTCTGCTGGATACAAAGAAGCAATGTCTAAATGCTTGACTATTACATGCAAGAGAACAGGGTTTAGAGTCCTAGCAATAAATTAACTATAGAATTGTGGTCAAGAGCCAGAAAAGCGTGACCAGCCTGAGCAAGAGCGAGACCCCGTCTCTACTAAAAAATAGAAAGAAATTATACAGACAGCTAAAAATATATATAGAAAAAATTAGCCGGGCATGGTGGCGCATGCCTGTAGTCCCAGCTACTCGGGAGGCTGAGGCAGTAGGATCGCTTAAGCCCAGGAGTTTGAGGTTGCTGTGAGCTAGGCTGACGCCACGGCACTCACTCTAGCCCGGGCAACAAAGCGAGACTCTGTCTCAAAAAAAAGAAAAAAAAAAGAGCCAGAAAAGAAAAAATATAAAACCAATGCACAGCCCACCCAGATAGCAAAGGGGGAATATTACAATACAAATGAGGGAGTGCAGAATTCAATGAGTACTAATCATGCAGTAAAAAGATTTTAATCTTCAGCAAAAAGATTTTAATTCAATTAGATGATTAAAAGTTGGAAAAATTAGGCCGGGCGCGGTGGCTCACGCCTGTAATCCTAGCACTCTGGGAGGCCGAGGCGGGAGGATCGCTCAAGGTCAGGAGTTCGAGACCAGCCTGAGCAAGAGCGAGACCCCGTCTCTACTGAAAATGGAAAGAAATTATCTGGCCAACTAAAAATATAGAAAAAATTAGCAGGGCATGGTGGCGCATGCTTGTAGTCCCAGCTACTCGGGAGGCTGAGGCAGTAGGATCGCTTAAGCCCAGGAGTTTGAGGTTGCTGTGAGCTAGGCTGACGCCACGGCACTCACTGTAGCTCGGGCAACAAAGTGAGACTCTGTCTCAAAAAAAAAAAAAAAAAAGTTGGAAAAATTGGTTGGCTCACACCTGTAATCCCAGCACTTTGTGAGGCCGAGGCAAGAGGATCACTTGAGCCCAGGAACTTAACAACACAGTGAGAACATGTCTCTACAAAAAAAAAAGAAGAAGAAAAACAAAAATTGGTGGGGTGTGGTGGCAGGCGTCTGCAGTCCCAGCTACTCCACAGGCTGAGACAGGATGATTGATTGAGCCCAGGAGTTTGAGGCTGCGGTGAGCAATCATCATGCCACTGTGCTCCAGCCTGGAAGACACAGTGAGACCCTGTCTCAAAAAAAAAAAGTTGAAAAGATTAAGGATGAAATCTAAAAGATGCTTAGGAGATGCATGATGAAAGCATGGACTGCCCCCATTGACACAGCAAAAGAAGTTAACTGTGAGAGAGGTCTTAGCATGTTAACCTGTGGCTTGAACAGAATTATCCTGGTATGGAGCACCCAGGTCCTGGCCCGGTTATCTAACTCAGTTGGTCTCAAAGTGTGGTTCAGGACTTTCGGGAGATCTATGAGGGCAAAACTGTTAATATCTTCCTAGTAATCCTGAGAAATCATTGGCCTTTTTTTCTCTCATTCTCTCACTAGTATACAGTGGAGTTTTCCAGAGGCTACATGATCTGGGGTATCTCCACAGAGTGAATGCAGAAGCAGATAAGAGAATCCAACTCTCTTTAATTACAGAAGACATTGAAAAATTTGCAAAAATGTAAAACAATGCAACTTTTCTCACTAATATTTCTTTACTAACTTTTTTGCTTTATGTTAATATGTAATGGGTTTATTATTGTCATTTTTTTAAACCAATCAATAAAAATTTTTTAATTTCTATTATAGTACCTATAGTTATAACCCACATAAAAGCTCTTTAGAGTTCTCAATAATTTTTTTTTTTTTTGAGACAGGTTTCACTCTGTCGCCCAGGCTAGTAGAGTATTGCGGCACAATCATAGCTTACAGCAGCCTCGACCTGCTGGGTTCAAGTGAATCTCCTGCCTCAGCCTCCCAAGTAGCTGGAACTACAAGCATGAGCCACTTCACCGGGCTAATTTTTTAATTTTTTTTGAGAGATGGGGTCTTGCTGTGTTGCCCAGGCTGTTCTCAAACTCTTGGCCTCAAGCGATCCTCCCACCTTGGCCGCCCAAAGTGCTAGGATTACAGTGTGAGCCACTGCATCCAGCCTCTCAATAATTTCTACATGTAACAGGCTCCTGATACCAAAAAGTTTAAGAACCACTGATCTAGCACATAATCCAAAGGGAAGTTTTAAGAACCAGTAACCCCAGCCTGAAATGGTAAATCTGCCTGCTAGATAAGCGACTCTACAACACCATGGCCACATCAAAATAAGACTAAGGATGATGAGGTAATCAAACCCATGTATTAATTCTTTGTTTAATCTGTTTTATAAACACCAAGAAAATCTATGTGTGTTTGCAGTTTAAAGTGTTTGGAATGTTTAAGAGAGTCTAACATATTATAGAAATGACATGACCCTATGATTTACTGAAATTTTCCTTTTTTTTAACTTATTTCAAAATGTGTAACAGAATTTGATTACATTTATAAACAGTATTTAAATGCTTAATATTTAGAAATCTGCATATTGGTAGGACACAGTGACTCACGCCTGAAGTCCCAGCTACTCGGGAAGCTAAAGGAGAGAGGATCGCTTGAGCCCAGGAGTTCAAGGCTGCAGTGAGCTATGATTGGGCCACTGCACCCCAGCCTGGGAGACAAAGCAAGACCCTGTCTCTAAAAAAAAATTTTGTAGAAGAAATATGTATATTTATTTAATGTGTTTAGAATTACAAAAGCTGCTTAAATGCTTAGAAAGATTTTGCTTGTTTCAAACCTAACAAGAAAAAAGCCTGCATTTTCACTCTTTAAAATATTCAGATATATAGCATTTTATCAATTTCAGACATAAATTTTTTTCTCATTTTAGCAAATGTGCAAAATGGATCTAGATGTGTCTTACAATCAATGTGATAAGATAGCATTGGCAGTGTTTTCCCTTTCTGGTAGTACATAAAATAATCATGTATCTTACAAATTGTGGTATCTTAGATTTGATGCTATAGTATTAAACTCATAAAAGTAGTTTAAAATGTTGAAGGAAACTCAATAAACTAGTTTTATTTAGAAGACTCTAATCTGTTGAATTTTAAATTAATAGAACATTGATTTTTTAAGTGAAAGTAATTTTTCTTAATTTTTACAAAAATTTACAAGATTTATTAATAAAATAACAGGAGTTTCAAGTCTAACATAAAGGCATAAGAAAAACAAAATTTTCCAATTTATAATTCTAATACATTGAACATTAATTAAATACAAGCAAATGCAGACAACCCTTTCCATGCCCAGTACTGCCCTCAGATACAAACTCAAAGGACCTCATAGAACGGCATGCAGAATGGGGGTTACCATCTCCATTGAGAGTTCTTCTTGGTATCCAACGGGTTAAGAAATATATCATTGCTTATATATACCTGGAATATTTTAGTAGCAAGCAATTTACCTTTCTCAATGATGACTTTTGAAATTAAATCATAGGTTCATTGTGATTGGCCTTACACAAATGCATGAACTTTTTTTCCATAACCAAAACGTTATATACAAGGAGTCCTACTGCACTGGATAATACGGCATGTGCATTCAGAGAGGTTATCCTAGGAGAACACTCTTTGCAAGCACTGCTAAAACAGAGGATAATCACCTCACTAGAGGAAATGCTCCGACTGTAATAGTATTACCTACAAAGGCAAGAAGCAGGCAAGTGAAAACATCTTGGGTGTAAACCCTTCAGCTGGCCCATGGTGAATAATATTGCCTGTCCTTCAAGTGATCAAGCTTGACCCCTTGTCTGTTCTCTATCCAGCCAGGAACCAAACTTTGGCTCCTCCTTTCCCATAGCTCAGACCTACTCTTCCCTCCCCATTTTCACAGCCACCATCACACAATCGGCCTTTATTCTTTCCCAACAAATGCCTTCTAAATAGGGAAACATTGAAAAATTCAAAACCTAAGTGTGACAGGCATCTCTCTCTTGATTATTACAGAATTTAATTTAAATAAAAGGCTAGTTTTGCTTTTTCTTAGGTGGTATCTATTTTATCTTCAGCAGATCCATAATGAACTAATACAGTAGCTATATGTCAAAATACTAAAAAAATTCTGCAATTCTTTTTGCAGTGCCTAATCTTTGGTGTCCTGCAGGAATACTGGTCCTCCCAGTGTCCATCAGCTGTCCCTCTGAAAGCCATCAGAGTTGACCCTGGGGCTGCCCATGCAGTTGCTCTCAGAATGACCAGCTCAGCCTCTCCAGCCAGCGTCAGAACCTCCCAAAGGCGCCTTCACAGCCAATCAGCTGTTTCTTCTGGCTCCGTTTCAGTCCTGGTTCGTACTCTGTTTAAAGGACTGGAAGTTAAATTTGAGCCAAAGAAATAGCTAGGAGGTGAAAGCAGCTAAGCCCCCATGGCTTTAAATAGAGTAAGACACTTAAATAGAGTAAGACAGGGAACAAGAAGCTTCCCTGGAGCGCTCCTGCGTGGTGAAAGGGATCTTTGATGAAAGTCACTCTCTGCATCATTCCTGCGTGCACAGAGTCAAAGGCCAGGTCACAGCCAGTTTAAAAAAAAGGTGGAGGGAGCAGGGTCTACCTTTGCCAGGAGACAGATTACTGTCATTGTAAACTATGGGAAACATATCATTTGTTATGCCAGGGAACAAGATGTCTTACACAACAAATGAGAGGAATGTGTCTATTGATCAATCATTTTATCTTACTCTAGGAATTACTGAACTTCAGATAAATGATTCTTCACCACGGGAGATATTAGTTCCTAAAGAGTTCCCCAAAGACAAGGCCAGGCAGGCCCTTAAATGTGTGAAATATAAAGGTGGAAAACAGGAGTTAACAGGCAAGTGCACTCCCACCTGAAGACATTCAGATTTTAAAATATTTATAATGAAAACATTGAACTGGCCTTACAAAACCAAAACACAGCTGCAGGCAAACCTGGCACACAGATGCTGGCTTTCCTCACTGGCTCTCAGGTTAAGCAAAGAGATTATAAAAATCATCCAAAGTTTGGAAACCTTTTTGGTTTTTTTAACTACATGGTTTAATTTTAGATCGCCTGGGTTGACTCCCTGCTATGAAAAATGAGGTGATTACACTCTTAACAATTTCTCCTTCCTGTACTCTTCCCCATTCCTTTCTCATTAATTATAATATGTTTTACTTTGCCAGGTTATAAACCATCACATCGTGTTCTATAATTATGATACTCCTAGTTATTTAGTCTTTGTTCTAGTTTAAAATAGATCCACTGCTCATTTCCAGTTCTTTTACCACTCCTAAATTTTTTATCTTGATTCATTTCTTTGGCTGGATTTCAACGTCAAATGGTTTTTTTGGAGAAGGGCTTACAGGTTCTATATCTTTTACACACTAGATTCTAAGTACTATGTTCCCTCTGTTTTTTATGTTTAAGAAAGCCTGCTTGTTGCCTTTATAAACAAACAACAATTTTGCTGGGCCACATTTTCTCATCCTTGGAAGTTTGTAGATATTATTTTTCCATGGCCTTCTGTATAGCAAGCCCAATTTTCCTCCTTATGGGAATATATATAATATATATTTCTTATTATTTTACTGTCTTTGTTCTCCATATTGTCTTCTACTTATTTTAATTTATTTTTCTCCTTTCTCTGCATTCACTGATTATTGTGAGCATGTCATTAATTCTATTTTCAACCATGTCTACCCTGTTCCCTGGTCTTCCAGAAATTATATATTAGATCTATAATGGCTCTCTGTGGGGTCTTAATTAGTTTCCTTAGCTCTGAAAATTCCCCCATTCATTTCATGCTGTTATTGTATTACCTCATTTTTGAGCCATAGTGTTCTAGAATAATAGTGTTATAAAGTTATTCTATACCTTAAAGCAGTGGTCACCAACCTTTCTTGGCACCGGGGACCAGTTTCATGAAAGACAATTTTTCCATGGCCTGGGGGGTGGGGAGGTGATAGTTTCGGGATGATTCAAGTGCATTACATTTATTGTGCACTTTATTTCTATTATTATTACATTGTCACTTGCCTCTCACTGATAGGGTTTTGATACGAGTCTACAAGTAATTGATTTATTATGGTCTCTGTGTAGTCAAACCTCTCTGCTAATGGTAATCTGTATTTGCAGCTGCTCCCCACCACAAGCATCACTGCCTCAGCTCCACCTCAGATCATCAGGCATTAGATTCTCTTAAGGAGCGCACAACCTAGATCCCTCACATGTGCAGTTTACAGTAGGGTTCGCACTCCTATGAGAATCTAATGCCCTGCTGATCTGACAGGAGGTGGAGCTCAGGCAGTGATGCAAGTGATGAGGAGCAGCTGTTAATACAGATGACGCTTCCCTTGCTCACCCGCCACACACCTCCTGCTGTGTGGCCTGGTTCCTAACAGGCCACTGCCAGGTACCATCTGCAGCTCAGGGGTTGGGGACCACAGCCTTACAGCACTTCCAGGGAATCTGTTTTGTTTGTTTGGAGGAGGCATATTTTCATTATTTTAAAAGCTTTGTTTCACCTCAAAACATCTGTCTTTTTATACCATGTTCTTTTTCTTCCCTTGTTCTTCTCCTCATTTTTCTTTTCTTTCTCCTCTTTGTTCCTCCTGCTCTAATGTGTTTGCTTACTTGCCCTGCCATTTCTTTTCATTTTTCTCAATTTAAATTACATAGCTCTGTCCTGACTTCTCATTTGGTCCGGTATATTGTTTCCACTTTATTTAGACCAGTCTGTCTGCCCCGTTTGGAGCTAGGTTAAGGTCTTGGGGTTGCTTTCAATCCCCTTCTCTTTAGCCTGAGTACATGGTGAGGGTTAGGTGAGGGGAGACCCACACCAGGTCGGGAGGAGCTCTGATTTCTCTTTTGAGGTCCTGTTAAGCATCCAGCACCAGTGCACACCCCATCCAGCTATGGATATATCCCTCTTGTTCTTCCAGCTCGGCACAGGGGCCTGGAAGATCGGAAGCTATGGAGGCCCTACCTGCCTCTGCCAGGCCCCATATGGGTAAAGAGAGTCTGCTACACTTGAGGCATTTTCTTTTACTTTCCCCAGGACCACCTATTCACTCCTTCTCTTCCTGGCCAAACTGGAAGACATTGATACAAATCGCCAGAGTTCTCAGCACTATCCCCGCCAGGTGGGTGTCGGCAACTTCTGCCACTTTCCTTGGCCATTGCTTGTTGAGGTTTATGGTGTAAAGTTGTTCTCCTTTGTTTTTTGTTTTTTACTACTTCTGCTCATTTCATTAGATTTGGAGGCAGATTATTTAATCTGGCTTTATTTTACCATTTGTAGTCAGAGATCTCTTTCCTTTTCCTACTTTCAAATCTTATATACTTATAATATTGAATGGACAGAAAATATCTAGAGAATTATTACCAATCTATAACTTGTTAAAAAATAAAAATTCTTGATCAGACCGTTTCTTGCTCTTGGGTAGTTAAACATTCCTCAAAACTGCTACTGTGTGACAGTTAAGAGCCAGCACAGCACAGACTGCAGCCCCAAACTCTGGAGTCTGGCAGACCCACATCCAAAGTATCTCTGCCACTCACTAGTTGTGGGATACCGAGCAAGTTACCTAATGCCTGTGAGCCTTAGTTTCTTCATCTATAGAAAGAGGATGATAATAATACCTACTTCATCAGTTGCAAGGACTGAATGAAATAATGCTTGTTAAATGCTTACCCCAGTCCCTGACACCAAATCCACCTATTAAGTTTTGGGTGCTGCTTCCCCTTTCCATGATGCAGACAATGGAATAGGAACTTTTAGAATGAAAGGAACCTTAAAGGTTATCTTATTCAAGCCTCTAACATTACAAAAGAAGAATTAAGATCATGAGAAATGACATAAGAAATAATATTATATCAACTCCCCAATATCCTGACACTGGAATTAGATCCTTGGTCAATGGATAGGAACATTCTGATCACTGGGAAGGGGTATTTCTCATTGTATATGATTAACTAGGTGTCCAATTTATTAAAAACACAACCAAATCATTTCAGCAAGACCTGTGACAACCACCTAGGACTTCTGAATCTAGGTCCAGTAACTTTCCATTAATAATAATTACATTATTAAAGAAATTATCTTTAATCCCATGAAGGCTTATAAAAATATTTATATATAAAGAAAGGTAGACCGAGCACAGTGGCTCATGCCTATAATCCTAGCACTCTGGGAGCTGAGGTAGGAGGACTGCTTGAGCCCAGAAGTTTGAGGTTGCAACGAGCTACAATGACACTACTGCACTCTACCCAAGGTGACAGAGAGAGACTCTGTCTCAAAAAAATATATATATATAAAATTTTAGAAATAAAGAAATGTAATTGAGTTTTTAAAAAACATGTTTAAGGCCGGGC
>CM052438.1:53851963-53874780 GCA_028533085.1 Varecia variegata | reverse complement strand
CATGAAAAACTTGCCTTTTTCCTTTTTTTTTTTTTTTTTTGATTTTTCTTGTTTGTTTGTTTGTTTGGAGACAGAGTCTCGCTCTGTTGCCTGTGCTAGAGTGCCGTGGCATTGGCCTAGCTCACAGCAACCTCAAACTCCTGGGCTCAAGCAATCCTCCTGACTCAGCCCCCAAGTAGCTGGGACTACAGTCATGCGCCACCATGCCCAGCTAATTTTTTTTTCTATTTTTAGTTGTCCAGCTAATTTCTTTCTATTTTTAGTAGAGATGGGGTCTCGCTCTTGCAGAGGCTGGTCTCAAACTCCTGACCTCAAGCGATCCTCCTGCCTCGGCTCCCAGAGTGCTAGGATTACAGGCATGAGCCACCACACCCGGCCCCTTGCCTTTTTCTATACCCATTAGTATAAAAGTTTTAAACCAATACATAATTCATAATAATGTATCCATTTAAAGATCACAGTACTAAAAATGCAATCAGTATGCAATGTAATTAGCTCAAAAAAAGCAAGAATCCTTAGAAGAAAAAATAATTAATATACTAGAACACAGTGACTTGGACCCTCATAACAATGTATGTTGCTTTCAACCCAGACATTCTAAGGCCAAAAGCAGTCAGAGAAGGAGCAGCCTTGGAGAATATGTTTCACTGCATAAAACTTGTGTGTCACTCTGTTCTGGTGCACAGCCACCAGGCACTCTCCTTTGTGCAATGCAACACCCAGACTTTGCCCTCCTTAGCTCACACCCTCAAAACAGTCCCTGCTCATTCAGACTGTATTGTTGCTGACATACTTGTCACACTATTGCAGCCTGAAATATAGATGCCATTAATTCAAATCTCTCTTACTCCCAATGTAGAAACCAGAGAATCAGATAAAAAGGTCAGCTATAAGCGGTTATGATAAAAAGACTAGAGATGCAACATCCTACTCCCTTACCCTCCCTGGACATATATATGTGTCTGAGGCTTTCAGAGATGGTGTCTTCACCTTTATTGCTTAAACTAAAGGAAGGCCTTCAGTGGTAGAAAATTCATGCTACTGGAGCCAGAAGGAAGCTATGGCATCCCATATTTGCTAGAGGTAACTAAGGGCTATAGTAGACTACTAAATGAAATATAATATGGCTGGGTGAGATTTGGAGGACTCCTCAAGGAAGCCCAAGCATATGGCTACTTAGTCCTGCTCTGTCATCAAACATCCCAAGGCATAGTGGCTCTAGTGTCACAGAAGATGGCCACGCCCAGACACTCCCTCACCACCTGCTGGGGTTCTGATGCACCCAAATGAACCAGACGGGAGAAGTACCAAGTGACTTCTTTTCCCTGCTGAGCTGGACTGCTGACCTTTCCAATCATCCTTTTCTCCAGTCCAGTTGGACCCAGGCTGGAGCACTGGCACTCCACACTTCCTGGCCCTTCACATGCTCACAGGCTGCACTCCTCCTTCCCAGTCAGGTCTGACAGTGCCGAACAAAGCACTGGCCAGGAGACTGGAGGATGCTGCTGCCCTCCAGAGCAGCTCTGGTTGAGGTAGACAATGACGATGCCCAACAACAGAGTCTTCCGCGTGCACAAAGTCAAAGTACTTTCTAAAGCTCAACAGAGAAGCTCTATCTAGGAAGTATTGAAACCCACTGCACTGTACTCTTAACTGAAAACTTTGCTACTCAAAGCATCTAGCTTTCTCAGTAATGCTGATTCTACCATAAAATTTCAAAACAAAGGACAAGCCAGAAATTTCCATACACATAGGTTGTTGTTATACCTTATCTTTTAGAATTGGTTTTTGACAACTTATTTTTAGCATATTCCTGAGGATGCACAATTTTGCTTTTGTTTCTTTCTTCACAGTTGAATATGCAGTCAACCAGCTTAGTCCAATCAGCATTAATTTGAGACCATAGAGTCACAACTTTTGGCATGCCAAGCCCATACTTTTCATAGTCCCTTAACAAACAGAACCCAAGTTTTAGCTGGGCATATTTCCCAACCTCAGGTGTAGCTGTATGACCATGTGACTACGTTCTGTCCAAGAGAAGTGAACAGAAGTGACATATGCAGCTCCTGAGTTGTGCCCCTTAAATGGATGATGTGTAGTTTTATTCTAACCTGCCTTCTCCCATCTTGCTGCCTGGAACTTGGACGTGGCAGCAAGCCATCTAGGACCAAGCAAATGAAGCTAATGTTTTAGGGACACTAGAACTGCAGGATGGAAGGAGCCAACTTATCAGCGTTATGAGAAATTAATCAGACTGTCAAATTCTGATTTGACAGTTCTATCTTGTTTAAATTCTCGTCGGCCTTTGTTAAAGCAGCTGAATCTTTATCCTAATTGAAACATCTTACAATTTCAATTTCAATTTTATTACATTTAGTTTTTGTTTTTGTTAGAATTCATGTTATACTACATTTAGAATTCACGTTACTAATTGCTACTTCATTTTCACTAATTGTTACAGAGTATTTAAGGCAAGGAGCAACAAAACATTCAAAGAATTATACAAATTTCTGTACAAAGAGGGATGGTAATTTTGCTAAAAGTAGTGGGCATTAACATCATGCAATAGTTCAAAATGGTCATTTTATCAACTAATTATAAAAATCCAAATCCAGTGTACAAGTTTGATACTCAAGTTTATGTAAAATGCTGCCCACTCATAAAGAACATTAACGTCTGTTAGTCTGTTAGGGGAGTGTGCCTGAACACTGAATTTGGTTCTTGGACTTTTGGAACAGTTAGGGCAAAAGCTAGAAGAAAGCATTCCAGTCATTCATGATAAACAAGTAATTTCCTGGTGCTAAATCCTATTAGTGGATGTAATCCAATTACTCTCAATCTATATTTAACAGCTTTTTAAAGTTGGCCAAGAATAGTTTGTTCAGAAGAGATAATGGCCATGCTCAAAAAGTTTCTGATATAAACTGAGATTGTTGTAATTATGAGCTCTTTCAGAAAACAGATTGCTATTAGATGCAAATTTCCATTCATAAATAACTCAGCTAGGGAACCGAGAAAGAAAGTTTTGAGTCATTTCTCTTAGAATTATTAATACGAGTAAGCAGTCAGGAAAAGGGAAATAATCTTGAAATAGCACTAGTGCCTATAAGTTTTATTTCATTGTGATGCTTGATATGACCATAATTTCTATTTCTACTGTGGCTACCAGAAATAAAAGAAGTAGTATTATTAGAAAGGGAAAAGAAATGTGTATTTCTAGTCCTTATAATTCTCTTTGGACTACCAAAGTAGGGTGAGAGTGGTAAGAAAATAGGATCCTTGAATGTTGCTGGAAGAGAAAGATATCATATGTCTTCAGAGAACCCTCAGGAAACATGTGGCAGAAGCTATAAGGATTTTCAGTTTCTCAAACTATGAATAAATCCTAAGAGGAATCTCATTTTAAAGTGAGGTCAGTAGTAGTGAACTAACTTTTCTTAGCTTCTCTATTTTCATTAATGGGACAGTGATCACCATGTCACTTGGTCACAGAGCACTAGTTATCCATAGTTCTTCCCTCTCCTTTATCTCACTTCTTATCGTCACTCATTGTCACCCTTCTTTATTCCCGCCACCACTGAGTTTAGGCACTTGGTACCTCACAGTTTAAGCCACGGAAACAGCCTTCTTCCCACCCAAATTTCCAATCACCACATTCATTAATTCATTAGTTCAATATTTATACTAATTGGTACTACAGTAAACGATAGAAGTACCACAGTGTACACGTCAGACACACTTCCTACCCCCATGGAGCTTATGCTCGAGGAAGGGATGTTAGCTAGCCAATTGTATGACATACTTATCCTCAAATCTATAGAATCATCCCAGACCATATCCTCTGTTATGAACTGAATTGTATTCCCTCTCCCCGCAAATTCATATGTTGGAGCTCTAACCCCCAATATGACTGTATTTGGAAACAGAGCCTTTAAGGAGGTAATTAAGATTAAACGAAATGATATGGGTGTGGCCCTAATGTAACAGGACTGGTGTGCTTAGAAGAAGAAGAGATATCAGAGACCTCTCTCTCTCCAAGGACACACAGAGCAAAGGCCATGTGAGGACACAGCAAGAACATAGCCATCTACAAGACAAGCAGAAAACCCAGGAGAAACTAATCCTGGTGGCATTTGATCTTGGACGCCAACCTACAGAACTGTGAGAAAATAAATGTCTGTCGCTTAGGCCACCTAGTCTGTGGTATTGCTATAGCAGCCCAAGCCGACTAATACATCCTGTTACTGTTGTTTCTACCAGGTTTAGGTAGGCCCTCTTCTCTAATACCATCTCTCAGCTCCAGGTAAGTAAAATTTTCCAAAGACATACCACTTCCTTTCTATTCCAAATCTTTGCTCAAGTTGCTCTTCATCATCACTAGACCTGACTCTTTGAATACAGAATTCCATTATTTCTTAGAACATAACTGCAAGCAAAGCCTGTTAATACCTCTCTTAGATCTTCCTGCCTGTGATTGAAGTCTGAGTATTTGGCAGAGGAGGCTATAACTAAAGCACTAAGAGGGGGTTTTCTTACTTTAATTGTAAAGTAGGGACTAAAACAACTTCGTAGGAATAAGAATCATAAATATAAAGTAACTGCCCGCTTGGTAGATTTACACCCGTCCAGCACTTTCACATGCTTAGATTTCATTTGTTACTTACAGAAAAGTAGGAAGCGGACAGTTATCTTGGCCAAAACTAAGTACAATTATAAATTTTATTTTAAAGTAATTAGGTATTCCATATTATAGGTTTTTGTCTTTATTTTTCCAAGAAAACAATGCCCTAACATATTTATCTGAAAAACACATCACCTATCAAAAATGTATTTTTTCGGTAATGGTGACAGGTTTGTACTGAAGCTCTCATATATAGTCACAAAATGGCTTATCAGGATTAAGAGTCATAGCAGAGACAAAATAAGTTTCTCCAAATAGTAACCACACTTGCAACTAACTTGCAACATATTTTAAGGAAAAGAAAAGAAAAAAAAATTTACTAGGTTCCAGTAATTCATCAAATGTAGGATTTATTATAATAGATATATGTAGCAAGGCCATATTGGAGTGATAAACTTGGTAACTGCCAAAGCTTATTTTTTAGATTACACTCTCAGTTCTTGTGTCAGCTTTTGCGTATCTGAGGTTACTAATTTGCATAAACACTTTGGTCTTTCCCAGCAGGGACAGCTGTTTCTTTCCTTTCTGCTCAGCCACCAGAATAGCTACTCATTTTCTTACATACTTTAGGTCTCAAATGAGGTTTGAGGTATTTTTTTCTCTCTCCAGGAGAGGCTACTTATCACCTCATAAAGAAGTTTTTCCTTTTAGTAATAAAGGTTTCATGGCTTTAGAAAAACACTTTAAACTAACTAGAAGCCTCTGGGGGTATATTAATAAATGAAATGGATTGACATATCTTAACATTTAGTGGTGGTATTATTTGGCAAAGTGTGCCTCAAGGAAACACAACACTTAAATAAATATTACAACTCTTAGAAAGTGTTTCCAGGGAGGCATTTTCAATTTATATTATACTAACTAATAAATATTACTCAAAAAATGATAATCCTCTTGGAACAAATTTTTCTATGGTCAACAATAAGCTTCTTCTCCAAGTTTAAAAGACAAATGAAAATTTATTTTATTCTGATTAATTATTTACATAAAATATTCAAACAATTCAGAAGAGCATAGAGAAAAAAGTAAAAACCACTGAAAAATGCTAATCCCTAGATGTGGCCCTTATAAACTCTTGTAAAGATTTTGGGAATGTCTTCCCAGATGTCCCTCTATCTACATAATCACCTACACATATTCTAAAATGTTAATGAACTAATACTAAGCATGTTATTTTTGTAACCTGATTTTATTCACTTAGCAATGTGGCTTTTCATGTCACTGAGTAATTTATATTCATAAATATATATCATATTCTTTAGTGGCTGCATAATACTTCTATTCTTGTATATGTCACAACGTATCCAAACAATCATATCTTTAGGTTTCTTCCAATTTTTTTTTAGATTATAAACTATAATGTAATGACTATGTGAGTTCACTTTTGTATCTTGTCCAATTACTTCTTTTTGTTTTGTTTTTGTTTTTTGTTTTTTTTGAGACAGAGTCTTGCTCCATTTCCCTGGGCTAGAGTGCCGTGGCGTCAAGCTCACAGCAACCTCAAACTCCTGGGCTTAAGCAATCCTTCTGCCTCAGCCTCCCGAGTAGCTGGGACTACAGGCATGCGCCACCATGCCCGGCTAATTTTTTTCTATATATATTTTTAGCTGTCCAGATCATTTCTTTCTATTTTTAGTAGAGACGGAGCTCTCACTCTTGCTCAGGCTGGTATCGAACTCCTGAGCTCAAATGATCCACCCGCCTTGGCCTCCCAAAGTGCTAGGATTACAGGCAAAATTATTTCTTTTGGATAGTTTCCTAGCAACAGACTTCGGTGGATAAAAAGATATTTACCTTTTGGGATTTTGATTTTTTCTTCTTTAAGGTTATATTGTCAATTTGCCTTCAGCAAGCTGTGCACCAATCTACTCTCACCAACACTGTTTGAGAATGCCTGTCTCCCCACAACCTTGCAAATACTGAGTATTGTCCATCTTTTCCAACTTTGGCAAAAATAATAGGTATTTTCATTGCTGTGTAACAAGTTATCACAAATTTAACAACTGAAACCACATTATCTCACAGTTTCTGTGACTCAGGCATCCAGCACACTTATAACTGAGTCCTCCACTTGAAGGTCTCTCATAAGGCTATGATCAAGCTGTTAGCCAGGGCTGGGGTCTCATCAGAAGGCTTAACCAAAGAAGGATTCACTCCCAAGATCACGTATGTGGTTGCTGGCAGGATTCAGTTCCCTTTGGCTTGTTGGCTGGAGGGACTCAGTTCCCAGCTGGCTATTGGACAGAGGCTGCCCTCAGTTCCTTGACATGTGTCCTTCCAACATGGCAACTTCTCTCATTGAAGCCATCCCGGGAATAAAGTCTGCTAGCCAGATAGAAGTCAGAATCTTCTGTAATCTAATCACAGAAGTGATATTCCCTCAATATTGAGGTATTCTATCAGTTAGAAGCAAGTTACCTAAGAGAATGGGATTACACAAGGCTGTGAATACCAAAAGACAGGGATCACTGGGGACCATTTTAGAAAATGCCTACCACAGTCTGCCCTTTGGTCCCCAGTGATCTACATCACTTCCACATGCAGAACACATTTACCCTCTATTAACGTCCTCAAGAGTCTCATCCCATTACAGCATCTGCTCAAAGTCCAGAATCTCACCATACGAATCAAGTCCAGGTGTGGATGAGGCACCTTTAGGTGTAGCTTGTTCAGTACACCTCCTGAAGCACAACTCCTCTCAATCTGCAGACCTGTGAACCTAGAGAGACAAGTTTTCTTCCCCGAGACAGCCAACATACAATGGTGCCACAGGCAAGGAAAAACAGCACAGATATTCCCATTCAAAAGTAGGGGATGGAGGGGAATGGGAGGTACAAAGGCAGTGGTCCATAGCAATTCTGGAATGTAACTCAGCAAATGTTGGAAGTTTCTTGATTAGGTTTCAGTATCTGGGATTACTTTTCTGTGGGTCTTGGCGCCACCTTCTGTGCTCTTGGTTCTACCTCCTGAGGCTGCCTTCGTTTTTCATGAAAGGTGTACAAGTTTAAAGCTAAGTGGTTTTCTTACGCTGCTTCCTGCTAGTAGAATTTTCAAAATCCAAAGCCATCTTTTCATTTTGTACTATCTCTGTCCCTCAGTCCAATCTGGCAGTGTTTTGGGTGATAAAATTTTCTCAAAAACTTTGTAGGCCTTCTGTGAATTCCACTGAGGTTCACTCCATTGGATAAAAGCCACATCCAAAACTTTTCTCTAGGTAAGATCTTCTCTACCTTGGGCTCCTGTTGATTTTGCTGAGGAACAATGTCCTCAAATTGTTTGAAATGTTCCTTGAAGCACACTCTTAACTTCTTTCAAGGGCCCTTTGTGTAACTGAGTACTCTGATTCCTTGATTTTTGTGAGGTTTTTTTTTTATTTTGTTTTAAGAGATAGGGTCTCTGCTCTGTCACCCAGGCTGGAGTGCAATGGTACCGTCATAGCTCAATGCAGCCTTGAACTCCTGGGCTCAAGGGATCCCCCCGCCTCAGCCTCCAGAGTTGCTAGGATTACAGGTGTGAGCCACTGCACCTGGCTAAACAAAAAGTTATACAGGCACACCCTAAGCTTTTTCTCTATGCTACTTTTCCTGACAGTTTTCCTGACAGTGCTCAGAAGCCATTTCTGTTCTAGCATCTTCTCCCATTTGAAGAAACTGAGAATTTTCATAATCAAGTCCCAGATCTTTTTGTTTCATAGTTCTTTCAATTTACTTCTCTCCCTTCACATTTTACTATAAACATCAAGAAGAAACCCAGTGGCAACTTCTACACTATGCTTGGGAATATCCATTACTATTATATATATATCCAAATCTATTGCTTACATGTTCTGCTTTCCACATAATTGCAAGGGACATATGACTAACTTTCCTGCCATTACATAACAAATACACCCCTTCCTCCAGTTTTCAAAAACATGCTCTTCCATTTCCTTCTGAGCTTAGAAGTGTCTTTTAAGTCCATATTTCTACTAACAGTATGTTCAGGGTAATTTGGACTTCATCATGCTCCTCCAAATTCTTCCAGCCTCTGATCACTCCTTGGTCTCAAAGCCACTTTTACATTTTTAGGTACTATAGCAGCACCACTACCATGTACCAAAACACCAAAATACCAAAATCAGTTCTCTATCACTACATAACAATATCACCACAAACTTAGCAGCTTAAAACAATTCATATTTACTGTCTCCTAGTTCCTGCAAGTCAGAAATATGGGCATAGCTGAGCTGGCTCCCCTGCTGTAGAGTCTCTCCGAAAGTGTAGGTCAGGACTGGGGTGTCATGTGATGCTCAATCATGAAGGGATCTGTTTCCAAACTCATGAGGTTGCTGGCAGGATTCAGTTCTTTCTGGGATGTCAAGCTGAGGGTCTTGGTTTCTTGCCAGCTGCTGGTAGGAGGCCACCTTCAGTTTCTTACCACATGGGCCTCTCCTCATCAATGATCACTTCACCAAAGCCAGTGAGGGAAAGAGAAGACAGTCTACTAGCAAGATGGAAGCTACAATCTTATGTAACATAATCATGGAAGCAATATCCCATCACCTTTTGCCGTATTCTACTGGTTAGAGCAAGCCACAGGTCCCTCTCATACTCAAGGGTGTAAATACTAGGAGGTGGGGCTAGCTGGGGGCCATCTCAAAGTCTTTCCTCTACAGAATACTAACTGATGCCTTCAATTAGAGATATCTCTTTGTGCCATGTGTAAATAGCTATTTTTATTCACATTAACATCACTATAAACTATCCTTATAAATATGTTCTGCTAGGTAGGCAGAACATGCTAGGTAGGCATTATGCTAGGTATACGGTATATAATACAATGGTGAACAAAAACAGACACAGTTCCTGTTCTCTTGGAAATTATAGTCAGAAGGAGAGAGAAAATAATTACATGAATAAATGTGAAATTATTATTTTGACAAATGCTATGAAAGTTCATGGAGCTATGAAAATAAGTAACTTGAGGAAGTGACCTGATTTAATGGTTGGACATACCTTCTGGGAGAAAATGATATTTCATTTGAGATATAAAAAAACTGAGCAAGGGCTGGGTGCAGTGGCTTATGCCTATAATCCCAGCACTTTGGGAGACCGATGGGAAAGATCACTTGAGTCCAGGAGTTTGAGACCAGCCTGGGCAACATACTAAGACCCTATCTCTACCAAAAAAAAAAAAACATCAGCCAGGTGTGGTAGCTCACCTGCAGTCCCAGCTACTCAGGAGGCTGAGGCAGGAGGATACCTTGAGGCCAGGAGTTCAAGGTTACAGTGAGCTGTGATTGGGACACTGCACTCCAACCTGGACAACAGAGCAAAGACCCTGTCTCTCTGAACAAAAAAGAAAAAGAAAAAAAAAAAGAGCAAGAACTAACTAACAAAAGCAAGGAAATGCATTTCATGCAGGGAAGAGCACATGCAAGGGGCGATGACTACAGACAACATCAAATGATTGAGTAATGAAAAGCTGGAGCCAGGAAACCAAGAGGTACCTCCAACTCTGATCTCTACTTTGGGGTCTTTGCCCATATATCCACGTACCTATTTGGTATCTTCATTTGGATATTTTGTACTTCTCAAAATCAATGTGTACAAAACCAATCATGGTTTATAAAACTCAGTTCTTTCCCAGTATTTCCTGTTTCAGTGATGGCACCACCATCTGTCCACTTGAAAGTGAGAAGCCTACAAGTCAATTTTGACAATTCTCTTTTCTTCAATCCCTCACCAAATGTTATGGACTTTATTACTAGTTACCCAACAGTGCTCACATAATCCAGACATACTATGTTTTTGCATGTCCCCAGGACTTCCCTTTTCCTGGTCCTCATCCTTGGAAATCCCCCTCCATCTTCATCCCCTTCTCGTCTTAGCAGCATCCTAACTTATCCTTCAAGACTTAAGCCAAACACATTGCATTCAGTGTTCTGCCACACCTATGCTGAAATAATCTCCTTTCCTCAGTGTTATGAAACACTTTGTAAATACCTCATCATCCTTGTTACAGGTTGGTTGTCTGGGAAGCAGACTTTGAGACAGATCAGCATGTAGGACATCTATTGGGAAGTGCTCTTGGAACCAATGCCAGTGGAAGGAGGAGCAGGCAGGATTGGGCAGAGGGAAAATTGAGTTGAGATGCAGTACCAACAGTCCTCAGCCAAGCCCATGGAATGCTCTGGCTGGGATGGTCCTTGGGATTTTTCCAAATTGGGAAAAGAAGGCCAGGACTTT
This sequence comes from Varecia variegata, assembly GCA_028533085.1. Lineage (NCBI taxonomy): Eukaryota > Metazoa > Chordata > Mammalia > Primates > Lemuridae > Varecia > Varecia variegata. The sequence continues at coordinate 53,863,872 of CM052438.1, read as the reverse complement.
AAACCACCCACCCCTCTACCCCACCCAAAATGGCTGATTGGTCATTGGATGTGGGCTATCCCTGGAAAGAGGCATGACCTTGGCTGAGAGTTTTCCTCAAAAGTATGACACGCTAGTGATGTCTTCTGGCAATAATCTCAGTGTTAAGGAATAAGTCCTTCATTCCTGAAAAGGGATCCAGGAGGTGCATTGCAGCACTCACTACAATCCCCAGGCTCAAATCAACTTACCGTAGTCTTATTCCTTTGCACTAAGGAAGGCTCCAACATTCTCACTAGGTTTTGAGATTTTTGAGGATACTATGCATTTAAAGCTGAGAATTGGGATTTAATAAAAATCTGGTGATAGAATGACTGAATAAATGACCCAGAGAGACAGATTAACCAAAAGCCCAGGACCCAAATTGACAAAACAGAGTGCCAAATTCTTCCTTTACACCAGTGTTTCTCAACCATTTTTTCATCACCACCACCCCCGTCTTTTTAGATTTTTTTTCCTGATTGTCCCTTATTAAATTTTAATGCCACAGATGTATTATATATCTATGTATGTACTATATCTGAACTTTATACATTAAAAAAGATTTTTTGCCTCAAGAACCAATAATTTTCATTCCCATGGGAGCCATATTGCTCCACTGAGAATGCATGATTTATAGCAGTAATTGCTAAGCAGGTCAGATTTAGTAAAGGCCAAGATCTTTGACCCATTCTGTCTTATGTAGTAAAGTCTACATGAGAAGCCACATTACAATCTGGGTGTGGTATATGGAGCATGAAATCAGAGTCAAAGGGGTTAAATGCCCTTAGGAGATACCTATTGAGCTAAGATCCTCCAATCTAGTTTTCCCCACTGTACAATTATAGCAACCCAGTAATTGTGTAGTCAGGGGAGCCTCCATTATTTTATCTAGATTCTGTGCAAACTATTGCCTTTGTCACTTAATTTGTGTCACTTAAATTTAATTATAAAGTATTTCAAGCATACAAAAAGTAGCGATAAGGAGCCCTTGTACCCATAACCTAGTTTAAGTGATATAATATTATAGATATATATCTAGCCCCCTATATATTGACACTTCTCATTGATCCCATCTCTCTCCCACTCTCCCTAGAAAGAACTACTCTCCCAAATTTGGTGTTCATTATTCCCATGCATGGTGTTATATTCTTATTACATATGTATTCCACTAAGCAAACATACAACAACTTTCCCTTTTGTTACCACTTTCACAGCCTCTGTGTTTCCACTGGCCCCCATCCTGATGTTCCAGTGAGGTACAATTGATAAAATTCCAGTTTTTAGTTCCATTCAGATTCTTAGCATATCTTCTGCTCTCTTAAAGACTTGGAAACATGCTGGCCCTTTCAGCAACACATTTATAAATTATATTTCAGTTTAGGATTCTGAGGATACTACTGCAGATAATTTCATTATTTACTAATTCTTACTAGACTTATTCTGAGGATAACCCCTTCCTGACCATATCTCCAAATTCTTGCCACACTCAACTATAGTTCTCTCACTGTAAAATCATCCTCCTAGGTGTGTAACTCAGTGACCCAGCAGTTTATAATGGCAAGAATCTACATTTTGAAGACCCAAGACAACATTCTTCTTTCATCAGTCCTCAAACATAAGCTACTTAAGTGGAAGTTAGCTTCCCATACTGCAATGGTCTAAATGTTTGTCTCTTACAAAACTCATATACTGAAACCCTAATCCCCAATATGACTGTATTTGGAGACAAGGCTTTTAAAGAAGTAATTAATGTTGTAAGGGGTCCTAAAAGTACAATCTTTATCTGATAGGATTAGTGTGTTCTTATGAGAAGGGGATATCAGAGACCTCTCTTGCTCTCTCTCTCTGCTGCATGAGAGAACACAGCAAAAGTGGACATCTGCAACCAGGAAGAGGGCCCTCACCAGAACCCAACCACACTGTCATCCTAACTTGGACTGCCAGCCTCCAGAACTGTTGTTTAAGCTACCCAGTCTGTGGTATTTTGTTATAGTAGCCCAAGCAAACTAATATATGCACTACCCCAAGAAATGACCACACAGTATACTGACAAGGAGGAGTGACCCAGTCAAGAGCAGTGGGAGGTCTGGGTTCTAGTCTGAGCTCAGCCACTCTGACTCTAGGGTAAGACACTTAACCCTTGCAAGCTCCCTTTTTCTTATCTATACAAGTAGCACTTCTTCAGGTCTCTTAAAACTTTCAAATTGAAAGTATTTAATTCACATATTGTGGGCTACCTTTCAAGCAATTACAGTGCCAGGATTCTAACCTCAGGAAGTAATCATGAATACTCACAAAGATTTAGTTATAAGCATGCTCATGACAGAACTGCATTTAATGGCAAAAAAAAATACGTTAAACTACAGCAGAGACAGCCAATAGAATATCTTGCCATTAGAAATGATACTGTAAGTGAATATTTATTGTGCAAACCCGTAAAAAAAAACTTTTGCTAATTAATGTCAAGGATGTAGTATGGGGGAGGAGGGGATGGGTGTATACATACATAATGAGTGCAATGCTGCACCTTCTAGGGGATGGACATGCTTGAAGCTCTGATGGGGAGGGAGGGGGGGCAAGGGCAATATACATTACCTAAACTTTTGTACCCCCATAATATGCTGAAATAAAAAAAAAGGATGTATATCAAGAAACCTTGTTCTTTGAAATCATAGACTGGCAAAACTTTGTTTGAAATCCCATCAGTGAGAATGGAACATCTCACTTTTGTTAGGATCTGAGCCATGAGAGTCGTTTTTTAAAAACTTTTCTGAACTGCTTTATTGGAGTATAGTTGACACTAATTAAACTACAAAACTTAAAGTACACAATTTGATAAGTTTTTGAAATATATATCTGTGAAACCATCACCACAATGAAAATAATGAACATATCCATTACTCCCAAGTTTCCTGGGGCCCCTTAGTAATCCCTCCCTCCTACATCTCCTTGCTCCTATCCCACATCCCCAAGTAACCACTAATTTGCTTTCTGTCACTATAGATTAGTTTGCAGTTTCTAGTTTTATATAAATGGACTTATACAATATATACTCTTTATTGTCTGGCTTCTTTCAGTCAGCATAATTATATTGAGATTTGTCCATGTTCTTGCATGTATTTATAGTTCATTCCTTTTTATTTCTGAGTAGCATTGTGTGTGTCACTCCTAGAAAAAAGTCCTTATGTCCAGACCAGGTGCAGAACTTCAGGTAAGGGGTTTCAAACACAACATCTTAACTTTGTCATTTACAAGGAATTAGGATTCTCAGTTTACTTAGGCCAGACCTGATATTAATTCCTTTACATACAGCCCTGTTTTGCTTTGAGTTTTTCAAAACATTGCTTTATTTAAATTTTACCTAAACTCCATCCTGCTGCAAATGAATAAACCTAACTTTGTGGGACTACAGGTATGTTCTTGGTGAGTTTACCAGATGGGCTTTATCAGTTGGAATGAATGGTGATGACCACATTAAATGCAAAACAGTAAATAGTGTATGACTCCATTTTTGTTTTTAAAATGTAAACAAATGGAAAGATGACAAGAAAGTTATATATGAAAAATTAGTTTATCTGTATTACCAAATACAGTAAACATATTTTTGTTTTTCTATTTTTAAGATTAAAGGTCACAGAAAAAAAGAAGGTGATAGATTTTACTGAATCAATACTTGCCAGTCTGCCAAAGGGACTGCAAATTCCACTACTACTACTGTAATAGTTTAATGCGTTAAGTCCACAGGTGTTAATCTACAACAGTTAGTGAAACTTCTAAGGAAAATCAGGATGCTTCATGTCTCTGGAACCAAAATATATATGTAGGATTACAAATCTTATTTCACAAATATAAGTGTAATTTGGAAACTTTTAAAGCTAAAGCAGATCCCGATGACATCTTCTAAGTTTTGGGCCTTGTAATTTAGTTTTTAATTATAAGTCTGTATAAAGTTTAGCAAGAGTAATTTATTTCTATTATTTACAAAACTCCCTTCCACCCATTAATCACAACATGCGTTACAACACTGTTGCAAAGTAGGTCAAAACACTCCCTAATACATTTTTGGCATTCGGTGCATACTAATATTACCCCTGTGATATTCTTTGAGAAAGCCCGTAGTTCACTTAAGACACATGCAACCCACAGGGTGGTTTGTGAGGAAAAAAAAAGAAAAAAGAAAAAAGACACATGCTTACATGCTAATTATCATTTAATGATAAAAGAGTTTTCTTACAGCAAAATGATGGAATTTTAAAACCCTCTGGCAGCCTCCAAACATTTTCTTGTGATTAAAATCTGAAAAGGCACTTCCTTTCCTTCTAACTGCATCCCACAGATGGTCAACACAGCGTATAAAATAGGATTCTGTAAAACTCTTTTTGCGATGTTGTATAAAAGCTTAAAATAAAACTCAACGAGAAAGCTACCTCCACACGTAAATACAATCTAATGTGCTTCCTCTTATTTCTTACTAAAGCTACAAATTAGTAGAAGAATAGAGCCGCCCACGAGCTTTCCCAACTTTTGAATACTGGGAACTAACAACAGTGAAAAGCAAGAGTGAATGAGCGAAACGATGTGAACGCGCCCTAGCCAGGCTGGCAAAAGGCAGGCACGCAGTACGTTAGTTGGCCCTGAAGAGAAACACCCAATTTGTGAATTAAACCCAGGCTCTGCAAGAAGAGTGCCCGGCTTCAGTTCAGTCTCCGCTGAGTTCACTCTGGAAGCATCCAGTGGACCAGGGTCACCAGGGAGAAAAAGCCGCTTCCACCTCAACACCAATCCCTAAAAGAAAACGAAAACGCTGTACCTGCTAAGACGACTTTGACCCAGACCCGGTGACCCGGTTCCTTGCTCTTCACCCTCCTTTTCCCGCCCGTTGCCTCATTCAGAGCGCCAAGTCTCTCATCTCCGCGCCACCAGCCACCCCGCGGAGGCTTCTTCCCCATAACCTCTCCCAGTCCCCCGTCCAGTCACCCGACCCCACGCTCCGCGTCTCCACTAGGCCCAAAGGGCTACCACCAACCACAACAGCCGCGCCTTCACCCCAACTGCTCCCGCCCCGCCCGACCGCGCCCGCACCCACGTGACGCCCACGCCCCGCCCACCCGTGCCCACGTGACCCGCGGTCGTCCCCGCGCGCGGCGTGGATCGCGGCCCGAGCCGCCATTGTTCCTCCCGGGGAGGACAGCGGGGCCTGGCGCTGGCGCGGAGACGCCGCTTAGCGGCCGCCACTGGAGACACTCCCTCCCGCCTGCCCCCCTCCTCCTGGCGGCGGCGGAGTGAGGCTGACTAGGGGGAACCTGGGAGCCCCCTCTCTCCTCCGCGCGGCGACAGCGGCCGATCCCCGGCTCCGGCGCGAGGGGCGGCCGCGATGCGCTCGGCCTGAGGCTGCCCAGTCCGGCCCCTCCTCGCTTCCCTTGACTAGTCCACAGCGTCTCCGCGCCCCAGCGTCATCCTGTGAGTCCCCCTGACGGGAGGGAAGATGGCTGCGCGGAGCTGGCAGGACGAGCTGGCCCAGCAGGCCGAGGAGGGCTCGGCCCGGCTGCGGGAAATGCTCTCGGTTGGCCTAGGCTTTCTGCGCACCGAGCTGGGCCTCGACCTGGGGCTGGAGCCGAAGCGGTACCCGGGCTGGGTGATCCTGGTGGGCACGGGCGCTCTTGGGCTGCTGCTGCTGGTACTGCTGGGCTACGGCTGGGCCGCGGCTTGCGCCGGCGCCCGCAAGAAGCGGAGGAGCACGCCCCGCAAGCGGGAGGAGGCGACAGCCGCGCCGGCCGCGGGCCCTGACGACCTGCCGCTGCTGAAGAACCTCAGAAGCGAGGAGCAGAAGAAGAAGAACCGGAAGAAACTGACGGAGAAACCCAGAGTGAGTAGGGGAGGAGAAGCGGTAGAATAGGGGCGAGGGGCTGGTGCGACGGGCCGGCGTGGATACAGACCCTCGAGCTAGGGGAGACCAAGCCTCAGCTGGGAAGGGAAAAGAGGCGTTAGTTGAGACGTAGATCTCCAAAGTGGAGGAGAAGGTGATAGGTGGACATATTACTTGGGGAATGGGGAAACTCAGGAAGTATAGGACGGGTGAAGAAGATCAGTTTCGAGGAAGGAAGTTGAAACATCTGGGGGTCCGCTTAAATAAAAGTGCCCGGGGTTCAAACTATTTTCGGAAAACTTGACCGCTGGGATAACTATATACCAGTCTTCCTAAAGGCCTGCAAGGTAGGTTGTATGTGGAGAGTAGTGGGACCATAAGGCTGGGAAGTTATGGAAAGACTGCGCCTGGAAGACAAACGTCTATCTCAAATCACATTGAGACGGTGGCCAGTGGAGGAAATACGGTGACCTAAAAACTCTGGGGCTTACAGAGGATTAAAGGTGTCCAGGTCTAGACGCGCTTCCATTTTAGTTGGGACTGTTAGAGGGAAATGGTTGCTTACTCTTGTTCTGGTAAATGTGGCCAACGGAGACCGGAACAGGAGCAAGGCAAGAAGGAGCGGGTTACCTAATATACTTTGGGGTTTATGGCCTTATGAAAAAGAGATAAGGCGAGTTCAGTGAAGAGGTCTGTTGTACACCCGTGGTATGGGAGGTTTTTGAAGTACAGTAAAAGGGGATGACAGGGCAGAATGGTGAAAGCTGAGAGGAGAATTCAGGCAGCGATTTACTGGGCCACGTGTGGAAATGCAGAAGGCATCACCTAAGTTTTATCATGCCTTCATGTTTTACTTCTACATTCTTTATTGCCATTCCCGTGGTATCTATCATAGGTTTTTATATTTTTTAAATATTTTACAATTGAGCAATTTAAGAATATGGAAGGTGTGCAGAATTAGAAACAGCTTCTAACCCTTTTTTGTTTGTTTGTTTGTTTGTGTTTTGGAGACAAGAGTCTCCCTCTGTTGCCCAGGCTAGAGTGCCATGGCATCAGCCTAGCTCACAGCAACCTCAAATTCCTGGGCTTAAGCAATCCTCCTGCCTCAGCCTCCCGAGTAGCTGGGACTACAGGCATGCACCACCATGCCTGGCTAATTTTTTTCCATATATTTGGAAAATTGTAATTATTTATGAATCTGTCCCAGTGATTAACTTTCGTATGTGTATACCTCCCACTGCCCATCAAACGCTAGAGCATACTTCACATAGTAAGGCCTTGGAACTGGCTTACTGAATTGTACTGAAAAGGTACAGCACTTAATTCCGTGGATATAAAAATGGGTTAGGGCCGGGCACGGTGGCTCACGCCTGTAATCCTAGCACACTGGGAGGCCGAGGCAGGAGGATCGCTCGAGGTCAGGAGTTCGAGACCAGCCTGAGCAAGAGCGAGACCCCGTCTCTACTAAAAATAGAAAGAAATGATCTGGACAGCTAAAAATATATATAGAAAAAAAATTAGCCGGGCATGGTGGCGCATGCCTGTAGTCCCAGCTGCTTGGGAGGCTGAGGCAGAAGGATTGCTTAAGCCCAGGAGCTTGCAGTTGCTGTGAGCTTAACGCCACGGCACTCTAGCCCGGGCAAGAGAGTAAGACTCCGTCTCAAAAAAAAAAAAAAAAGAAGATGCAAGATACATACAATACCTAGAAAAGGGCACAACTTTATTAATGTGAATACTCCCTTAAGTTAGGAGAGGAGAAAACAGAACTGATTTGGAACATAATTTAAAATTTTATAGAGAGCATCAAGGATTATCAGAAAGTAATGTTATGGTAGAAATAGAGAACCTGGCTCCAAAGTAAGGGAAGAAGTTAATCTTGAAAAAAAAACACATTAAGCATAAGCCTGTGTGGATGAAGCAGGTTGTAAAAATTTCAAAGCCCTATTTGGGACGTCTAGAATTTCAGATGGACTTGAGTTGAGAGACAGGTGCTCCAGGAACCCATCTGAAGTGCATAACACTCAGATGAGTCATCTGAAGAAGGAACACTGACTGTGGTGAATGCTTATACAGTACTGTGGAAAATGCTCATTAGACTTAGGACTTACTCCCTCCTCCTTTTCATCTGAGTTAAGGAAACGGAAAATGAATAAGTAAAGCTAGTGTTACCTTTGAGGAGTGGAGAATGGGAAGACTGGGTGGCTGAGTATTAATTGAGTGAGAAAGTATCTTTGTGTACAGAATGTTGAAAATGTACTGGAGAAGTTTAGTTTAATCAACGTTGACAAAATTGTGGCTTTCTAACTTTTTTGACTACAATCCCCAGTAAGAAATATATTTTACATTACAATACACACACACAAAACTGTTGTTTTTCTTTAATATTATTTGTAACCTGCTAAATTGGTTTCACATTTGATTATGAGGCATGCCCTACAGTTAGAAAAACTGCTTTACAGGGCTAAAGAGTATTTTGTAATTGTACTACCTTCAATATGTAAGCCATATCTCACAAATTGTAGGCAGTAAACAGGAAGACAATTATTAGTATGTCTCACTGTGAAGGAGATACAAAAGTAAAAGCTCAGTATCTCTATGGGGAGCTTTTTGTTCCAGTTGTGGGAAAATGTATACTCAAAAGATTAACAATACAACTTCAGTGTAGGCCCAGGTGGGCTTGAAAGGCCTTGTCACAGGAGCTGGCTTTGAAAGTGATAGGAGCAAGATAGTGGGAGGGCCCTGAGAAACAGCAAAGGACCAGGATTGGAGGAAGACTTAACTCTGTCAGCCTGGCAGGAATGAGGAACTCTGAACTTGAGTAAGACATTTAACCTTGCTCTGTTTAGCTTATCTTGTTTATAAGTTGGAGATCTTAATTAAGTTAAAATACTGCAGTATTCTTCCAGTGTTAGCCCTGGCTATTTGCTGTAGAGTCCCTTTGAATGCTTGTTAAAATTTACAGATTTCTGAGGTACACCATAGATCTTATAAGTTCAAAGTCTCTGGAACTGGGTCCAGGAAATCTGCATTTTTTAACAATCTCTGTTGGTGAATTCTTGCCTATTAGTTTGACAGTCAGTCACTAGAATAGGGCTATAAGATCTCTTAGTGGAGCCATGTATCATCTTATAATCCATCTTTTATTACTGCATCATTCTAATATACATTTTAGGATATACTTATTCTGATTCACGTGGATTTAGTGCTGTAAACTGCCACAGTTTCTTTGAAAGGACATTACATATTCTTTTAAGACATTTTGCTTAAATATAATTTTTACTTTCATCTTTTTATTTCACTATTTTTAGCTTTCTGTTAAGTTGTTTCAAATTTTGCTCCCGTTTTCAAAATTTGTTTCTAATTGTTTTTATTTGTAGAGTAGGTGGTGGTTAGGCTTTTGAAAATCTGTTTTTACTTCAACCTATTCATAAACATTTTTGGAAATTCTTTTATCAATTTGATTTTTATCCCCTAATAAAATCTTGCCATAGATCTTTTAGAGTATGAATTGCAGTTTACTCCCTTATTAAAAGTGAAGGGGAGGGTGCATTTTTCACTGGACTTAGTTCTTAGCATTTTTTGAAGTTACTGTTATATGTATTTTTCATGATACTTAGTTTGATGTGGGTATTACATAGGCACTCAGTAAATATTTTTTTGCTTGATTTTTAATCTGAATAATGATTTAGATGAATGTGAGATCTCAACTAGTCTATAACAGTTGTTGCTTTGAATTTCAACTAGAAGCACATAATCAGGATCGACTTCAAAGAAAATTCATTTTAGTGAACAAGCTATTTGTATATTAGTGTAGAAAGTTTCATAAAGATTTTCTGTAGTGTAATTGTCAATATTTCTTAGCTTAGGTAATAACCTTGCACAGTGCTTGGCACTCAAAAAATGATTACTGAAAGCATAAGGTGTCCCACCAAAGTATTTATACAGCTTACTCCTATTCTTCATGCCTGGTAAATAGCCATATGAGCCTCCTTTTTATTTTTACAGTAGAAGATGGCTGTTTGCCTCTTCTGGGTTTCATTTTGTGAGGTCCATTCTTCTGCAGCCAATAAATTACAGTCATGTGCTACATAATGATGTTTCAGTCAACAATGGACCTCATATATAATGGTGGCCCCCTAAGATAATACTTTCACTGTACCTTTTCTGTGATACACAAATACTTACCATTGTGTTACAGGTGCCTACAGTATTCAGAACAGTAACATGTTATACAGGTTTGTATAGCTATATACAAGAGGGAAGGCTATACCATATAACCTAGGTGTGTAGTAAGCTCCACTATCTAGGTTTTTGTAAGTATACTCTGTGATGTTTGTACAACGAAATCACCTAAAGACACGTTTCTCAGAGTGTATCTCCATCATTAAGTGATGCATTCTAATGGTATGCAGTGTCTTTTGTAGTCATTACTTCTATTCCAGTTTCAGTGCCACTGCTCTACTTTAGGACTTTTATTACCTTTTGCTTAGACTATTCTAACAACATCCTAACTGGTTTTCCTGCTTCCAGTGTCTTTGTTGCTAATCTTTTCCACCCACTCATGCCAGTTAAATCTTTTGAAGCCCAGTCCTGATCATGTTCACATCTTTTCAGTAGTTTCCCTACCACCTGTTGAATAAAATCCAAAGTCCATAATATGGCACTCAAGCTTCTTTGTTATCTAACCCTACCTTAAATTTGTTTCTCACCATTACCGCTAAGACAAGAAAAAATTCTGCTTAGCTAGATTTCTATCTCTTTGTTCCTATTATTTTCATCATTAAAAGACCCTTGTATCTTTGTACCAATTTCTACCTGTCTTTCAAGGTCCAGCTGCAGTGCTGCTTCAATTTTAAAGCCTTCTCTAGCTCCCCAGCTAGTTATGTGTTCTTTGTAACACCTACCATAATGTTCTATATTTAGCAGAAACTATGCAGTTGTTGTATTTTTAGATCAAAATGGTCTAATATCACCATTTTATGTGATTCTGTCTGTCATTCAGCAAGTAACTGACCATCTGCTCATTATCCATATTAGCATAGAGCATATTGCTAGTTGTTTATGCACATAGAAGGTACTTTATAAACAGCAATGGCAAGCCAGGTATGGTGGCTCACGCCTGTAATCCCAGCACTTTGGGAGGCCTAGGTGGGAGGATCACCTGAGGCCAAGAGTTCGAGACCAGCCTGGGCAACGGAGTGAGACCGTGTCTCTTTAAAAAAAAAAAAAAAAACATAATGGAACAGATCAATATAGTCAATTCTTATTTGTGGTAGCTCTGTAAAGTTGCCACAAACATTGAATTAGTACTGAACTAGCACTCTTAGGGAAAACGCAAGGTTAGGTTCCTCCAAGCCTCTGGTCACAGTATTTTCACCAGCCAATCAATACCTAGCCTGTTTTATGTGTGTTTCTGTTTCAAAACATTTTAAGTAACATAGTTAATTCATTAACATAGAACTCATTGCCAGCAGCAGTAGAACCATAGCTGAACAAAGCTTATTTAATGTGCATGTTTTCTCTGTAAGGTATATCACAGCCTTCTTAAACATAGGAACACTAGACAGCAGGCACTTCGATACTATAGTTGGGGGCTATTTTAAACAGCGAAATTACCAACAGAAAGCATAAAAATGCAGAGTATGTGACACTAAATTGACCTCAAAAAGGATACTTGTTTACAGTTATGAGAGCTCAAGTAAAAAGGTAGAGTGCTGTGTTGACCTCAGCTGGGAATGTACCTGTATGAGGACTCAAATTTTTTGCAGCTCTATGCATGTCCACAAATGACTGTGAAAGCTAAAGTATTGATTTTGATTCTAACAACATCCTAATAAATTTTAGCAGGCAAATTCACCAATACAGCATCCATTGATAATGGGGATCAACAGTGTATTAGTCCATATCTGTGTCTGGACCATTCCTCTCATCTCCAGATCGTCATGTCTAGGTGTATATTTGATTTCTCCAATTGGAAGTCTAACATTTATCTCAAACTTTTTTTTTTTTTTTTTTTTTTTTT
>CM052438.1:53831562-53851863 GCA_028533085.1 Varecia variegata | reverse complement strand
ACTCAAACAATCCTCCCGCCTCGGCCTCCCAGAGTGCTAGGATTACAGGCGTGAGCCACCACGCCCGGCCTATCTCAAACTTTTAACATTCCCAGAACAGAACTCATAATTCCCTGTCCTTTCCCAGTCTTCCCCATTTCTGACAATGGTAAGTTATTCCACCATCCGTTGAGTTATTCAAGCCAAAAATCTAAGAATCATCCTTGATGCTAACCTTTTTCTCACTTCCTGATATCTTCCTCACCTCATATCTAACCCATCAGTTTTATCTCCAAAATATATATTCAGTCTGACTATTCTCTTTCTTCTATCACCTTACCTCACCTGAACTTCAGCAGTAGCTTTCCCTTGACTGCCTCCAGTCCTTTTTCAGTGCCCTGGTAAGGAGTCTTTTATCAAAACAAATCACCATCTTGCCTAAAACCAACACTCCGGTAGCCCTTTGGTTTAAAATCTAAACCTTTTTCCATGGCCTTTGTGGTCCAGCACCTGCTTTTCTTTCTAAGCTGATTTTGAGTTAGTTTCTTTTCATTCGCTACTTCCAGCTACACTGATCTTTTTTCAGTTCTTGAAACTCTTTCACAACCCAGTGCCTTTACATGAGCTATTATTAATGCTTCTGGAACAACCTTCCCCCCACTATTCTCATCATCCATTAGCTCTCCTCTTAAAGTCACCTTCCCAAAAATCCACTCCTGATCATCCTATTTGAAATTGGCATCCTCTTTTGTTTTCTGTCAGCCTCATATATGTTTCCTTCATAACAGTATGGTTTGTAAATTATTTGTTTACATATCTATTTTTGTGGAACCTCCCCCTTACCCCCAGATTGTAAGCCAGTGGTAAACAGTGCCTGGCATATAAGGACTTTTGGTAATTATTTGTTGAACCAAATGCTGATTGAAGTGGCTAAAATGACATCTCATAGTTTAATTGGATAATCTGTTATTGAGCTAAATAAATTTGTCTCAATATATTCCCAGGAGAATTGTGGGTTTTTTTTTTTTAATTCTTAGGTAATGGTTTTGCTGGTAAGTAAATTATATCACTTAACGCCTGTAGGGTTTTCTTTTTACCTTTAAGTCACTATCTTTTTTAGTTTTAATTTTTAAAAGAATAATCATTTGATTTAAAAATGCCAAGAATTAGGTAAAACAAATATTTGTGATTTTACAAAAGAGGAATCTTGAGATTCAGAGATTAAGTGACTTATTCAAGGTCATAAACCAAAGATGTTTCAAAGGCTAAACATTATCCTAATATTCAGTCTAAGAACTGCCTGTTATTTCCACTGTACTTCTCTGGCTTCGATGGCATGTTCCAGGATATTAAATTGTATTCAAAGAACAAATCCAATTTTCCCAGTGAGTTATAACTTACTTTATTGCTTTTAAAATTTGCTTTTAGAGTCAGAAGTTTCTGATGAAAATTATAATGACCTTTACAAAAGCTCCAGAATTTTGGCCCCATTTGTTTGTTTATGTGACAGGACTTTTTCATCTTTTCATTTTACTCTGCTGGAGGCCTAGCATAAAAGACCTTTAATAGTTCTGTCAGAAAAGACCTTTAATAGTTGTGCTCATCTTAAATACTAAGAACAGCAATAAACCCTCTGAACATTCATTTTTGTTGTGCTTTGTCATTATTAACTAGTGCATTATTTCTCAAGGTTGCGAAAGCCTTGAAAGTATTTTTGAATTATTATTCAAGCAAAATCAAGAGATCTAAGTGAGGAATTGGTGTTATTTATATTTATAATTTACTTTGTTTTCTCTCCAGCTATGCTAGTAGTTTTCAGACTATTCCACGGAATGCCAGACTTCCAGAAGGCATCCATCAGTATCTAAGAAAGACATGGATATGTGTCAGCTGTATCACTTTTCCTTATCTCAGTACCCATCAGATATAAAATCTTGAAAACCAATGCTTGTATTTTTTCAGAAGTCATCTTTAGCATAATTTGGCCCTGTGACAGGTATTGTCACCTCCCCATCTCATAAAAGTAGCCCTGAGCATCCCTGATGTAGTCCACAAGGAGACAGTTTAGAATCCCCAAAAAGAGTTGAATTTTTGGCTAGTGTTTAGAAAGCACACAGACCTTCACCACTAAAGGAAATATCTCAGGAGATTATAGCAAGATTTTACAAATTTGAAGTATAGGTCATATTTGTAAGATTGGTCTCTCAGTTATTAAGAGTTTAAAATTGAGGTTGAACTTAAAAATAAGTAGGTAAATTATTAAATACAATGCTTGAAGCTGTAGTTTATGTGCATGGTTAATTTATATAGTTGATGTGTGCACAACATTTGGCAGGGAAAAAACACATTTTGTGCTTTAAAACAAACTGACAAGAAATTGTTCTATCTTGAATTTGTATCAGAACTCTTTACAACTAAAACAAAGAAATCGATCAAGAGTAGATCTTGTCCATTAAATGAGATAATGCATGTAACATACCTAGCAAGCACTTGGAAATTGTTAGTTATTGTTAGACTATCTTATGGTCTAACCTATCAGCTAAAGGTGATGCCTCTTTTGAATTTCCTAATGTCTTGCCTTTTACCTTTGTTATGGTGGACATAATATATATACTCATGCCTCTTGTATGCTAAGTATAACTGTCAGCCTGTAAAATTGAGACTCCAGTGAAGTAGTAACTTGTCCATGGTCACACATGTTTGGAATTTGAACCCTGGTCTCTCAGCTTGCCTTCAAAACCCATACTCTTGAGAGTATGAGGGCAAGTATACCTTTTGTCTTGTATCTTAGCATGTGCTATTGTATACCTGTCTCTCTTTGCTACGTTCTAAGCTTCTTAAGTGTGGGGAATTGAGCCTTACTTGCCTTTGTTTCAAAGTTCTAAGGGTTCCAAAGTGAGGGCATTGCTTGGGAATATAAAAAAAAAAAAAAAAAAGACAAAGTTCTAAGGGTTCTACGTATCACTCTACTATCTTTGCTTACTGAGCATTGAGGAATGAACACATGAGTGAATGTAATATTATGTAATTTCCTTAGAAAACAGCAATTTTTTAAAAAAGAAAGATAACATTGCAGTGCTATCTCTAGTGTGAGCCTGGACTATTTTTAGCCTCTGAGAGGATATATTTACTTACCATTTGTGATCCATTAATTTTTCAGAGGAGTTAGTGTCTGGAGCATTGGGCCTGACGGATGCATGTCCAGGCCCTTTTGACCACCAGGACTTAATGTTTATTTTGAGCTTGCTGGTATGAAAAATGACCCAAATGCTTAAACATGGGGATAGAAGGTATGGGCCATCATAATTTTGGAGAGGAAAGGATATTAGAAGAGAAGAAAATGTTTCTTGAGGCCGGGCGCAGTGGCTCACGCCTGTAATCCTAGCACTCTGGGAGGCCGAGGTGGGCGGATCGTTTGAGCTCAGGAGTTCAAGACCAGCCTGAGCAAGAGCAAGACCCCGTCTCTACTAAAAATAGAAAGAAATTATACAGACAGCTAAAAATATACATAGAAAAATTAGCCGGGCATGGTGGCATATGCCTGTAGTCCCAGCTACTTGGGAGGCTGAGGCAGGAGGATCACTTGAGCCCAGGAGTTTGAGGTTGCTGTGAGCTAGGCTGATGCTACAGCACTCACTCTAGCCTGGGCAACAGAGTGAGACTCTGTCTCAAAAAAAAAAAAGTTTCTTGAGCAAGTATGCTTTCTCATTTGGTGTAATTCTAACAAGAAACCTGTAAGGCAAGTACATATTTTTCTCATATTTTCAATTGATGAAATTGAAGGTTAAGTCAAGAAAAATGCTTAAAATGATAGTGATTAAATTTCGAAGTTGGCCCTTAATCCCAGGCTCGTCCGACTCTAAAACCCATCGCCTTTTCATATATATTTTTTGGTAGTTGGTAGACTGCCCTTCTATATTCTAAACCTAAGAAGTTTCCAAGTAATTTTAAGTCATGATCTTTACATTTTGTGTCTAGAAAAATAAATTTATGTAACTAAGTGAAAATAGGGTTCTAAATGATTTCATTTTAGAAGTCAGCGTTAAGTCTTATGTTTGCTAACCTCAGATACAGATTCTTTTGCAAGTCAGTTTAACAAGACTACTCAGACGAAGTAGAAATATATTATTAACCATACCTTCTTATTGTGAACTTTAAGATTCCCTGAGAGCAGTTTCCTTTCATATGTCTGTTTACAAAGTCCCTATCCCAGTGCCTGATACTCGAATACTTAATAAATAAATGCTTATGGAATTAATAAGTTTAAGATTGATTAACATGAACCATTTTATTTTCCTGAAATCAAGAATCATAACATAAGCTCCTGCTCTCCTAATACTATGACCCCCTCTTCCATTCCATTCTCCTCTGATGTTTAGGTGTCCTCGTTCTGGTTTACTACCACCCCTGCCAACACACACACACACACAATTCTTTCGTGCATTCGTTTTAAAAAAGGATCCAGGTAGGGGTTGAAGGGAGTTATAATAATAAGGTAAACATAGCAATAACTACAAGGAATTTATCCATATAAATAAAATGATTATATCATTTTTCTATTACTGGTTGACTTTCACCAAATTTGAAGGACATCTTTGGTCTAACGTAAGATACAAATTGTATGCGATAAGTTTGATTGGTTCTGGAGAGGAAGAACTCAAAGTTCTCCAGAGAATTTTAGGATAGGGTACAATGGGAGGCCCATATAATTGCTAATCTGTATAAATCCACCTTATATATTAAAGTTGTATGATCAGAGAAAATAAAACTTTCATATAAAATCCATATTGACAGTCACAAAGGTAAACACATTGGATTTGAAGTGTTGGTTTGCATTTAGTTGCTTTTCATGTGAGCAAATCTATATAATCTCCCATTTAAGAATTAGCTAATTTATATATGGTTAATGATTTTCCAGGACAAGGCCTTCTTGACAAAATAGTGGCAGAATACAAGGACTGATTTGTGCTGCTGTGTGAAGGAGAGCTGCTATAGTATATTCTTTTTTCCTGCTACCCAAGAATTCTGTTGACTTTACTCTTGGGATAGAAGGCTTTTTGTTTCATGGTATCAGTCATGTGTGGGGAGTTGTTGATGACTCTGGAATCTAGTAGTGATGAGAGCTATATAAATCCCAAGAGTTAGTGGAAAATTTGTTGATCTGCATAGGCCAGAGAGAACAGCTGCAGTTATAGCCATTACATAGGTTGATGTTGCATAGAGGGAACTGAAATTGGCGCAGGTGAAGGCACATGTGCACTTTTGGCTTGCTAATCAGTTCAGAGCCTGTAGAAATGGAAACTGAGTGTTCCTGAATCTATGAGAGTGCTGTTGGTCACTGACTAAGGACTTCAGAATTTGTATTTGTTGGAAAGGAAAGATTGTTTCATCTTTCGTTTAGGAGGCTACATCAATAGTGTTTGCAGTTGGTCTCAAATAAATGGCATTGAGCTTTTTGGCAAGTTTTTAAGACAGTTTTTGACAGTTTTCTCATCTTTTAGCATTTAGTAAATAAATGATTCAGTGTATTCATTTATATGAGTAAAATGGAAGTGGTATATAAGTGACTATGATGATGGCCAGGCGAGGTGGCTCACGCCTGTAATCCTAGCACTCTAGAGGCTAAGGTGGGAGGATTGCTTTAGCTCAGGAGTTTGAGACTAGCCTGACCAAAAGTGAGACCCCGTCTCTACCAAAAAGAAAGGGAATAAAAACTTAGCTGGGCATTGCAGTGTGCAGCTGTAGTCCCAGCTACCCAGGAGGCTGAGGCAGAAGGATCACTGGAGCCCAGGGGTTGGAGGTTGCAGTGAGCTACAATGACACCACTGCACTCTACCCAGGGAGACAGAGTGAGACTCTGTCTCAACAAAAGCAAACAAGGCAACTGAACACCCCTCTCCACCACCCCCAACCCCTTCATATAAAAAAAAAAAGTGACTATGGTGGAGTTTCCCAACTCACTCCATTGGCCTTGTGAGTTGCCAATGGAAGAGATGGAAAACTGTGTAATTAAAGCTGTGAAATTAGTCAGTTAAGTGTAAGGCTTTCATGGAATGGTGAGGCTAACCCCAAGAAATCAGAAAAGGTAAGTTTGACTAGGAAGGATGGTATGAACTAAGAAGTAACATGAGAATAGACCAATAAGTAGATGATGATATTAGAAAGTAGGATTAAACAAAGTTTTATACTCCTGATGTGTAGGAATATGTTCTGAAGTTTCTTACCTTTCTCCATGTACTACCTCCCTCTTCCGTCCTCCCACCATATACATACATACATATACAGAGAGATTAGAAAAGGCAACATTAAAAAGGCAAAACTGCACAGAGGAAAGAACCAATTCAAGAGTGAGGAAACCTGATTTTGGCATTAGCTGTGTGACTTTAACAAATTGCTTAAGACCCAGCAGATTAAATTTGGATTAATTAGGAATTTAAGCAGCTAAAAGACAGCTTTTGTTTTGATTTTCTGCCACAAATCTTTGGAAAGCCTACAAATTGGATTTTAGAATATAAATGGCCTCCTTTTCTGTGTGTCCCTGATCATTTTTAACAAATGCAGGTAAAGTCACATTATAGAAACTTTAAACATTCATATTGTTTTCTTGAGTATAGCTCTGCTATAATGAGTAAGTAGTCTGGTAGAAGACTGTTGTGCAAGAACTAAAATATAAAGCCATTTGGAACTGTTATAATAATATATTGGTTTGCTAACTTTATTGAATTTGAGGGGAATGCAATTGGAAAGAAGTGGTAGAATTTAGAAAGGTTAGAATACAGATACCTAGGCTCCATTCTTAAAACTCTTCAATCTATATACATTTCTGATGATGAAGCATAGAAATAATTATTTAAAAAGAAAAAAAAAGATTCTGATTAAAAGCCAGATTTGGGAATCACAGATTTGACTCTGCTCGCAGACACCTCTATCATTTTATTTTAGGAATATTAGGAAAGCTGAGATAGTCTTTTTAGGCTGTGGCAGTGGGTTGGAAAAGATTCTTAATCCCAGAACAGTAGAGTCATTAAATTATAGAATTAGAGGGGACATTAGAGATATTTAACATTCATTTGTTTGTATACTATCTATGGCTGCTTTTGTGCTACAATGGAGAAGTTTTACATAGTTGCAACAGAAGTTAAATGGCTCACAAAACCTAAGATATTTTATATCTGACCCTGTACAGAAAAATTTTGCTTTTGAATAGATTATACCTATCATTTTATAAATGTAATAATAAGAGTCAAAGATAATGAGTACAATGTTCTGAGATTACAAAGCTAATTGGTGGTCAAAGTGCAAATACAGGTTAGTTCTCCTTTTAACTGCCACCGTTCCATTATTTTTGTTAGAGGGACTGATAGATACGTGGATGAGATTAGAAAATTTGTGACACAGAATTTTGTTTATGAGTATACTATGTTTATATTCCAAAACAGTGTTACTGGGGACAATAATCCACAAGTCTTAGATAACATTGCTGGACAAAACCCTTTTTAATTTAGGTCAGGTGGTAGATTTTGGTTGTAGCATATACTGTTTCCTGAATATAAATCTTTAGTTTGATCTGCTAAGCATTTTGTGATAACATGATGCTTTTTGTTGCCTGTGCAGCCAAATGGACGGACTGTTGAAGTGGCTGAGGGTGAAGTCCGAACTCCTCAAAGTGTAACAGCAAAGCAGCCACCAGAGATAGACAAGAAAAATGAAAAGGTAAGTTTGGGAGCATATGAAATTGTATGCAAGGTTCTTAATAAAGAGAGTGACATATAAAAATGATGCTTTCCTGTTGTGTAAGCTTGTATGTCTATCCATCATGTAAGGGAAACTGAAAATCTGAATTAATCATAGTGGATGGTTGGTGAAAGTTTAACTAGGTTATTTTTTAGTTTTTGTTTTTTTAAAGCAAAGATTTATTGCCAAATATTTTAAACATCATTGTGGCATTATTAAATATTCATAATGCCAAAAACAATTTATTCACAACTTGAACATCTTTTGTATGAGTAAGGTTCCAGATACGTCTGATTCAAAAACAGAATTGTGGAATTGTGTTACCTTTGTTAATAGTGCACCTCTACCATAAAAAGCTTAGCAAAATTGTCCAGTGGTAATTAGTATTAAAATAGATTTCTGTTGTATTGGAGATACAATCATTTACTTATTACAGTTTGACTTTAACAAAAGAAGTGTTCTGCACTTGGGTCATTATTAAAAAGCGTGGTTATGCGCTTTGGTTTGGATGTAAAGTTTTCCAAATAGGACAATATATCATAACCCAAAAGTAGTACATTCTTGGGATTTTATTCATTTTCCAGTTGCTGGTGTTAGAACTGACCCATTTTTACTTAGTGTAGTTGGGAAATAGGAAAAATAAATAAACTTAACAGTGGTTCCTTCTACTGTGAGAGTGACTTTTCATTCAGTTCCTTTATGTACATTGAATCTCCTCCCCCCCCACCCCACCTTTTTTTTTGTTTGTTTTTTACTCTGCATGTATAACCCTTTTTCAGGATACACTAAAAACAAACAAAAAAAGTCACTGGTAGGTAAGTGATTTCTAGGAGCCAGGGTTCAGCAGTTCCAGCCTCATGGAATAGTGGTATGAAATGATCACTGCAGTTTCTTAATGCTTCCAATTTCAAAGTGTCTTGAAAAAATTGGTGAAATCACTTCTCCCCCTGTAACCCAGTGAAACTGATCTAGAGCCAGGACAGCTACAAGACAGCTCGAAATGAAAGGTAGTTTTGGAAAGAATTAAATTTATGTTTGACTTTGCCTTTGACAAAAAAGTAAATAGTAAATGACTTTCATTAACAAATAAGCATATAATTTAAGGATTGTGAGTTTACAGAGTGAATAGTTGATATGCCTAATATGGATTTACACATCTCACACGTACTGTTTTCTTGTTCCTGGGCTTTCTATTAGTGAACAATTTATACTTATTTATACCTGCTTCCACTCCCTGAATTATCCTGAAAAATTTGCAGTTGGGATAATTAAGGAACTACCATTAAGCTCTTATTGCTTAATCATATATAGATTGAGTGTAGCAGGGTGTAAAATTGCAGTTTAAAGTTTATAATCATCATTCTGAAATTTCTTATGGTAGGAAATAATTATAATAAGTATAATACAACAGGCACCATGCAAGGTGAGGTATGTGGGGGTGTGTGAATATATTTACAAATCTAGTAGGGAAAACTTACTGAGCACTTACTACTTGTACTTTTAAGACTTTGTAGACATTATAAAAAATAATTTGTGACATTACTTATCCTCACAAGAGCTCTGAGATAGTAGTATTATACCCATCTTACAAGTGAGAAACCTGAGGCTTACCTTAAAGTATGTATAGTCAGTTCTAACCCAAACCCATCTAACTTTAAAGTCTGTACTTTGTACTGCCCTAAATTATTTCTAATCCTCTCAGAAACATTGCCAGGCAGATAGCAATAGCCCCATTTTATAGATAAGGGCTTTGAAGCCTAGAAGGATTTTGTGATTTCATTAATTTCATACAGTTCTGAGCCAGCTTATTCTGACACCATAGCCCCATGATCTTTTTATCACTTGACAACCTTTCAGTTGCTGTTGCTTTTTCAGTACAAAATTTCTACCTTTGGTAGAAATTCTACCTATTTGATTTGACTTTTTGAATGATGATAAATGCTATAATTTATGGCTGGTGTTTCTTTTTTGCCATCCTGCATTTTGAATTTGTTTTTTAACTTGGTTAAGTCTAAGTAACTCTCCTTTTAGTTAATTTTGTATGTTATTGCACTGTGTGTTTTTGTGTATTGTAAATAGGTGGGTTTTTTAAGACTTTTTATTACCTGTCTTTTTAAAGAAAAATATCTTAGATCTACTTAGGTACTTTAATATACATTATCATATGTTTTCCTCTCAGAGCCACATCTTAGGCACTTTGAGAAGTACGATTTTTGTCCATAGAGTAATTGTACTCTAAGCTGTGATATTGATTACCTTGCTCTATCACTGGAGTAAGACTTATAGATAAAACTTGTCTAGAAACTGTATATGACAAGAGCTATAGATCCTAGGTCTATAAAGCAGGTTAAACTACCGTAGTCTTCTAGGCCTTTATTTGGGTACTAAGGTCAGTGCTTCATTGATTTTAGTCTCTAGTAGAGTACACATAGGACCATTAGTGAGGCTGAATGCTCTGTGCTAATAGATGCTAAAGGGAATAAAGAGAAATGTAAAATGTACTTAACCCTCAGAGAGATTACAGTGTAGTTAAGGAAAGGCAAGCAAAGAGAAGTTATCTAGTAACGTAAGGCATTAAGTACCAGATATTTGTAGGAGAAAGGTTATCCTACTTGGGTAGCCAGAAAAGACTGACTTAATTGGGCTCTTAAGGATGGGAATGGTATTTCTGTAAGTAGAAGTAGGTAGGCCTGTTTTGGAAGAGAAGAGAAACAAATGGACGTACTCAGACATATTCAATAGAAAGCTCTAGGATGTGAGGGCGATCTGGCTGCGACATCTGTCACCCCATTGATCGCCAGGGTTGATTCGGCTGATCTGGCTGGCTAGGCGGGTGTCCCCTTCCTCCCTCACCGCTCCATGTGCGTCCCTCCCGAAGCTGCGCGCTCGGTCGAAGAGGACGACCTTCCCCTTCCCCGATAGAGGAGGACCGTTCTTCGGTCAAGGGTATACGAGTAGCTGCGCTCCCCTGCTAGAACCTCCAAACAAGCTTTCAATAGAAAGCTCTAGACAAATTTGACTGTGAAGGTGAGGTAGGAATATGATAAAAACTTAGATACGTTCAGCTGGCAGCAACATTTATTAATATTCATTCATTCATTTATTAATGAATCAGTTTTGCATCTCTGATTATAAGTGTCTAAATTCAGGTAGAAATGTAAAGATTGCTAGTAAGAGAAACAACAGAACCAAAATGTATAAATTTGGTCACTACCAGGTTTTTAGGATAAAGTCAGTGATATCCACTGAAACCCTGATATCATTCATTACAAATATTAATAAGGTCTTACATTTTTATGATCCTACGCAATGTACAAAATATTTTCACATCTCTTAATACTGATGAACAACTCTGGGGCAATATTATTATTTCTTTTATATAGCTCAATAAAGAGTTTAGTGGATTGCCCAAGATCACATAGCTGATAAGTAATGTTCCTTCAGTTTTTCTAAGGCAACAGTTTTCAAAGTGTGGCCCTTGAACCCCTGGGAAGGAGCCCCAGGTACCCTTTCATTGAGTCCTTGTAGATAGAACTATTTTCATAATAATTAAGACATTATTTGCCTTTTCCACAGTGTTGATGATTGTACTGATGGTGCAGAAGCAATAGTTGGTTACCAGCACTCATTGTATTCTTAACTGCCATCCATTCACAGTAAAAAAAAAAAAACTAGTTTCACTAGAGTGTCCTTGATGAAGCAGTAAAAATTATTATTTTTATTAGTCACAATTCTTGAATACATGCTTTTTAGTTATCCTATATAATGAAAGGGAATATATGCATAAAGTATACTACATACTGAAGAACGATGGTTGTCTTGAGGAAAAACAGTTGTGCAGTGACTTATATGCTGAACTATCCACTTATTTCATGTTCTCCATTTTTAGTTGAAAGAACAACTCAGACAAGTCATGGTTATTCAGACTTGGGTATTTGCAGACATTTTCTCAAAAATAAACAAGATGATCCTGTCACTTAAAGGAAACTGATAGTATTTGCTGCAAATGATAAAATGATTTGTTGCCAAGTGAAGATTAGAAATTTGAAAAATTTGTATGCACAACCATGAACTAAGAATTTCTGATGACATCAGTTGTGATATTAACAAATGTGATTTTTTTTTTAAAAAACTGTATAATGTTTTAAATTTTGGAAGCTCTGTTTTTAACTTAGTAAACCAATATTTTTCAATTGACCAATGCTTGCGTGTTACGAAATCATGAATAAAAGATTCGTTCAAAGTATAAGGTAAACCAATGGATTTTAATGTAATAGAGTATGAAAAGTTCACTGATGCAGTTTCAGATTCCACATTGCAACAACTTTTAAAAAACTACTACTTGATGAGTTTTAGTGTACTATTTTTTCCTTCCTCTGTCTAAAACTCTTTATGTTTTCCTATTGCTCTTAGAAAATACTCCACAACCTTAAACATGACCTAAAAGCCCTGGCTGTGGCACCAGTCTCATCTCCTATTTCTTAACCTCTCTAAGCTCCAGCCATGTTGGTTTTCTCTCCTTTTTGTTAAACAGCTAAGATACGTAGTAAAATTCACTTGTTTTTAGTGTACAAGTTTAGTGTTTTTGTAGAGTTGTACAGCTATCACCATAATCTAATTTTATTAATAGAATATTTTCCTCACCCCAAAAAAATCTTGTACCCATTTTCCCCTCTCCCTGACTCATCCCCAGTCCCCAGCAGCTACTAGTCTCTGGTGTAATATCAAAGAAGATTACCTGCAAGTATCTGGAGAAGCTGTTAAAATACTCCTCCCTTTTCCAATTGCATATCTATGTGTATGTACCCTGATTTTCTTCTTGTGCTTCAGTCAAAACAATGAATCACAATAAATTGAATGCAAAAACAGATGTGTGAATCCAGCTATCTTAAGCTAGACATTAAAGGTATTCGCAAAATGTAAAATAGTCTGAAAGAGCATCCTGTGACCAAGATGTTTGAGAATTGCTGCTCTAGGAATGATCAATGTCTAGAAGGCCGAAAATGAAATAATTCTGAGACAACATACATTTACACAAGCATAAGCTGGAGCAACTCTTAGCAAAATAGAATACTGCATGCCCAGCAAGCTTACATACATTTGTGTTTTACCCTCCATAATACATCTTAGAAACTACAATTTAAAACCAGTGGTTGACAAACCATGGCCAAATCTGGTGTTCTTCCTGTTTGTGTAAATAAAGTTTTATTGGAACACAACCACACTTTGCTTTTTTATTTATTGTCAACGGCTGCTTTGACACTACAACCGCAGAGTTGGGTAGTTGCAACAGAGGCAAGGCTTTATGTTCTACAAAGTCCTAAAATATTTACTATCTAGACTTGTTTGTTTGTTTGTTTTGGCTGAACCCCTGGTTTAAATTCCCATTGTAGTCTTTTGGATTCATCAAATGTTTTATCTGAAGTGCTTTGATGTGGTCTGATTCTGAGTCTTGGACTATTGACCTTTTGGGTTCCCTTCTGGCACAGTTTGTAGCTTCATTGATTTCCTCGGTTTCCACCCAAGGAATTAGTTTTCAAGGTTTTCCTTAAGGTAAACAAAACTGGTAAAAAGAGAAAATATCTTACCAGGGAAACTTCATTTCTGCTTTTATGTCTAAACTCCAAACAAATGGTAGAACAGAGATCAAAACCAGGACTTCTGCCTCCAGTTCATCCTATTTCCACTATATAATGGTTTTACCAGACAGGGAGTGGAAAGAGGGGATTGAAACACAGTGAAATGGTGAATTTGGCTTATATTTGCTAAGATAGAGGTGAGAATGGGATGGCAAAGTGAAATTAATATTTTAGCCTATTGGAAATCTTCAGACCCAATCTGGGAAGAGTTCATGACTAGATAAAAGGAGTTCTTAAGAAAGGTTTCTTGTAAATTTTTTAAGACTGAATTGACAGCCATGTTGTTCGTACAGTGTACCATGCCTTAAGAGTCTACACCAGACATATTTAAATAGTTTAATAACTTGGATTATGAATCAAGTATAGAAATATAATAGCTGAGAGGTTTTATTTGAGTGAGAGTTAGATAAACAGAGCTATATGTAATGCAGTCTAATTTTAGTCTCTTTCATTGGTTAGCCAAATATTAATTGGATACTTTCTGTGTGCAAGGTACATATAAAAATTTTTTTTTTTTTTTTACTAAAATGATTTAGTAAGATAACAAGCCAGGCATGGTAGTGCACACCTGTGGTCCTGACTACTCAAGAGGCTGAGGCAGGAGGATTGTTGGTTGGGTTTTTTTTTTCCTACTCCTCACCTGGCTCCAGGAGTATTGTTTGAGCCCAGGAGTTGGAGGTTGCAGTGAGCCATGATCATGCCACTGCACTCCAGCCTGGGCAACAGAGTGAGATCCTGTCTCCAAAAAAAGAAAAAAAAACAAAAGAACTCTTACCAGCCACATCATGAGGTAATGATGATTTAACCAGATGTCATACATTCGTCCAAAAAAATTAAAATCATCAATTATTGAAATAGGAATATATTTTTCTTTCTTTTGTTTTTTCAGCTTAAGTAATAAAAATTTGTTGCGAATTCCTGGGTTGGTGGTTATCTCCTCTCAACCTGGAGGGTGGGAACAACATTAGGAAATCACTGAGAAATAACACACTGTCTCAGCACCCCTGGACAACACAAAGGAGGAAAGTTGTTCCCCAGAAAAAGGGCTGGTCACTATGTTGCTCAGCCTGGTCTTAAACTCCTGGCCTCAACTGATCCTCTCACCTTGGCCTCCCAGGTGAGAAACCTGCAGGGATTACAGGTGTGAGCTACTGCACCTGGCCTTTGTTCTACTTTTGGTAAGAAACCTTGCCCAATTACACTGTGCCTCGAATTTTAGCTAATAATAATCTAAATCTATCCCAATTTAGCAAGATATCTAAACATTTACAGTGTGAAGGCTGACCTTAACAGTTTTTTTGAGATGTTTGTTTATGCATTATTCTATATAATAGAACTTTACTAAATATATTTATAAGTACTTAGATTAGATGCTTCTCTTGAGGTTTCTAGTTTAAAGAAAGACAGACATATTATGGGGAAATAGTTGTTGTTTCTGGCCGGGTGTGGGGCGCAGTGGCTCACGCCTGTAATCCTAGCACTCTGGGAGGCCGAGGCGGGCGGATTGCTCGAGGTCAGGAGTTTGAAACCAGAAAGAGCGAGACCCCACCTCTACTAAAAATAGAAAAATTAGCCGGGTGTGGTGGTGTGCCCCTGTAGTCCCAGCTACTCGGGAGGCTGAGGCAGGAAGGAGGATCACTTGAGCCCAGTAGTTTGAGGTTGTTGTGAACTAGGCTGACACCATGGCACTCTAGCCCAGGTGACAGAGCAAGACTCCATCTCAAAAAAAAAGAAAAGAAAAGAAAACTATGATGACAGAAGTGGGAAAGCCAGATTATAAATTGGAAGGCCAAACCTTCAAATTACAGTAAGGGCCAGGGTGGTAATCATCATCCTTTATTCTACAAAGAGGATTCATTGATTACATGGTAGCAAAAGTGAACCATACTTTTTTTTTTTTTTTTTTTTGTTACTAAAAATGAAGTATTCCAAATCTGTTGATCTTTTTTATACTGACAAATGGTTGTCTGCTTAGCAGGTACTTTTAGGAAAAGTTAATACATAAGCTGTCCTTTCAAGGTTAAGGAATGTTTATTTAACAAAGTGTCAGCAAATAGCTGGTTTTTGAAAGAAACTCATGCAATGAAGAATGTAATCTGGAAAATTTATATCATTGTGTGATTTTGTTATTAAAAATCATTTTAGGGTGGGGGAGGGGACGGGTGTTTACCTACATGATGAGTGCGATGTGCACTCTTGGGGGAATGGACACCCTTGAGGCTTGGTCTCGGGGCGTTGGGAGGGGCATGGGCAATATACTTAACCAGAACGGTTGTACCCCAATAATAAACTATAATAAATAAATAAAAAAAGAAAAAAAGAAAAAAAATCATTTTATATCAGATGTGAAAATTCTCATATCTGTATTGCTTGGGAACAGTTTTCTAACAGAATGATAGCCTAACTGCCCAAATTCTGGAGCATGAGTACATGGGATTCAATTCCAACTCTGACATTTCCTGATTATGTGATCTTGGTGTTGGTTAGTAATCACTTATGCCTCCCTTTTCTCATCTGCAAAGTGGTGACAGTAACATCTACCTAGGGTTATTCTGAGAATTTAAATGGGTTAATTAGAAAAAGCTATATAAGTAATAGCTATAAACCAGATTTAAAAATTTTTACTGAATCTATTTGTTAGAAATTACAAAGAAAAATAGAACCTTTTGATTCACTTGGAAAAAATAGCATATTGATGTTAAGGAAGATTAAAATTTATTAGCAGAATTTCCACAAAAAGCTTTGCATACTTAGAGAATGAAATTGAAAAATCAGTGTCATGATTAGTAAGCACAGTCAGTGATGTATGTCGTGCATTTGGGTCGTCTTATGTTTTTCAGCTAATAGTGCTTGATACCAAGTATTTGAATGAATGAATGAATGAATTTAGAAGATGTTAAAAAGTAATGAAGCAGGCCGGGCGCGGTGGCTCATGCCTGTAATCCTAGCACTCTGGGAGACCAAAGTGGGTGGATCGCTCGAGGTCAGGAGTTCGAGACCAGCCTGAGCAAGAGTGAGACCCTGTCTCTACTAAAAATAGAAAGAAATTATCTGGCCAACTAAAAATATGTATATAAAAAATTAGCCAGGCATGGTGGCGCATGCCTGTAGTCCCAGCTACTTGGGAGGCTGAGGCTGAGGCAGGAGGATCGCTTGAGCCCAGGAGTTTGAGGTTGCTGTGAGCTAGGCTGACGCCATGGCACTCACTCTAGCCCGGGCAACAGAGCGAGACTCTGTCTCAAAAGAAAAAAAATTTAAAAAAAAAGTAATGAAGCATATTCATGCATATTACTCTCACTAAAAATAGTTATATTTTACAAATGTGTACACTGTCAGTATATTAGAATATGTATAAATTTATAAGTAAACATTTTCAAATATATGCTCAATTTTTTCCCATGGAAGTGTAAAAACAACAAACTTGTTTAACCCATTGTTTAAAGAGTGAATAACAAACCTCTTTATCTGGCATACTTAGGGATTTAAGTGAGTTACCATATATTCCATGAATGTATTAGCGGTTGGGTATTGTCACTGCTTACTTATATATTTTGAATAACTCCTAGTGAGATTTTAGAATTTTCTGAACTTCATATTCATCATAATTTCCTAAGAAATTATCAATCCATCTTATTTAGTGTATATTCTTTAGCAGTTTTAGAAAGTAGTGATAGTGGATCTAATGATTATTTATCAAAGCTTTTTCATTGTCTAGATTTATTATATTTGTTTATTTAAAGGCAGGCTCTCTCTCTCTCTGTTGCCCAGGCTGGAGTGCAGTGAGGCAATCATAGCTCACTGTAGCCTCTAGCTCCTGGGCTCAAGCAGTCCTCCCACCTCAGCCTCCCAAGTATCTGGCACTACAGGAGTACACCTAATTTTTTTATTTTTTTCACAGATGGAGGTCTCACTATGTTGCCCAGGCTGGTCTCAAACTCCTGGCCTCAAGTGATCCTCCCACCTCATCCTCCCAAAGTACTTATAGACATGATTATAGTCATGAGCCACCAAGCCTAGCCACCCCTACTAATTTCTAATGCTAAAGAGACTTCCTCAAGAGCAGATTTCTTCATCTTTGTGTATCAGTACTGAGCGTGAAGTATTGGCAGTCCCCAGGTTACGGATGACCAGAATTATTACGATGTTCCGTACTTAAAAACGGACTCCCAAGGCTCCCCATAAGGATAATTTGTAATTAAATAATTAAATTAATAATTTGGGAGCTTGTTTCTTCCACACACGTAAACAAGCCTACATTGCATAAGCGGTCCGTTGGCGTGGGGTCTTTACACTAGTGACTAGTCCCAGTGCTTATATGGTCGCTTATGCACAGCATCACTTTCATCTTCTTGAGTTGATTTTGTGAGTCTTTGTTTACCCTTATGACCATGCCTCCAAAACAAAAGTCCACTGCAAGTCCAGGTGAGCCTGAAGCAAAGAAAAAAGTGATTAGAATGGAAACAAAGGTAGAAATAATTAAGCATTTGGAGAAAGGCCAGACACCATCATTCAGTGGGAAAGCATTAGGCTTCAATTGCTCAACTATTGGAACAATTATAAAGGATAAAGTGAGAATAATGGAACATGTGAAAGGCAGTGCTCCAAGGAAAGCATCAGTTATTACTAAGCAGTGTAGTGGATTAATTACTGAAAGGTTATTATTGATTTTATTAGAAGATCAAAATAAGCATGACATTTCTGTTAGCCTGGCGTTGATGCAACATTAGGTGAAGGTTAACCTTGAATTTCTCTTACCTCCTATCTAAATTTTTTGTATGAGTTTGTTTTTATGTTCTGTTCATTTGCAGTCAAATGCTCTACCACTGAGCTATACCCCCGCGCCTGTTCTGTTCATTTGAATTAAAAGAGAGCACAATGGTTTCTGTAACTTACTATAATACAGGGTGTTATTATTACAGTATTACATTATTATTAGCACATATGAACCATTATAGTATTGTTATTACTGTATGTGTACTATTCATCAGGGATCTGAGTTACATACAAATCTGACCTAAAGATGTTCTCAGGAACGTATCTCATCCATAACCTGGGGATGGCCTGTATTCAAATAAAGTAGAGAGTCTGGAGAATATAGTGAAATATCTCTTATTCTCTTGCTTTTGAGAAGTTTACATTAGTGTTAGAGAAACTATGAACACTTGCACACATGGATAGGTATAGCAGTACTGGAAGTGTCCCCAGGAAGTTTGTGACAAATGGCCAAGTCTGTGACAGTTTTAAATGTTTCAAGATGCTTGTATTTAAGAGAAAAGAAAGGGGGAAAGCAATAGTGATAAAACAATTGAGTACAGGCCTCAGTTTCCTTATCTGTAAAATGGGGATACCTACTTTAGTTAGTTCCTGTAGACCTCTGTTCAATATGATAGCCTCTTCCACGTATACATATTGAACACTTGAAATATGACTAGTCTGAATTGACATTGCTATTAAATGTAAGATACACATCATATTTCAAACTTAGTTTAACAACTTGTTCATACTATCTTATTAATAGTTTTTTAATATTGATTACATGTTGAAATGATAGCATTTTTAGATATGTTGTGTTAAATATATTATTAAAATTAATATCACCTGGCCGGCACAGTGGCTCACACCTGAAATCCTAGCACTCTGGGAGGCTGAGGCGGGCGGATCGCTCGAGGTCAGGAGTTCGAGACCAGCCTGAGCAAGAGGGAGACCCTGTCTCTACTAAAAATAGAAAAAATTAGCTGGGCATGGTGGCTTGTGCCTGTAGTCCCAGCTACTCCAGTGACTGAGGCAGGAGGAGGATCGCTTGAGCCCACGAGTTTGAGGTTACTGTGAGCTAGACTGACGCCACGGCACTCTAGCCCAGGCAACAGAGCAAGACTCTGTCCCAAAAAAAAAAAAAAAATTAATATCACCTATTTTAACTTTTAAAAATGTATCTACTAGAAAATTTTAAATTATATATGTGGTTTGCATTATATTTCTTTGGCTAGCAGTGCTCTAGACCAGGGATAACAAACTCTGATTTCCTAAATCCAGCCAGATGACTGTTTTTATAAATAAAATTTTATTGGAATATAGTCGAACCTGTTTGTTTATGTATTGTATATGGCTACTTTCATGCTACAGAGGCAGGATTGTGTGGTTGCTACAAAACCATATGGCCTACAAAGCCTAACATACTTCCTATTTGATCCTTTACAAAAGTTTGCTGCTCCTGCTCTAGACTATAATTGACAGATGTTCGATGTGTTGTCTTTACTGAAGAGTGGATACGATGGAAACATACAATAGATTAGTGATTGCCACAGGGGAAAAGAGAAGTGAGGAGTCATTGCTAATGGTTAGAGAGTTTCTTTGGGATAAAGAAAATAATGTTGATACTTGTGCAACTTCGAATATATTAAAAACCACTGAATTGTACACTTTAAAAGGGTGGATATCGTGGTATGTGGATGATATCTCAGTTTTTAAAAAGTGGATATGAGTCTGGTTTGTTAGATATAATAAAGCAATATGTATTAAACCTAGTACATGTTAATGATAATGAGAATATGCAAAGAAACAAATAAATGCAAATCAATTAGGAGCACAGTAAAAGAACTTTCAAAAATAGTGTTTTATATACTCCCTTGTTAAAAACAATTTGGGGCCGGGCGTGGTGGCTCACGCCTGTAATCCTAGCACTCTGGGAGGCCGAGGTGGGTGGATCGCTCAAGGTCAGGAGTTCGAGACCAGCCTGAGCAAGAGCGAGACCCCCGTCTCTACTAAAAATTAGAAATGATCTGGCCAACCAAAAATATATATAGAAAAAATTAGCCGGGCATGGTGGCGCATGCCTGTAGTCCCAGCTACTTGGGAGGCTGAGGCAGTAGGATCGCTTATAGCCCTGGAGTTTGAGGTTGCTGTGAGCTAGGCTGACGCCACGGCACTCACTCTAGCCCGGGCAACAAAG
>CM052438.1:53806254-53831462 GCA_028533085.1 Varecia variegata | reverse complement strand
GACAATTTTGAATCACCTTTAAGAGATCATGCCACTTGAAAATATTTATAAGTTGTTTATTGATAGGAAAAGCAATTAGCTGTCATTATTGCTTACTCATACAAAAGGCTTATAATTAAGATACAATCTCTTATTTAGTTGTAAACTTAACTTTAAGCTGAACATAGCTGATCTCAATAAATAGCTAAAATGAGTGAATACAAATTATAAATAAAAACACTATGTTATGAATGTTAATTCTCTTCTGTAAGCACTTACATAAATATAGAAATCATTGCTTTACAGAGTTCTTAGCAAGCTTTTGAAAAAAAATAATATTAGATGAAGGGAGTTGGAAAGTCTTTCCAAAATGTCTGTATCTTGTATATGTATAAGTATTTTATCTTCATTGAATTATTAAACATCGATATACAACTCCCAGGTATTTTTACATTGCTTTGAAACTGATAAACTATTACCTACTGTATCTAATTGACTCATTAATTTGTTATACATAGGTTGTATCAACTATCTGCTTTAGGTAATCCAAAAACCAATAATCGGTACATCATTTTCCTTCTGAACAGTGGCAATAGGTTTTAATTTTATTGCTCTGAAAATGCCATATTACAGTACCTTATTTATGATGTAACTTAGTATAACATGTCTAAGAGCACAGACTTTGGAGCCAGACAGACCTAGTTCCTAATTATAACTTAATTTACTAAATGTGACCCAAGACAGCCTTTTCATTAATAATATTTAACATCTGTAAGTTTCCATTTCGTCTCTAAAATGGGGACAGTACCATTTTTTTAAGGAATAAATAGAAAATGAGTGCAAATTAGCACATAGTAACCACTCAATAAATGGTGACTTTATATTATTATTGCCACTTAATATGTTGAGTTTTTTAAATCAAACATTAAATTTTTTTAGTTGTCAGCATCATACATTTCATTATGTATTTTCCTGACTCTTACCTTTTCAAAAACATAACGAAATATTAAGTAACATTCTATTTTACTTTCAGTCAAAGAAAAATAAGAAGAAATCAAAGTCAGATGCTAAAGCAGTGCAAAACAGTTCACGCCATGATGGAAAGGAAGTTGATGAAGGTACTTGAGCAAGGGAAAGGACTGTAGAAAAATTTTAATCCTTTTTTACCAAGGTGTATTATATAAAAGTTGCATTTGTTTCACTTAATTTTGTATCTAGCTCTTCTTTTTCATTACTGTAGATTTTAATGTACAGATCTGTGACATTGTTAGGAAACACTTTTGTTAAGGATCCAGTAGTGCTTTTTCTGAGGGAAACTGCCTTGTTGAAATGTAAGGTCACACTCAATATTTTGAGCAATTGAAAAGCCCCTCATCTTTGTTTCCCAGAAGTATGTTTTGGGTTTTTCCCCCATTATTCCTAAATATACCATTCCTGGAAGGCCAGGTATAAAATTCTTCATTAAGCCATTTATTAGTGATTATATAACACTCTCCTATCACTTCTCTCAGCAGGATAAAAGATACAAGATAACTTACATCTATCACTTTCTCTAAACCACAGAGGGAAGATTGATAAAAATTACTAGGATACATAATAGCAGTTTGTTGCCTAAAACATAATGGGATTAGAACAAATTTTTAGGGTAAATTAATATAATCACCACTCTTGGTTTTTAGCTTAATATCTAAATTTATCATGATATTTTATGTGCTCCACCCCATTTTTCCCCCCCAAAACTACAACTTTTTTGTCTTCCCCTTACTGAATAACATTTTTTTTCTGGGGCTATGTCAGGAGCCTGGGAAACTAAAATTAGTCACAGAGAGAAACGACAGCAGCGTAAACGTGATAAGGTGATGACTGATTCTGGTTCATTGGATTCAACTATCCCTGGGATAGAAAATACCATCACAGTTACCACCGAGCAACTTACAACTGCATCATTTCCTGTTGGTTCCAAGAAGAATAAAGGTATATTAGTGGAACATAAGAGTGGTACATCAAATCAAACTCCTTTTATTCAGATGTACAAAATATTATGTCAAAACCTGACTATTTTGAACTGCTAACATCATTGTGCTGATATACCCTTCTTCGTGAGAGTATTGTGAACCATGTATTGGTTTACCTAATACCAGCAGTGTTACTTGTTACATATTGCCTAATGAATGGCCTATTAAATTAAAATTTGCCTTTCTGCCTTGAGTCACATGAGAAAATGATGTTGCCTCTTTTCCTCGTGTGTATTGCTTTGCCCCAACTTTCTTGCATCTCCATTTCTTACAGTGGATAAGACATTTACTAAATGAAATAATTTATCATCATTCTGCATGTTGGACGCTTTCATTTAAAGATGAAATAAGCATGTTCTGGTTAGTGCAGGTTGTGTCTGGATTTCTTATCCCCCCCAGCTTTTTGAGAGTGCCACAGGTGTTTGATAAAGCTAGACCAGAATTTCAAAGATTATGAGCTAATGTTCTTCCTCCCAAGTATTTCAGATGTTCATACTATCCAATACTGATGGCTTCTTGGTACCTCTTTACATTGCCATCATTTTTATACTGGTGTCTGCAAAGTGATACTATTAAACTTGCCTCAAGGCATTGGCTTATCCTTCCTGCATCTTTTTGTTAATGGCTTTCCCACCTCCCCATCCCTCAGTTATTTCTGGATCTCACTTTCTTAGTCTTGTTACCTTTTACTGTTTTGCTTGATAACTTGGTGGAATTTATTGCCATGTTATAGCAATGTCTTCTACTGAATCCATTTTCACTGTCACATATTAGCTTTGCTTTAGTATTTTTGTTGGTGTTTCCTTTTCACTGTCTTGTGCATGCCTTCCATGCTAGCACAATCATATGTCATGCTGGTTTTTTCATATGTTGTGATCATTATGCTTTTTAGTGTCAGAGAAATAGTATTTTTTGTGTTATATATTTTCACCTTTTGCCATATTTTCTAAGTCCTGGTCCTAAATACTGGCAAAGTTCTTTCTTAAGTTGATGTGTTTGCTTCCAGGATTGTTGAAAAGGCAGCTGGTATTGTTGAGAGAGGTGGCAAAGTTGAATCCAATTACAGAGCCCAGTGCTCCAGTTCCTACTTAAAAGAATCGTGATAACTATTACAGAATAGCAAACTCTATCTGTACTTAGGAGTTTTCCGGGTTCTTTATTGGCATTTTAGTTGACTAAGAATATGGTAACTAGAGAACTCAGTTCCTTACAGACACGTGAAATATGTTGTAAAATTGACTTTTTTCCAGTGGGAGAATTTGGCACTTGAAGGAGCAATTTATTATAGATAATAAGTAAAAATTAATTTGTTATGTTACTCCTAATTTAATGTGCATAGTGGCCTATTTAGTATTAAATAAATTTTATTTCTATTTCAACCAGGTGATTCTCATCTAAATGTTCAAGTTAGCAACTTTAAGTCTGGAAAAGGCGATTCTACACTTCAGGGTGAGAGAAATTACATGTAACTTAAATTGAAGGCCCATCAAAATATAAAATTACATACATGTCTCTTTCCTCATATGAATGATGGAGAAGGAAAGAAAAAGTCTTAAAAATGATTTTTAATTACTAAAGTAACAATCATAGTCCAGGGATTTTGGAAAATAAAAGAAAATCACACCCACTTCTAACAGTCTTTGGTATGTTCTAGTCTTTTTCCCCCCATATATAAAAACATTATTTCAGCAATAGTTTATATGCAGTTTTGATTCTTGCTTATATCACTTAATCCAGTAGAGAAGAGAATCTTTGTTAAACATGGGTTTAATATAGGTATATGGGATAAAAGACTTTTTACTCTTACATATTAAGAAAAAGCCTAAGTTCCTATAATTTTTAAACTGCTTCCTTGGTACAGTATCAAATATTTCACAATAAATGGACTATAGTTTGAAGTTTTTTAGTGCTTCACAAATAGAAAATACATGTTATTTACTCATTTATAATAAAGATTGAATTAAATAGTGTATTGCTGACCTGAAAACAAAAGTGTTGTAGTAAAGCATAAATTCAGAAATGAAAAAAGCACTTTCTTGTTCAGGCTTGTTCAGTGCTTGTTCTTAGCACTGGTAGCTTCCTTTGTGCCCATGGTTCTTGATCCTGGCTACACATCACAATCATCTAGGAAGCTTTAAAAAAACAACACATACACACACACATGAAAAGAAACATGTATGCACACACACATACATACATACGTACTGATGCCTGGGTTCCACCACAGAGATTCTGATTTTAATTGGTCTGGGCTGAGGCTCCAGAGTCTCTTTTTAAGAAATTTCTCAGTTGATTTTAATGTGCAGCCAGGTTTTAGAATCACTGCCTTATACATAATATATGTAAACATTTAAGGAAAGAACATGCATCTAAGGAGAAGTCTTCATATTCTTAGTGGGTGAGTATTCTGAGTATTCCAGAATGTGTCATTTTTCTGTTTGCTCTATTGTACTTCCTTTGAGCAAGTCGTTCTGCTACTGAAAACTTCGCTAGTATATATGTTACCTTCAAACCTCTTATTAAATTTAAGGCATCTATGGTGATCATGTCACTTTAAAATGTATTTCTATCTTTAAAGCTCAAGGTATTTAAAGGACAGTAGGGGAAGTGAATGATAAATACAAGTTGAACAATCATAGAAATTTTAAAATATCCCACTTTTAACAAGAAGTCATGTACCTGTTTTTAATCTTTATTTTCTTTTCTTTAAGTTTCTTCAGGATTGAATGAAAACCTCACTGTCAATGGAGGAGGCTGGAATGAAAAGTCTATAAAACCCTCCTCACAGATCAGTGCAGGTGAGGAGAAGTGGAACTCTGTTTCACCTGCTTCTGCAGGCAAGAGGAAAACTGAGCCATCTGCTTGGAGTCAAGACACTGGAGATGCTAATTCAAATGGAAAAGACTGGGGAAGGAGTTGGAATGACCGTTCAATATTTTCTGACATTGGTAAGAACTGTTGGAAAAATTTAAGTTCATTTGAAATTGCTAATCTTGTACGTTTTTAATTTTCCAGGAAGAGAATACCTCATGAATAGAAAAATTAGTAATGTCATACAGAAATATATTATAGTAATAATTAACTTACCTTAGATCCTTTTCGTGGAGCAAAGTGGGAACTAAATAAGTAAATAACAATGTTTATCATCTACTCTTTACCTAGTGCTTTTACATACTTTATCGAATTTGATTATCAATGTAGCTAACTAGTATAATTGTGTATTCTTAGTGATGTGATACATGTAATGTGTGAACAGAGTTTTTGATTAATTTCAACAACTCTAATGAGTCTAAATAAAAATAGTAAATGGAAGTACAGTTTATAGCATTCATTCATAGAGTATTTTATAGTCTGCAAAGTGCCTATTTATAATTAAATTTTCCCCTGAATTTTAATGATAAAGAACAGTAGTTGAGAAGCTTATTCCTGTTGAGAGCCATCAAGTTAAAAGCAACTTAATTTTCAGGTGTGCGTGTATTATGGAAAAGAAATCCATGTTCAATGTGGAAAACTGCAGAAAAATAAAGAAAACCCCATTGTTACCATCGTACCACCCAGTGACAACCACTCTTAGTTCTTTATGGTCTTTTTTCCCCTTCTCTTGTATATAGTTTTGTTTTTGTTTTTTGTTTTTGGCATAACTCAAATTGGATATGCATTTTTATATTCCTTCCCCACCCCTTAACATTGTAACAAAACATTTTCCTCACTGTATTTTTATATATTGCCCGTATAATGTATAAGCATACCATAGTTCACTTAACTATTCACATATTATTGGAGAAATTATTTTTCTTTTTTTAAACCATTGTATATAATACTGCGTTGAATATATTTGTTTTTAGGACAGAGTCTTGGGAGTGTTACTGTATTAAAGGGAATATGGCTGTTTATAATGCTCTACTACATATTATTATCTAAGTACTTAAGAGAGTTGTTCTAATTTATACTCTCAGCATCAGTGTAAGTGTCCATTTATCATATGCTTACCAAGGTTGAGTTTTTTTTTTATTTAATCTTTTCTAATTTGATAAGCAAAAAAATACATAAATTATTTTGGTTAACTTTTAAAATCACTAATGAAATTGGATGTTTTTTCTATAATTTTCTTGATCATTTCTGTTTCTTGTATGAATTGTCTGTTCATGTTCTTTGCCCATTTGTCTAATGGCCTCTTACTGTATTTTTTTTTTGATCAAGTGATAATTTCTTGTGTGTTAAATATAGTTTTTTCTCTTGTGCTTATTGCAGATATTTTTGTTTATTTCTTTTAATTTAGGAGAATAGACACTAGAAAGTTTTTAGTGTTTAGTAGAAAAAACTGTTTCTTTCTTTGCTGTCAGCTTTTCCTATCACTTTTTTACTTATTTATTTATAGAGATGGGTCTTACTCTGTCACCCAGACTAGAGTGCAGTGGCACAATCATAGCTCATTGCAACCTCGAACTCCTGGGCTCAAGTGATCCTCCTGCTTCAACCTCCCAAATTGCTAAGACTACAGGGACGTGTCATCATGCCTGGGCTAATTTTTTTATTCTTTTGTAGAGACAGGGTCCTATTGTGTTGTCCAGACTGGTTCTGAACTCCTGGCCTTAAACAATCCTCCTTCCTCAGCCTCCCAGAGTGCTGGGATTACAGGTGTGAGCCACTGCACCTAGCTCCCTATCACGTTTTTAAAAGCTAACACCCTTAAGAATCAAACTCTAGATCATTTACTAGTATTGTTTTTAAGCTTAATCTCCAATCCTCCTGCCATGTCCAAAAATTGGGTAGAATTATCAAAATTTGTTTGAAAGAAACATTCCCTAAATTCCCATTCTCAGTTTTAGCAGAGAAGAAAGTAGGGTTTATGTGCTATAAAAGAAATGTTCAAGTTTTATGGAGTAATGTTAGGAACTGTGAACTTTTCGGATATTTGCAGTTTATTTATAAAAGCTATGTAGTGTTTCACAATTAGGACATACATTAGGTGGTACTTACTTAATTTTGCTACAGTTTAAATTAAGCAGCAGGTTAGAGTTCTTGCCTGTATTGATTAGGACCTTTGTTGAAATTGAAAGGGAACTATATTAGGTTTGCAATGGGTCACTGAGAAGAGACAGGTTGACTAGTCTCATGGAGATTTCTTTAAAATAACTCATATAAGAAAGAAATGTCTTAAAAGTATTGAGAAGATAGCATGGCATAGAGGAATGAGCAGGGACTAGTTCAGACAGATCTATTAGGTATGAATCCTTTTATGGACATTTAGGCTAGTTATTTAGCCTGTATGACCTCATATTTAAATAATTATGAGGATTGGTTATAATGAATGTCAAGTACCAAGTTCAGTGGCTGGCCCAAAGTAGTTGCTTAATTATGATTAATAATACGGTAGCTTGATATAGTGGAAAGAGCACAGACTTTGAAAATTGACTTGAGTTCCAGTTGTTTTCTAGCTATCAGCAGGTCACTTAACTGCTTGAAACTGCCTAGCAGGGTTGCCATAAGAATTAGAAGTGGCTGGTGTAAGGGGCCCAGCCACATACTAGATATTCAATAAGTAGTTGGCTATTGCTATTCTTAAGTGGTTCTAATCTCTAAGCTTATCTTTAAATATTGTTATCATAGTTTTAAATCTATACATATCTTTCAAGTCTCATTGCAAATTGAAGGTTCCAAGTGACGTTCTTTATTTTAACAGCTGCTTGGTCTAGTGTGGATAGGGGAATGAATACCTCTGAACAGAATTCTGCTTCTTTTGCATCTCTCACACTTAACTCTGCTGTTTCTGGTATGTGAAAACAGTCTTTCATTTAGTTAACAAAAAAATTTTGTTTAAATTAATTTTAGTGCTTGTTACTTGAAAAACTCATCTGCAACAAATATTGCTAGCAACGTAAGTAAGAGATACATAAATGGGCAGAGGCCTTTAAAAAGCAGGGAGAGAAGAAGACCTAAATTGTTACACACAAGTGGCTTAGTTCCTTTCTTTAGGAAAATAAAGAAAAAATCTGTGGCGTGAGATCACACAATTCATTGGCACACAGATAATTATGTATGGAAAACCTTCCCTTCATGGGTCATATTCTTCTGTTACTAGTATACTCCTGCCATACTTGTAGTTGCAGTTTGGCATTTTATTTCTATTCGCCCTTACTTAAGAGTTTCTAGCTAATAAGCCTGTCAGATTTTGTGGACCTCCGCTTAAAAACTCTACTTTGAGTATCCGTTGATTTAGAAAATACACAATTACACAAAGTACACAAGTTCTTTCAATTCATTGTTACTTAAATGCATATGCCACTCATTAATCATCTAGAAGGTATGTATATTTAACAAATATTACATAAATGTGGGAGACATTGTTTAGTGTGCAGTGTCTGGTTCACATTGGAATTCATGGACCCAGTTTACTAATTGTGTAGTTCTGTAGTATCTAGAATCACTAGCCTAGAACAGAGGTCAGCAAACTTTTTCTATAAAGGGCCAGATAGTAAATATTTTAGGCTGTGTGGAACATACTGTCTCTATTTGCAGCTACTTAACTCTGCCATTGTAATAGGAAAGCAGCCAGAGACAATACATAAGTAAATGACTATGTCTGGTTCCAAAATTATTCTTCTGATGTTTTTGTTTTATCTTGTTCTGACCATTTAAAAATGGTCCTCTAAATGTATTAAAGTAAAGAAAAAAATTTTAATGTAAAAACTATTCTTGGCTAATTGGTCATGCAGAAACTGGATGGTTGGATTCGGATCTACAGGTCATAGATTGCCAAACCCTAATCTCATAGACCACATTTCAGTTCCAGAGGTACAAGTTTATTATCTCCCTCTTTTGGTGACTTTGTACAACACAGATGCTATTCTCTTCATATATTCAGAGAAAGCACCGTAAGCCACTAAAGGAATAGCACCACTATTGACAGTAGTGCTTCTAAGTAACTAATATACTAATTATATATAAATTTTACAGGGTTACTGTTATTTTAAAAATATATAACTATTATGTATATATATCAGGCAGTTATCATATTAGTGGAATGCTAGTAAGATCATCTACAACCAAGTAGAAGTGTATAAATTGGTAAGGACTCTGATGGTAGAAAGTGATTGTATATAAGTTTTATACTAGCCATGTATCTTTTCTTAACCATTTCTTCGTATCAGTGGCTCTGAATCCAAAGCGAATAGCAGAGTCATCTAAGGACTCCAGTACACATGGAAAGTCTGATTCGGAAGGTCTAGGGTATATATATACCTGATGGAGAACCACTGCTTTACACTTACATTCTAAAATGAATTTATGTCTGTAGAGCAAAGCTTTTTGTCCTGGCATCTATGAACTAATGTGCCCCAAAGACTATGTGCAAAATTTTATATTAAGTTCTGGAAGTAGGCTTCCACAGAGTTTATCAGATTCCTAAGGACTGTGTGAACCCACTCTCACCCCACCTACTTCCCCCCCACACACACACACCGAAAAAAATAAAAACAGACAAAACTTAGAAGATAATATTCTGTTTTCTTTAAATGCACCTGAACTCAATTTAGTCTCTAAACCTCCAGCAACTCTTTTGTTTCTTTGGCTTCTGTCTGCCCCACCCGTCTAGATAATCACTTGTTTCTTTAACTTTCCTCAGCCTGATAGTTCTAGCTAACTCACACATTTTCTAGTTCTCTTTTTCGGGGTTCTGTGGATATAGGCATACCCTGAACATCCAGGACTAAAATGATCAATGGCAGAGATTTCTTTTATGTTTTATTCCTTTCCATTAAAGAAAAAACAATTTTTTGACCTCAAAATGTGTAGATAACTACCTTGAAGTATATATTACAAAAGACAAAATCCTAATGGATTGGTACTAGGGAAAAAATATATTTCTGAGCAATGAATTAGATCAAGTGATTATCACAGTTAATTTAAAATTACCCTCAACTCTGCTTTTCCTTTTAACTTAAATCTTTTTCTAATGTCTGAATTTTTCCTTGTAGGAGAAATTTAAAAACATAATAAAGTCTCCGTGTGCAAAGTATAGAGCTATTATTATGAAACATCATTAGGAAATTCCATTTTTTAATTTTATTGCATTCGTTTTTCATTTAAGGGTCTACTGCTGAGCCAGTTTCTCAGTCTACCACCTCTGATTATCAGTGGGATGTTAGCCGTAATCAACCCTATATCGATGATGAATGGTCTGGGTTAAGTATGTCCTTTTAAAAATTATCAGTTTTTTTGTTTGTTCTGTTGTTTTTT
Organism: Varecia variegata; assembly: GCA_028533085.1. NCBI lineage: Eukaryota > Metazoa > Chordata > Mammalia > Primates > Lemuridae > Varecia > Varecia variegata. The sequence goes on along the minus strand of CM052438.1, from coordinate 53,821,230 downwards.
TTTTTCCAGAATTTTCTTTCTAGCACCCTGAATTCATGCTTTATGTTTTAATTTTAATCCTAATTTCTCACCTTTAAAGGTCATAATAATACACCAAATGTACTACTTGAAACTTGATTATTGAATATATCTGTAGAATTAAAACTAAATTTTCATAATGACTGAGGCAATATTTAAACATGAACTTTTTTTAGTTGCTTTGTAGTATTTCTAATTTTTAAAATTTTTGTTTTAAATGAATGAATGTTTCTTCTCCTAGTTTTAGTGTAATAGAGTACATAGAATGTACAAGAATGGCTTTGAATTTGTGAAGAGTGCACATATTTGTGCTTGGTAGGAAACAACTTTCTTAGCCCAGTTTCCCATACAAGCATAGGAGGGTTAAAGGAAGTCAAAAAGGGGGAAAGGGAAAAAGAAAAAGGTTTTTGTGTTCAGAAAGCTTATGCTATCTTCATTTTTTTTAAAAAAGGTATCTGGAGTTTCTCCCCACATCCCCAAATGTCAGAATTTACTCGTTTCTCTGAACTTTTATATCACATCCTTTTCTACTGTTTACTTAGCACTTATATGTTAACCTATGGGGCTTTCTTCCATTTTGGTCTTTTTAAAAACATTTTTTTAAGAATATGTTTTATGTCTCCAAGTGGAATTGAAACTCTCTGTAAACAGGAACTATTGTTTACTCTTTTATACACTCAGTACCTAGGGCAGTGCTTTATGCATAAGTGTTCAGTAGTAATAATGTAGTAAAAGTAAACACTGGACTATGTGCCAGGCACTGGTCTAAGTCTTTTGCATCTTATTAACTAATTTAATACTTATAACTATTCTGTGAAGTAGGTTTATTTTTTTTCACACTTTCCAGATGAAGAAACAGTGACAAAGAAAAGTTATGTAACTTTCCCTAGGCCACACAGCTAGGTAAGTGGAGGAAGGTGGTATTCAAACCTTGCTAGTCTGGCTCCAGAGTTCATGCTCTTAACCGCTACATGGTACAGCCTTAGTGATGACAGTAATCATGAAGGTAAGCAGGCAACACGGTAGTTAAAATACAGTTCTCACAGATTAAGGGAGATGAGGTTAGAAATGTAGAGCAGGGAGGGCCATATTATGAAATGCCTTGAATTGCTGGCTAAAGATTAGGGAAGTTTTGAGTACTAGCTTAGAAGGTAGATACGAGTTTTAGTCCTGACTCTAAAATATAGTATCTCATATGGCTTGGGCTTTCATTGTCACTTAATCTGGGAGCTGTAAAATGGAGCAAATAATCTGTCATATCTACTTCCATAGGTGGTTGTGAGGTTTTAATGAAGTAATGGATGAACCTAAAAACTCTTTGTAAATTATAGTCGTTCCCTCAGTAGCCATGGGGAATTGATTCCAGGACCCTCCTCGGATACCAAAATCCACAGATTTTCAAGTCCCTTATAATAAAATGGTATAGTATCTGCATATAACCTGCACACATTTTCCCATATACTTTAAATAATCTCTAGATTACTTATAATACTTAATACAATGTGAATGCTAAATAGATGGTTATACTGTATTGTTTAGAGAATGATGGTGAGAAAAAAAGTGTATATGTTCAGTACAGACACAACCATCCTTTTTTTCCCAAATATTTTTCATTCAAGGTTCAATCCACGTGTGCAGAACCCACAGATACAGAGGGCCAGCTATATAAAGTATCATCTCACTCCAAGCTATTACAAGAATGTGAAAATGCTATTTTTGGAAGAAACAGTCTATCTGTGCTTTAGGAAGAATTATCAGCTATATGCAGAGTAGAATTGATGAGTGATTATATAAATAATAGGAGTGATTGTAGAAAAACAGCAGTAAGGTATCTTGGGCTGCCATGGGTTGAAGCAGAGGAGAATTGAGCAAACAAAGATCCAGGTTTTCCTGCTGAGACAGAATAGCTCCACTTTTGTCTATATTAGGATTCTTTGAATATGGAAAACATGATTGGCTGCTAAAATAAAGGATTTTTAAAAATATGTGTCTACAGGATTCTGTATTTAAAGTAGTATGTGTCAAGTACACCATCTTCTTCAAGTTTGTTATGCTGTGTTGGTGGTCTTTAAGTCCAAAGTTTCTCTTTAACCTCATTGTCTCTGTGAATTTTATTTTTTGTGTTACCATCTTTAATGCAGCTACTTCTTGGTGCTCAGTGAATTTAATTATTACTTCTGAATTTATAGGATGCGTGATTTAGCATTTGAGATTACTAATCTACAAAGTATATTACATTAGCTTTACATTTATAGTATGATATGATTAATATATTGACCCTCTGGCTTGAGGTATAGGCATCATTATCTTGACAGAAAGGCATTAAATTTGTCTAAGTTCTTATGTGTAAGGTTAAGATGCTAAAGTACAAAAGATAACATTCTTTAAAGACGTGTTAATCTATCATTTATCTTGACCATAAAGAAACGTCATTATAGCCCCTGTAAAAAGTCAAATGTTGAATAGAACTTTATTTTTGTTGTCACACAGGAGTGAATGAGTTAGCTGCAGTACAGTGAAGTGGTTAAGAGCATGAGCTTTAAGAACTCAAATTTGAATTTGAATCCTAGCTTGCTGGCCTTTGCCCTTATGCAGCTTACATGATCATTCTATGCCTCGGTTTCCTTATCTGTAAAAATAGTGTTTCCCACCCTACAGTGCTGTTGAGAGGATTAAATGAGTTAATACACATAATGCACTTAGAACACTGCCTCACACATGGTAAATATCCAGTAAGTGTTACTGTTGCTGCTGTTGATATTCTTCTTCTAGTGGCAATATTAGTAGTCTACTCAATGGAGTTAATTAATATTGTCTGTTTCACTAGAGAATGTCTTTCTAACATAATTGTTTTATTTCATTAAGGCTATTAAAGTTAATGTTGAATTAAGTTCTGACAAGAAACAACTGACAATCATATAAAGACCAGCGATGAGTTGCTTAAGCCTAAAACATTATTTCACAAGCAAATTAAATAGAACAATTTTTTTTTTTTTTTTTTTAGTTTTTTCCATAGAGTTACAGGCAACTGATAGAACAAATTTCTTACCTTTTTGAAAAGAAAACCAGTATGGCTCTTTGAAGACATTGGCAAACTAATGGGAGAATTTTCAGATGAGAAATTACTCTATTTATAAATGGAGAAAACTATACTGTTCATCATTTTAAGGGAACTATGTCTAAGAAGTTTATGGCACATTAAGCCAATGAATCTTAAGAATTATTTATTGAGATGTTTCCTGGTGACAATATTTGGATTTACATGATTGATCTATTGTTTTAAAGTAGTGTTATTTGATCCCATTTAATTAAAAAAATCTGAAATCAATAAGCATGGAAAAATCACCAAGAGACAAAAGTCAGTAGAGATTTATGCTTCTGTTAATGTTCTTCTAGAAGTTAACCCATAGGCTATAATTGTTCTCCCAAACTTACTGGCCATGTAAGCCTTTTTAAAAAATAGTTTTACTGGCTGGGCACGGTGGCTCACGCCTGTAATCTTAGCACTCTGGGAGGCTGAGGCGGGAGGATCGCTCAAGGTCAGGCGTTCAAGACCAGCCTGAGCAAGAACAAGACCCCGTCTCTATTAGAAATAGAAAGAAATTATCTGGACAACTAAAAATATATATAGAAAAAATTAGCTAAGCATGGTGGTGCATGCTTCTGTAGTCCCAGCTACTCGGGAGGCTGAGCCAGAAGGATTGCTTGAGCCCAGGAGTTTGAGGTTGCTGTGAGCTAGGCTGACCCCATGGCACTCTAGCCCAGGCAACAGAGCCAGACTCTGTCTTAAAAAAAAAAAAAAAGTTTTACTAAGTAAAAATCTGTGTTTCTTATCTGTGAGATTTAAGCAAAACCAATGACAGCTTTGACATTTGGATCTCCTAATGGTATTGTTAATACATGCTTGGTATAAGATTAGCAATCTAGATTCCTTTGTATTTATAAAAATGATTTCTATACTAAAACCTACTGAGTGTATCTTATCGAGAGATTATCGTGATCGTGAGAAATAAATTCTCCCCCCATGGCGCTATTTGGAAAGAAATAAATTCTTAATTAAATATGCCTGATAGAAACTGGTTTTACTGTTATCAGTGATATTAAAAACAATAGCAACCATTTATTGAACACTTAACTGCATTGTTATGAATTGTTTTACATGTATCTTATGTAATCTTCTCATCAACCCTATGAAGTTGGTATATATAGCCCATTAAAATTAAGAAATTTGACCAAAATCACATTGTTATAAAGTGGTAGAGCAATATTCAAATGTACACCTGTTTGACTTGAAAGCCCATGCTTTTAACTTCTGTGCTAATACTGTGTAATACTGACTCTAGATACCTGCCCATGATAGTGAATTTAGAAATACAGGAAGGGACTTCCTTTTTTGGAGCACATTTCATACTTGTAATCACTTGTTCCATGTTCTTCCTCCACTAGACTATAAATTCTTGCTTATCTTCAGTCTCTCCCTATACTCTACTGGTTTAGCTTCTCTGTTTCCACAGCCCCCGTGGCAGAATCTGTCACTCTTATTTGTCTGTTGTACTTTCCCATCTCTATCCCTGACAAGACTATGAACTGCACATGACAAGGGATTCTATCTTACTCATTTTTGTACCTCTGATACCTGCCTAGCTTAAGTTCTAATACCTAGTAAGTGCTTAATAAGGATTGAATAGATGGAATTCTTGTAATTTGACTATTAAGATATATTTATTAATGTGTTATTTTCTTGTCTCTTCATATAAATTTGGGATCATACTGTGTAGACAATTTTGTCTTTTTTTTGTGAGCATTTTCCCAGATCATCATATATTCTTCCAAAATAAAGCCTGCATGAGGATGTATAATACCTCCCTGTTAAACAAAAATAGTAGAGTTCACCTGGAAAATAAGATAGCAAAAAATAACAATTAGAGTAATACAAGCAGATTTGTCCTTATAGATATGAAAATGTATTACATTTTCATTACATTTTGTATTATGTATGGCACTATCCCAGGAATAGATTAGTGGAATAGAATGGAAATTCCAGAAACAAACTGCAGTGCATATGGAAGAACTGAGTATTTGATAACACATTAAGTGTTAATGGGAAATGGTTGGATTTTTTTAGTTAAGCAGTGTTAGGACAACTTGTTAACCATTTGGAAATAAAGCCTAACCTCCTCTGTATTTTTAAACCAATGTAAATGAAACCTGACCATAAGTAGATATTACAGGAGCATATATGGGAGTATATGCAAGGAGAGGGGGGAAGAATTAAGAGCTATTTATTTAAGCCTGGGGAGAGCCAAAGAATGTTTTTTCCTTTTAGAATAAGTCACTGATAGCTTCCTGCAGGAAGTAAAAATTCAGTGCCTCCTAAAGTGAAAGAAAGGGATTTGGAAATCTAAAATAAAACTTATTTTTGATAATAGGGTGATTGAAGCCTTGAAAGTAACTTAAACATCAGATAAAAGGAACATTGAATAATCTGAAAAATATAAGAAGGTACAGGTTAAGTATTAAAAGAGGAGGAGAAGAAGAAGTTAAATATTCTGTCATGACTTGATGAATTTGAAGAACCTAATCTTGAAAGGTGCATAAGGATGGGAGAGATAGAGTGTGAAATGACAGGTGGAGAGTGTAATTTTGGCACTGCTGTTAAAAATTCTGTACCCTAGAAAATTAATCAATTGCAAAATGTTGTAATAATCAGGGCAAAAAAATGACCAGGTCCTAGACCAAATTAAAAATGGACAGGGAAAAGAGAGTAAATTCAGGACATTGGTAACAAGGAAGTAAGGAGACTGGAATTAAATGGTCAATAAATACATTTTCTGGAGTTTATCAGAAGTTCCATTTAACCATATGATATGCTAGCAGAAGTTTAATAAAGGTTGTTACCCATCATGTTATTGTTTTTTTTCTAGCTCTTAAAATGTGCTTGGGAGAAAGAACAATAGTTTAAAATTACATCTTAGTTCAATATAAGAAATTTTTAGTTTTTGTCTTTTAGTTAATGGCAGAAATGATAGATACCTAATTCACACTGTTAAATTTTAGATGGTCTGTCTTCTGCTGATCCCAGCTCAGATTGGAATGCACCAGCAGAAGAGTGGGGGAATTGGGTAGATGAAGAAAGAGCTTCACTTCTAAAGTCCCAGGAACCAATTCCTGATGATCAAAAGGTGAGTATAAGAGATGGGTGGGTGTTTATTTGTTAATGAGAGTCCGAAGGAGAAGAGTTCTGGATCACAGAGGCTGAGATAAGAAAATAATTTTGGATAAGAATGGAGGAGAGGCAGTGGATGACAGCAACATGTGGTGTCAGAAACGGTCCTGCAAGGGAGTGGGGGGTAGGAGAGTTGTTTGTATTTTAATAATAGGAGAGATTTTAGTGTAGGGTTGGCAGCCTTTTTATTAAAGAGCCATGCAGTCTGATGCAGCAAGCAGCCATAGGCAATATGAAAATAAACTTTGGCTGGGCTCAGTGGCACAAGCCTGCAGTCCCAGCATTTTGGTAGGCTGAGGTGGGAAGATTGCTTGAAGCCAGGAGGTCAAGATCAGCCAGGCAACATAGTGAGACTCTGTCTCTACAAAAAGTAAAAAAAATTAGCTGGGCATGGTGGCGAACACCTATAGTCCCAGCTACTTGGGAGCAGAAGCAGAAGGATTGCTTGAGCCCAGGAATTCAAGGCTACAGTGAGCCGTGATGCCACCACTACACTCTGGCCTAGGTGACAGAGCAAGACCCTATCTCTGGGCGGGGTGGCGGGGGAAATGAACTTTATTTGCAAAACCTGGCATTGGGCCAGATTTGTTTTTTTTGCCAGTCCCTGTTTTAACATATTTGTCAACAAAAAGGGAAAGTATCTAGAATAAAGTAAAATTTAAACATAGGCTGGACATGATGGCGCATACCTATAGTCCCAGCTACGCGGAAGGCTGAAGTGGGAGGATCACTTGAGCCCAGAAGTTTGAGGCCAGCCTGGGCAACATAGCAAGACCCTATCTCTTAAAAAAAAAATTAGGGGCCAGGTGCAGTGGCTCATACCTGTAATCCCAGCACTTTGGGAGGCTGAGTTGGAAGGATCGCTTGAGCCCAGGAGTTTGAGGCCAGCCTGGGCAACATAACAAGACCCCATCTCTTAAAAAAAAATTAGGGGCCAGGTGCAGTGGCTCACACCTATAATCGTAGCACTTTGGGAGGCAGAGTTGGAAGGATCGCTTCAGCCCAGGAGTTTGACATTGCAGTGAGCTATTATGATGCCACTGCACTCCAGCCTGCTTGACAAAGCAAGACTCTGTCTCCAAAAAAAAAAAACTTTGGAAACGGTGGCTCATGCCTTTAATCCTAGCACTCTGGGAGGCCAAGGTGGGAGGATCACTTGAGGTCAGGATTTAAGACCAGCTTGAGCAAGAGTGAGACCCCCATCTCTAAAAAAAAAAAATTAAAATATATATTTGGAAAAAATTAGCTGAGCTTGGTGGTAAGTATCTGTGGTCCTAGCTACTTGGGAGGCTGAGACAGGAAGATTACTTGAGGCCAGGAGTTTGAGTCGCAGTGAGCTATGATCATGCCACTGCACCCAAGCCTGGGTGACAGAGCAAGACCCTATCTCTAAAAAGTAAATAATTAGGGCTGGGCACAGTGGCTCACGCCTGTAATCCTAGCACTCTGGGAGGCCGAGGCAGTACGATTGCCTGAGCTCAGGAGTTTGAGACCAGCCTGAGCAAGAGCGAGACCCCGTCTGTACTAATAATACGAAGAAATTAGCTGGACAGCTAAAAATATATTAAAAAAATTAGCTGGGCATGGTGGTGCATGCCTATAGTCCCAGCTACTCAGGAGGCTGAGGCAGAAGGATTGTTTGAGCCCAGGAATTTGAGGTTGCTGTGAGCTATGCTGATGCCACGGCACTCTAGCCCAGGCAACAGAGTGAGACTCTGTCTCAAAAAAAAAAAAAAAAAATGCTCATCAATTGGAGAATAGAGAAATAAAACGTGAAATGTTAGTACATTGATAAGTTAAAAATGAACTATGGCTATGTTAATACCAATATGAGTAGATCACAAAAACATGCTGAATAATAAGCAAGTTACAGAAAGATACAGTATGCCATTTATGTAAAAATTTTTGTATGTTGGTACACATAAATTTATAGAAAAATTGGATGCGCACAGAAGGAAGTTCATGATATTGGTTACCACTAGAGAGGTAGTGCAAAAATTGGATGGACAAGGGGTGTAAAGGAATTTGAAATTTATGAGTAATGTCCTTTATTTTTAAAAATAACCTAAAATTTATCAAAATATTAACTCTTCTATGAGTTAAAAGGTACTATGAAGTTGATGTCAGCATTCTTCCATTAATAGTATTTTGCCATGGGGAACTACATTTCTTGTAGGGTTGGATTATAATGGGGTGAGAAGCAGGCTGAAGAAACTCCTTTTTGTGACCTGAACATCATTCACAGGCTGCATCTATTCGTGTGGTATTTAAATCATTACAAGCCTCTGGAACACTTTGAGGTGAAAACTTCTATGGAAGTTTCTCTACTGCTGATAGCCACCTTGGACTGAAAAATCCTTTTAGCTAAGTTTGTACCAGAAATTGTTTTGCATTGTGTTTTTATCTGCTGGTAATTTCTGTAATTTGGTTCATAAGACCACCAAAATCATTATGACTATGGTGCTGAGCAGAGAAACAGCAATTACCCAGATCATCTCATCCTCTAAGGATAGACTAGGAATCTAGGTTGTCATCTGTGAGAATAAACAAAAAGCATTTTTCCATTGAAATTTCAGCTACATGGTGTGTGTGAAGAGGTATCATGAATATTGATTTAACAGTCCTAACTTGATAGGTATTTTTTGTCATGAAGAATGTTATTTTCAATGACATTCCTTCTTATATTCAGTTTTTAAAATTAAGCCTTTCATTTTGAGATAATTGGATTCACATATTGTTGTAAGACATTACAATACAGAGTGATCCCCTATATCCTTTACTCTGGTTCCCCCAGTGGTAACATCTTGAAAAACTATAGTACAATGCTGTAGTCCCCACTTACCCAGTAGGATATGTTCCAAGGTCCCCAGTAGATGCCTGATACCACAGATAGTACCAGCCCCACAGTATATACTATGTTTTTTCTTATATATACATACACACCTATGATAAAGTTTAATTTGTAAAATTAGGCACCATAAGAGATTAAAAACAGTAAGTAGTAATAAAATAGAACAATTATAACGATATAATAAAAGTTATATGAATGTGTTCTCTATCTCTCACTGTCTTTCAAAATATTGTACCATCAGACGAACGTTGACTGTAGGTAACTGAAACCACAGAAAGCAAAACTGCAGATAAAGAGTCTATTGTATCACAACCAGGATATTGACATTGGTGCAATAAAGATACAGAACATTTCCATCACCATGTTGCCTTTCTGCAGCCACACTTTCGTCTGTCATCCCCATCCCCTCCATAACCACTGGCAGCCAGTAATCTGTTCTCCATCTCTGTAATTTTATCATTTCAATAATGTTATATCAATGGAATTATACAGTATGTATTACTATTTGGTTTTGTTTTTTTTTTCCACTCAGCATAATTCTCTGGAGATTCATCCAGGTTGTTGTGTGTATCAGTAGTATGTACTGAGTGATATTGCATTGTATGGATGTACCCCAGTTTGTTTAACCATTCTCTTATTGAAGTACATCTGGGTGGTTTAACTTCAGTTTGGAGCTATTATGAGTAAAGGTACTAAACACACTTAATGTTCAGGGGTTTTTGTGTGAACATAAGTTTTCTGTTCTCTGGGATAAATGCCCAGGAGTGCAATCGCTGGGTGGTATGGTAGTTGCATATTTAATATTTTAAGAAACTGTCAAACTATTTTCTGGAGTGGTCATCTCACTTCACATTCCCACCAGCAGTGTGTGTGATCTGGTTTTTCTGCATCCTCACCCATATTTGCAGTATTCTGATAGGTGTGTAGTGATAATTCATTGTAGTTTTAATTTGCATTTCCCTAATGGCTAAGAAAGTTGAACATCTTTCCCTGTGCTTCTTTGCCATCTGTATATCTTCTTTGGTAAAATGTCTGTTTGTGTCTTTTGCGTATTTTCTAATTGGATTATTTTTTACTATTGATTTTCGGTGTTCTTTATATAGTCTAGATACTAGTTCTTTGTTGGAACTATATGGTTTGCTGTGTAGCTTATTACATATTTTGCAAATAGCTCTACATTTTAACTTCAGAGTAATCCAGTAAGTTTTAAAACACCGAAGTTTGCACAGCTCTTCAGTTGTCTTAAAGTGAGTGATGAAAGACATGAGAAAAAAGGAGTCTATTATAGACAATAAGAGAAAGAAGTTCTACGTATTTTATTATTTTTTAAATATGTAATTTTCAATCAGTATTGTTGCTAATTCTTATTTAGATTTGGGGGGATAAAGACTGAACCTAATGAATGAAATTATTTCATGATAATTTTATGAATAATAGAAACTTAACCAATTGGTTCACTTTAATATTTTGCTTTTAACATCAGGTTTCAGATGATGATAAAGAAAAGGGAGAGGGAGCACTTCCAACAGGGAAGTCTAAAAAGAAAAAAAAGAAAAAGAAGAAGCAAGGTGAAGATAACTCTCTTGCACAGGTAAAATATCAAAACACAAACATTCTTTAAGCGCCTACTGGTGAAAATGTGAAAAGATGATGTGCAATTGCTAAGAATTTGTAAAGATAAAAGACACAGTATGAGACATCAAATTTATTTGAAAAAATCATAAACTTTTTAAAAATTAATACATCATTGTAATAAAAATGTTACTGCTCTAAAAATTCATATCAAAAGTGTAGCTAAGCCCCAAAATAGTAAAGTTTCAAATTACTCAGTGCATCTTTTATTGTGTAATGGTGAAATGGAAAAGGAAGAATAGTATTTTACACATACAAAATTTCCTTTTGAGTAACTGGAAGGTAATATTTAGCACAATTAGGAAAACCATATGCATAACAAGTGGAGTCTTTCACTTAACTCTGAGTTTGCTAATTATTAATATTTCACTTAGTTATCTTTTCCTGCTTTTTTGGCTTCTAACCAACAGAAACTTTGTCTTTGCATCACTCCTGCATTTTCTTTTTCATTTCTTTGATCTCTCCTATCTGGAAAAAAAATTTAGATTATAATAAAGATGAAGTCAAAGATATTTTAATTTCAGACATACCAAATTACTAGGAACATGCATGGATTTATTTTTAAAAGCACTAATACTGTTAAAATTTTAACTTATGAAATTATTTTTATTCCTTACTGTAACCATATAACTAATTGTTTTCATTCCTTTAAATGTGGGAGATAGCAAAAATTTCTAGAGATAACCCCCACAGTAATTTTTCCTACTTGTTCTATTTGGAAGAAGTTTCTACGTGACATCTTAAGGAAATACATCTTTAGTTCTTTTTTATTGTAGGAAGCACAAACTTCCATAAATAATACCAATCTATTATCAATACTAGGGTTTTTTTCTATGAGTAATAGTAATTTTTGTCTGTATAAAATACTAGTAAAAATGAATGGGCATTAAGGTTAATGTGGCTGAGATCAATGGATATGAACAACTAAAACTATATAATAGGTGTACTTGTTAGCTGGAGCAGGCTGATGAGAAATGTTACTGACAGCTATCCTTTGTAAGTAATACTGTCTGAAGTTCATTCTGGCCAATTCTTTCTTGAATTTCTGTGACTTAAATTATGGTCTTTACTAATACTGTTTTTCTGGATTATAAATTAGTTTAATTTTGTGGGATAGGTGTGTTCTGAAATGTTCAACCTACTGGCAAAGGTCATTAATATGTAAAAGTTCCTTTGGTATTCTAGTAATCCTTTTTTAAATGATCTATCTTTTTTCCTATATAGTGAATAAGTATTCTGAGTTTAGATTCAGATCTGTATTCAAAATCTGCCATTTACTTGTTTTTTACCTTACATAAGTTACTTAATTATAGGTTGTTTTAAGAGTTAAATTAGATATCCTTGAAGTTGTATGCAGAGTACATAGTACATATATCCTATTTATAAAAAGTTATATTTTGGAATTTGTTCTTTTTTCAGTAAAGTTTTTTTTAGCTATTGGTATGTGGCTGGTGCGGTCCTTTATTATTAGAGGTCAAGTTAGGATGGAAATAAACTCTTGTCTTCTGATTAACTTTGTAAGATTGAAAATCGCACGTATTTCCAAAGCTACCTGCTCAGCTTAAATTCACAGCAAAATTTTGAACTACTATCTAAATTCAAAATTTACTATCCTGCTATCCTGAAAAAGTTTCATAGAATATCAGTGTTGGAAAAAAACTTTTAAGATCATCTTAGCCAGTTGTTCAAAAGAACAACTGCTATTTATATGGATGTGTTGCTAAAGAACAATACAATTCAGTGATGTTCCTATTTAATATCCCAGTTCATACTCATTTCACATACCTAACCATATAATGTGCTCTAGAATTATTTTGTAGAATTTTTTTGAAAGTCTGAGAGACTGAAGAATAGAAATGTTAAAGCTTGGATAGGACTTTAGAAATCATCTGGGCAAATTTTATATTACAGTTGAAGAAACTGAGGCTCAGGGAAACCGAGTGATTTGTCCCTGAGATTATATAGCTAGACTGTGGCATGGCCAAAATTGGAAATCTCTATTTCCTTCCTGCTATGTAAGTTTAATTTATCTAGAAAATTCACTTATGTATAAACATTTTATTTCTTGAAGAGGTCATTTTAAAGTCTTAGTTTAAGTATCAACTGGTTCACTGTGTAGTTTTTATTTTTAATCAAAAATATACTAGTTTAGGCTGGGCACAGTGGCTCACACCTATGATCCTAGCACTCTGAGAGGCCGAGGCAGGAGGATCACTTGAGGTCAGGAGTTCAGGACCAGCCTGAGCAAAAGCAAGACCCTCTCTACAAAAAAAAAATACAAAAATTAGCCAGCCACGGTGGCATGTGCCCATAATAGCACCTACTGAGGAGGCTGAGCCAGGAGGATCGCTTGAGCCCAGGAGTTTGAGGTTGCAGTGAGTTATGATCATGCCACTGCACTCTAGCCGGGGCAACAGAATAAGACTCTTCCTTGGGAAAAAAAAATACATATACATGTACTAGTTTAAGTTTATTCTATTTATTAAATTAGAATTGTTATTTTGGGATATGTATGTATGTATATTATTTAATTCACAGTTGGAGTTGGGACAGTTTCTGAATTGAAATTATTTTCTTGGGATATTTTCTAGACAACAAGCAAAATAGATTTTAATTATAAAGAATGAATGGTTTATGTAATCTGATAGAGTACTTTTCTCTATAGGACACAGAAGAATTAGAAAAAGAAACTAAAGAAGAGCTTCCAGTAAATACCTCTAAAGCCCGTCCAAAACAGGAAAAAGCTTTTTCCTCGAAGACCATAAGCACTAGTGATCCAGCTGAAGTACTCATCAAAAATAGCCAGGTAATTTTTAAGAATAATAAAATTTTGTTGCTGGACACAGTGGCTCATACCTGTAATCCCAGTAACACGGGAAGATCACTGGAGGCCAGTTCAAGACAAGGTTGGGCAACATAGCAAGACCCTCATATCTAAAAAGAAATAAGAGTTAGGCATGGTGGTACCTGCCTGTAGTCCCAGCTACTTGGGAAGCTAAGGCAGGAAGATCGCTTGAACCCAGGAGTTCAAGGCTGCAGTGAGCTATGATGGTGCCAGTGCACTCCAGCCTGGGTGACAGAGCAAGACCCTGTCTCTAAATAATAATAATAATATCTGTTGACTCAAGAATTGTATCATAATTAATATTTTAGTAAAGCACTGTGCTAAGCATTTTAAATACATGGACTAATTTAGTCCTCAAAACAACCCCAAGAGAAAGGTAAGACTCATTATATAAATGAGGGTAGAGAAGTTGAATAATCTGCCCAAAGTTACATAACTATCTGTAGTAAAATCAGAGCCACCTACTGTATTTCCTCCTACTAAATATCTAGGCATAAAGGGATAGATGGCTTAGAGAAAATGTGACTAGTTGTATCTTCCCCAAAGAATGCACATAATATGACTGTGGTTCAACCTCCCAAAATGTAATATTTGTTTAAAATTTGGTGACAGGTTCTTGAATGATGTGCCTTCTATGGGAAATATTTATGTGGCAGAAGGAACCATTTTATAAAAGGTCTAGGCCACTGACACAAATTAAAATCTGATTTCTAATTGAGTATATTATACTATATTAAAATATTATACTAATTTTTTATTAGTATATCATAATATACTAATGTCATAATATGAAATATTATACTAATACTATATTAAATTTGGCCAGGTGTCATGGTTCACACCTATAATCCCAGTACTTTGGGAAGGCCGAGGGAGGAGGATTCCTCAAGCCCAGGAGTTCAAGACCAGCCTGGGCAATACGAGACCTGGGCAATACATCTCTACAAAAAAATAAATAAAAAGTCAGCCAGGCCTGGCATCACACAACTATGGTCCCAACTACTCAGGAGGCTGAGCCAGGAGGATCGCTTGGGTCCAGGAGTTGGAGGTTACAGTGAGCTATGATCACGCCACTGTAATCTGGGCAGTAGTGCATGACTCAAATATATATATATATATATATAAAATTCTAGAGGTACATGGTTCATTTATTTATACATTCAAAACAATTTATTGAGAACCTACTGTGTGTGACATGCTATTTGAAGTGCTGGGATACAGCAGAGAACAAAACAGACAAAAAATCCCTGCCTTTATGGAGCGTACATATTTAGTGAAACAGTTTTAGATAAGAAACTCGGTTACCACTAAGAGAAAGAATTGATAACAGTCTTGTACTAAAACACAGTTTTTTTAGTTGGTTTTTTTTTTTGTTTTTTTTTTTTTGTTTTTTTTTTTTTTTTT
>CM052438.1:53788943-53799804 GCA_028533085.1 Varecia variegata | reverse complement strand
AAATAGAAAGAAATTATCTGGCCAACTAAAAATATATATAGAAAAAAAAAATTAGCCGGGCATGGTGGCGCATGCCTGTAGTCCCAGCTACTCGGGAGGCTGAGGCAGAAGGATCGCTTAAGCCCAGGAGTTTGAGGTTGCTGTGAGCTAGGCTGACGCCACGGCACTCACTCTAGCCCGGGCAACAGAGTGAGACTCTGTCTCAAAAAAAAAAAAAAAAAAAAAAAAAGAAATTTAGATCAAACCATTTTTTTTTCTTGCCCCAAGTCTCAAATAAAACTTTCATACGTGCTAATAATCTGAACTATATTAGATACTTGGCTTTAGGAGTTAGTCAGAGGATAACCTGGAACAAGGGCGCTTCGAGACAAAATACCAGTTGGGAGGAAATAAACTCCAAACCAGTGCTATCTCTCAGTATCTCTCAACACTGTGTTGTGTCTTACAGAGACCTTGTGTCAGTAAAATTGGTACGATAATTGTTTCTCTAGCGCTACAGTCATGATTAAAAATGCTACCCGAAGCACAGCGAGGATGTCCTTGACACACATCCGATTTTCTGGGAAAGATTAATTACTACCACAGGAATTGAGCTGGGAAGTATAGACAAATCGCTCTTAGTGGCTTCAGCGATGGTTCAAAGTACTGCAGAGGACTGGAATCACCGTGCAATTTTCCTTCCTCTAGTTTTCAAGGTAACAGTGATAGCACTGCACCCTACGGCTTATCTGCAACATAGGAGTAGAGGGGAGAAAAACAACGAACTAGAGAAAAAGAGTCTCGAACACGTAAGAGAGTTACACTCATGGCCAGATGAAACAGGGAAGGCCTGGAACTCCGCTGCAGGCCACCCCCGGGACGAGCCGAGGGTGCAACGAGGATGTATTTATTTACAAGGGCTCGTCGCGCCCGCAGCTGGCTGGAACCCGCGGTGACGTCACGGGCCCGGGCGCAGGTCACGTGCCCGCCCGCCCCGCCCCCTCCTACTGCCTCCCGCGCCGCCCCCGCCGCCGCGGTCTTCAGAGCGTAGGGTCCCGCCGCGGCAGCTGCCCGGAGCTCTCGGGGGAGCGCGGAGCGAGGCGGGCAGCGGGCGGGCGAGCAGGCCGGGAGCCGGAGCGGCTGAGGAGGCGGCAGCAGCGGCCCGGCGGGCACTGAGCGACGCGGTCGACGCTCCTGAAAACTTGCGCGCGCGCTCGCACCACTGCGCCCGCGGCCGGAGCGATGAAGATGGTCGCGCCCTGGACGCGGTTCTACTCCAACAGCTGCTGCCTGTGCTGCCATGTCCGCACTGGCACCATCCTGCTCGGCGTCTGGAACCTGGTGAGCGCGGCCGCGGGACGGAGCGCACCGGCCAGGCTGGGCGCGGGACCCCGGGACCCCGGCCCACGCCCCTGCGTGGCTTTTCACGCCCCCAAGTTGGCTCCTGGTTCGGCCTCGGCGTTGGGCGAGGCGGCGCTCATCCGCCTAAAGTTATATTATTAGAAACTTAATTCTCCGGGCGAGCCTGTCCGCAGTTCCCCGCAGCTCGCCACCCTCGGCGGGGGTAGGCCGGGAATTTGGGGCCCTGGGGCGGGGGTGATGGGCGGGCGCGGGGCGCTTAGAGAAGGAGCGCGCCCCTTGGTCAACGCTCGGGCCGGTGCGGGGAGCCGGGCTCCAGCCGCCGCGGGGCTCCGCGGGGTCGGTGAAAGTGCACTCGGAGACCGAGCAACTCCAGTCTTATCTTGCCAGCACGTGTTTCGTTTCCTTTCCTTTCTTCTTAAAATCCCTTGGGCTTTGCGTTTTGACGGGTGCGGACAGCCGTCGTGGAGGTGACGGGGCATATTTTGCTGTCGCCGTGGTTAGGGTTGCAGATTTGGCGTGCCCATTCTGCATGCCCGCATCGCTCCTCGGGTTTGCTGTGCGTTCCCTCCTTCGCACGTTCGCATCCCGAGTTGAAATGGTCGGGGGCTCCTGCCACCCTCCTGTGCATGGCTCTCCCGCACATTCTTGTTTTAAAGCTCTTACCCTAGGAAGAGATTTGCGTGTGATTTACTGCGTTTCAGTCTGCCCGGGGAAGCCATTTTCCACCCACTTCTTTCCTGCCCGTGGACAGGTGGTCGCAGTACCTTTTATTAACGGACACATTTGGCAAGTCTGACATGTTTTTCAGGTTGGCGCTTTTAAGGTCTTGTTTGTATGGAGAGCAGTGATTCTCAGGGGTAGTGAGGAAACCTGATGGAGTCTTGCCCTGTACCTGCCCTAGGTTGATTTTTGGCACTCCTAGACTGCACCAACACTGAACCGAATTCCACTGCATTTTGGGTTTTGTGACATTCATGATGGAGAGTTAGACCCGAGCCACTTTGCAGCGAATACCGCTGGGTCGAGAGGAAATGCCTTAAAAATGGTAGCCAAGTGGCATATAGAACTTTTAAGTTCTTACTAAGATACGACACATTCTTAATCATGAGTTGGAGTTTTTTGTTGGCTCCTCATTTTTCCGTATAATATGGACATTATGTCGAATTGTGAACCCCTTTCTTGTGGTATTATAAGCAAAACATTCCCCCCTCCCCTGTATGGGTGTTTGGGTGTTTACTGTGCTATTTATAGTTTCAAGTTTCCTTTAGTCAGTGCCTATCATGGCCACACAATAGAAATTTTTGGCCTTAAAAGCTTTTAAACAGATCTTTAGTATGTGTGGGTTCTTCCTGTGTAGTGTAAATGCAGATAGAACATCAGCATATTGGCTCAACCCCCAGTTTATTAAAAGCCAAGACATTCTTTACAGAAATTTAAAATTAGAGCAAAAGTATAGTATGTGGCTTCAAAATAGTTGGTGCTTTGTTGATGATCGAGACAATTTATACAAATGTCTGCGTCCTCCTTGAAAATGTTCAAATCTGCAGACTTGCAAGTACATCCATGAATGTAATTTGTAAAATCTAGGGCACTGCATTAGGCAAATGTACTACGTGATCTACAGGGAAGATAAATCTACTTGAGCCCTGTTGTTGGCTGTAATCCAACCAGACACTATTGGTGTGATAAAAGGAGAGTACTCAGCATGCTTTGTCTACTGTGTGAGCATGCTCATTGTGGAAAGTAGTTATTGGTGTGCATGTCTTAGTATCTGGAAATATGTGGCCTTTTGAAAGATAATTAGAAAGCTTTCTAGCAGATGTGAATTAGAGATGATTTTTTGTCTTTTGTTTAATTGTGATTTACATATGATGCAATCCATAGTTAGATGTGGAGTTAGTTGCAAATGCAAATGTAACCCACATTCCTTTAAAACATTTCCAAAACATTCCCCAGAAAAATTCCCTTGTACCTCTTTCTTCCCAGTTAATTCCCCCCACACCCGCAACTCCATCTATCACCACAGGTAAATTTTGCCTGTTCATATAAGTGGTATTACACTGTGTGTACTCTTTCTGTATCTGGCTTCTTTTACCTAGCATAACTTCTTTTATATTCGTTCTTGTTATTGAGGGTATATCTATAGCTTTTTATTGCTGAGTATTGTTGTATGAGTATACTCAATTTGTTTATCCATTTGCTAGATACTGGACCTTTGGGTAGTTTCCAGTTTGGGGATATTATAAATAAAGCTGCTCTGAACATTCTTGTACAAGACTTTTTGTGGCCATGTTTTTATTTCTCTTTGGTAAATAACTAGGAGTGGTATTGTTGGTCATTGGATAAACATAGATGTATGTTTAACTTCGTAAGAAACTACTAACCAGTTTTCCAAGGCAGTTCTACCATTTCACACTCCCACTAGCAATGTATGAAGTTCCAGTTGGTCCACATCCTTGCCAATATTTTGGTGGTGTTAGTCTTTTTAATTTTAGCCATTCTGGTGGGTGTGTAGTCGTAGTTCATAGTGGCTTTAGTTTGCCTTTCCCTTATGACTAATGATGTGGAACAGTTTTATCGTTGCTTCTTGGCTGATCACATATCTGCCTTTGTGAAGTTTGTTGCCCATTTTTAATTGGGTTTTGTCTTTTTCTTTTCTTTTCTTTTCTTTTTTTTTTTTTGAGACAGAGTCTCGCTCTGTTACCGGGCTAGAGTGAGTTCCATGGCGTCAGCCTAGCTCACAGCAACCTCAAACTCCTGGGCTTAAGCAATCCTCCTGCCTCAGCCTCCCGAGTAACTGGGACTACAGGCATGCACCACCATGCCCGGCTAGTTTTTTCTATATATATTTTTAGTTGTCCAGATAATTTCTTTCTATTTTTAGTAGAGACGGCGGTCTCACTCTTGCTCATGCTGGTCTCGAACTCCTGACCTTGAGCCATCCTCCCGCCTCTGCCTCCCAGAGTGCTAGGATTATAGGCGTGAGCCACCGCGCTCGGCCTGGGTTTTGTCTTTTTCACATTGATTTGTAGGAACTTTATATGGATACAAGTCCTTTTTAAAATATATATTTTGTGAATATTTTCTCTCCAGTGTGTGGCTTGCCTACTCCTGTTATTGATATATTTTGATGAATAGGAATTTTTAATTTTGATTAAGTTCAGTTTGTCAATGCTTTTCTTTTATGATTAGTACTTTTCTGTGTTCTAAGAGCTCTTTCCCTACCCCAAGATTGTAAAGATACTCTGTTACATTTTCTTCTAGAAGCTTTATGGTTTTAGCTCATTTAGATCTGTGATCCATCTCAAATAAATTTTTTTTTTTTTGAGGCAGTCTCACTGTGTCACCCTGCATAGAGTGTGGTGATGTCATTGTAGCTTACTGCAGCCTCAGATTCCTGGCTGGGCTGAAACTCACTGCAGCCTAAAACTGCTGACTGGGCTCAAGCAATCCTCCTGCCTTAGCCTCCCAAGCAGCTGGGTCTACAGGCACATGCCACCAGGCCCAGCTAATTTTTTTATTTTTAGTAGAGAATGGGTCTCACTCTTGCTCAAGCTGGTCTCGAAGTCCTGAGCTCAAGCAATTCTCCTTCTTCGGCCTCCCAGCATGCTAGGATTACAGGCATGAGCCACCTTGCCTGGCCTCAAGTTAATTTTTGTGTATGATATGAGGTATAGGGATTTATATTTGTATTTATTTATTTTAAAAGGTGGTTTAATCACTTAACATAAAAAATTATTAAATAACCTTTATAACTGCAAACATTTTTGGAAAGACAAGTAAGAAACTTATCCATCTTCATAGAGAATGAAGACTAACTTGTCCTGGGGTCATGATGTTCCTTTCTCCAACAGGATGTGATTCCATTAACTTCTTACCTGTATTTGCCCATACTAGTCTCTCACTGTCCATCTAGACTCCCCAGCTAGATGCCTCTGTTCCTCTTGCCACCTTTTTTTTTTTTGAGACAGTGTCTCACTCTGTTGCCCAGGCTAGAGTGCCGTGGTGTCAGCCTAGCTCACAGCAACCTCAAACTCCTGGGCTCAAGCCATCCTCCTGCCTCAGCCTCCCGAGTAGCACAAAACCAGGCTAATCTTGCCACCTTAATCTCTTCTTCCTTTATTCCATCTCTGTGTCCTATCAATTTCTGCTCTACTTTCTTATTCTGTGCTGTTCTTCTCCTTCATTTTTCTCATTTAGCTCTCACTTGGCTATTATAATAGTGTCATAATTGGTCTCACTCCTTTAAACAGTTATGGCCAGAGCCACATCTCTTTCCCCTCCTCTTTCTCATTCAGGTTATCCTTTTGGATACAAATGGCTGTGGCAGTTGCAAGCCAATACTTAAGCTCTAAGTCTGAGATTCTTTCTGATTTGACCAGGTTATTTGTTCCTCCCTGAACCAAACATGGCCAAGGGAGGTGACTAGAATATGCTGATGACTTTGGGTCTGGGATATTCTTCTACCTTTGAACTATAGACTAGAAGGAATGTAAACGGGGAGGGGGGGTAGGGAGGGGGGACCTGGTAGGATTAACTATTCATAACACCAGGTTGAGGGTGGAGGGATGAGTAATTTCCCAAAGAATCAGACTATTACTAGAAGGAGAAAGGAAGAATGTTTGGAGGCTAATAAAAAATATCTGCTACACTCCTTAGGATGAAGTCCACATTTCTTATGGAATATTTTTTACCATGAGGACCTGCATTTCTCACTATGCTCCAAAGCATACTTTCTCCTTTGCAATTTCTTGTATTGTTTTACCATGTGTTACTGGTAAATGGAAGCATCTGTCATTGACACCTGGGATGGGTCCCCCTTTAACATACCCTTTTTAAAAATCATTGGTTAAGTTGTATTTTAGGAACTCAGTCACTCAGCAAATACATAATGAATGCCTCTTTGTGCCAGACACTATTCATAGGGTAGTTGGCCATATATCAGATTATAAAGGAAGAAAGAGGTCAGAGTAGCTGGTCTCACTGGCTTTATGATCTGGTCTTTCAGATAACTAGTTCACTTGGAAAGTCCCAGCTTGCTTGTGTACCTAAGTAAAGAAAACCAGAATATCTCGCACCCCAAAATATACCTCTTTGGCATATTTCAAGATGGTGTTTTAGAGAAACTGCAGATGGGAATAGCCCTGGAAAGCTGCCTTTTGTGGAGGAGATTTGCATCTTTAGGGAAAATCTACATTAGGGAAATAAGCAGCCAGTCTTTCTCTGAGCTTCCCTCCGCCGCTCATGCAGACCTGAGAAAGATTAACTCTCCTAGGAGTGAGAGACTGAGAGTCTGACACCTTTTTGAGGGTCTGGCAGAGAAACTTGCCACTGGCTACCAACTATTGTTTCCGAGAGCTGCTACCCCAAAGATTTCATCTACATAACAAGACCGCCTTTCCTAGCTAGGCCTTTCCATCTCTCTCCCTCCCATAACCTGTTGAGTTTTCATATTTTGTATGACTCCCGGGCACATGTGTGCATATAATAAATTTGTATACCTTTTTTTCTGCTAATACATTGTTTTATAGACTCAAATGATCAAACTTTCAAAAGGAGGGGATTCTCTTTGTATCCTGAGAAATTCTATAGCTATTGATTTTTGTCTGACTACAGGATAGTAAAACCGACATCCTGTATTTGTAGAGTGATTGATAGTTTTCAGTGGGCCTTCACATTTGTCCTTATTTAGACCTTAAAGCAACCCTGGGTCAGGCATGATAGGTGGTAAGATACTCATTTAAGATTAACAGTTTCTTTCTAGCTGTCAAATTCTATGCCTTGGCCCATAGTTCCAGGGCAAAATACTGGCTGATTCATGGTATTTATGTAATCTTGTCTAGGGTTTTTCCCACTATGTTAGATTGCAAAATACTTAAATACTGGGCTAAAGAGTTTGGATTTTATTCTGTAGGCAGTGGGGAACACTGAATTACGAATAGGGGTGATATGAAAGCAGTTTTTAAGGAAGATTCAAATGGCAGGTTGTTTTATACGGCTGGAAAACCAGATAGGGTGTGTTATAGCTCTCTGGATATGAGATAACGGCAGATACTAGTTTTCAGGCATAAGCCACCATGCCCAGCCTCAGAATGTCAATTTATTAATATTTAGTGGGGAAATAAAATTGTTTTTGAGATGAATACTCTTACCCTTAGGCATATGTATTCTTTTTCTATAGAGGACACTAAATATGATTGTGGAATGATTTGAATACTTAATAGTTTTTCATCAATCAGACTGGTGAGTCCAATTTCACAAATTTTTTTTGAGACAGAGTCTCGCGTTGTTGCCCAGGCTAGAGTGAGTGCCGTGGCGGCAGTCTAGCTCACAGCAACCTCAAACTCCTGGGCTTAAGCCCAGGGCTTAAATCCTCGGGCTACTGCCTCAGCCTCCCGAGTAGCTGGGACTACAGGCATGCACCACTATGCCCAGCTAATTTTTCTATATATATTTTTAGTTGGCCAGATAATTTCTTTCTATTTTTAGTAGAGACGGAGTCTTGCTCTTGCTCAGGCTGGCCTCGAACTCCTGAGCTCAAACAATCCGCCCGCCTCGGCCTCCCAAGTGCTAGGATTACAGGCGTGAGCCACCGCGCCCGGCCATAAACATTTCTTTATCTGAGAGATGGTTAATAATTACATTTGATTTGAATTTGACAATTGATTTTTTAAAAACTGTGAAGTTATACTTTTGCAGCCTTTTGTTTCAATCCTAGAAAAATGTAAATTTTTAATCTTTAATTTTAAAAATTTGTTTTTGGACGTATTGTCATTTTTAAAGAAAATTTTAACTCTAAAGCACAATGTAACAACACTGTTCCTGAATGGAATGAAAAAATTTTATCTGATTTACTGTCCCACTTTCATTTGTAAAAACATTCTGTTTTAGGTGTTTAACTTCTGTCTTCAGTAAACAGCTACAGGAAGAAAGCATTTTTTATGTATTAAAACTAAACAGGAAGTTAAAAAATACCACTTCAAATAGTCTTTCAATGTATATGTTCTAATAATCCAAGTTGTTGCAATAGAGTGGTTATAGAGCAGTACTAACAGACCTGATGGATACAGTGTACTAGGACACAGACAGCCCCATGTTTGCTGTACTAAAAAATTAATTCAGCCATTTTGCACTTTACATTTTCTTTTTTCCAGATTTCAGCCTCCTAACTCCTTAGTACTTGGTACCTTTTTAATGCACAGTTTATGTCTCCATTGCCTATCCTAAACTAGGTTCTGGGCTGAGCCTATCTCTTCACATTCAAAGATTTAAAATGTTCTTTAAGACATAAAAGGGACATGCTCATTCTCCTGGTCCACTCCACACCCCTAGGTCTCCAGTGGCTCTTTGGACAACTTCCCTCCTGCCTCTGGTAGGGGACCATCGTTTGCCTTCTATCCTCTGTCCAGACATCTTTCTTCTTAATTATGTGGACCTTGTGTTCTGAGAATCTGTTGGTGTCTCAGCCTGAGAATGAAGACCAGAACCCACCCAAGTCCATTCGGAGAAACTGGGATTGCTTCTGCTGGTGGCGGGGAGTGGGGGGAATCATTTTGCATGTCGGCCTTCTGTCGGATTCAGAGTGGCTGTCTGGAACACTCCCTCGAGAAGAATTCTGAGGCCGATGCCAGGGATTGGTTAGCAGAGTTGGCCAGGGCTTGTGAATGGGGTGTGGTGGCTTCTTGAGAGGAACCAGGGTTACTGGAAAGAGCGCATATGGCATTTGTAATCAAAGAGCCAACGATTGCGTTACAGCTGAAAACTATATGCAGCTGAGAACACTGCAGGTTTCCTCTAAAGCTGAGAGTCCTCATTGTAGAATGGTGTAATAAGAATCACACTTGGTAGGGAAGCAACACTGCTTTTGTAATATAAAATGGTATGTGTGGTAATGGTGGTTTCTTTATTTAGTTCCTCACCCATGAGGAAGACCTGCCAAAAGAATGGCACTGTGGGGTACACAGATGAGTCAGAGGACCTGATTAAATCTGGGGGGAAACCTCTATAATTGATCTTAAATTTGCCCATTGAGATGGGCTCTAATAAAAAGTACAACTTCTGTTTTATTCCTTAAACTTTTTCCTTCACAGTCTGCAATCTAGAGACTGTCCTTGGATTTAGAGCTTCAGCAACTCAAAACATGGGCTGCCATTATAATCCCACTTACAAGACCACCAACCAGGGCTCATTCCTGTGTTTGTGTTCCTCGGAGTTTTTAACAGGCAATTCTTAGTCACTTGTTCTGATATCCTAAGATTATTTGTGTTATAATCTTTGTCTCTCAGGATTTCCAAACGTCTGTTACTTTCTGGCGTTAGTGTCACCTCCTGGTGAAGTCTCTCAACTACCAATCCCCTCTCCCCAAGCCACTAGTATAACAATTCATTTCCACTCTGAATGGAACATTAAATTTGTTTGGTTATCTCTCCCACTAGATAATAGGCTACCTTGAGGGGTTTGCCATATGTTGCTTAGCATTGTGCCTGGAATGTATTTGTTGCTTAATAGGTAATTTTTGAATAATTGAATGAATAGGTTAATGAATATTATAGCATTTCCATAATTTACTTGGCTGTTAATGTATGTTTCTCCCTCTGGACTGCTAATCCTTTGGACCATGTCTTACTCATTTTTGTATAACACTTTTTGTTAGCTTCAAGTAGAGTGTTGGGCACATAGTAAATTGACCTAATTTAGTCAATTTCTTAGGCAGATAGGATTTTTATGGTAAATCTAATTTTTTCCCCCAGAATATATCCACAATTGTTTGAATTGAAATAGAAAGTGTCAAAAATTTATTTTAATATCAGAACAGGTCCTTGTTGAGGGTCTAATTTAAATAAGAGCACATTTGGATCAGAATTCTAAAACAAACTTGTTGAAAGAAATTTAAAAATTTTTTTTAAACTTGGTGCTGCTAGGTTTAAAGAATTCAGCCTCCCCAAACTTTCATCCAAACCTCTTATAGAACCCACCCTCTCCCCTTCCTAGGGGTGTATTAGGCACAGAACCTTTGCCAGACCCCTAGGGAGATACAAGAATGAAATGGAAAAGGAGAATTTACTTTCCTTATCCCTCCTGGTTGTTTGAAAAGTATTTACTCCTCTCACAAAAACCCTCTATAAAACCCAGGGCTGTCCACTTTTCTCTCCTGGATGCCTTTTTGGCCTCCACCTATCTGTACCCCGATGCTCAAAATAAACAACATTTACTATACAGGAGGCTTCCTGTGTGTGTGTGTGTCTCTCCCTCTCCTTCCTCCTTGTCTCTCCCTCTCCTTCTCTCCGTGTGTGTGTGTGTGTGTGTGTGTGTGTGTGTGTGTGTCTTGGCTCTGGACCTAACAGGTGCTAAAATTTTAAGTTAAAAGTTCAAACCTTTCCTTTCATTAATTTGCCCATTGAAGTGGAATCCAAATGAAAGTCACACCTGCCATTAATAACTTTTAGGAAAGCTGCCACCCTAATCCGATTGTTCTCTTAATGGTTACACTAGACATTGTAGCATACATCTTTGACTTTTT
>CM052438.1:53762361-53779719 GCA_028533085.1 Varecia variegata | reverse complement strand
GGTAGGGAATTGAATGGGTTTTCAGTTTGCCCCTTTTGAGTTTGAGGACTTTGTATTTTCCTGTGAGTAGCTAGCTACATACTGTTGTGAACACAGCTGACAATAGTTCTCTAGACTTAATGATGATAATAGACCCCAGATACTGTTTGTTTTCATGTATTGCAGTGCGAGAAAGGTGGCCAAAAATTAGAGAAAATCTAGAAATAAGAATGATTTATGATGAGGCCAGTAAGATGTGGGAACATAAATTAGGTAGCTAGCTAGCTACAAGTTTTATGGGAAGGAAACAAATCCAAGAAATAAGGGAAAGTAGAATTAGAAATTGATTATTTAAATGAAGGCAGTTGAGGTAATTTATATGCCTATTCTGTTTCAATGACTAATTAAGTATCAGGAAACATTTTCTAATGATGCCTTTGTGGCCTGTGGCATAGCTTGTCTTAGGATCCTTTTCAAATTAGAACTGCATTATTAAGGCCGGAATTTAATTTAGGAAACAATGTTATGTCAGTGTGTTTTGGCATTTGGTTGGGGGAGCTACCGTGCAAAGAATAAGTAAAGGATATTCCTGTCTCTGGCCAGAACTACAAATGGTTGTAAAACCCCGAGTTACTATTGGGACCATTTCCTCATTCGCCTTTGATATGATTACAAGGAATGAGTTTTAATTCCTCAGAATAACTGTATTTACCATGGTCTGCTGCACGGTGTTTCCAGGGTGCTCTAGATTTCTAGGAGATAGACTGTATACTAGCCCATTTTATCTGCTCTTTTGTTTTTAACTATTTCACATGCTTGAGATATATTTTGTCTGTGCATTGTGGAAACTTCCTCATCTCAAATTAACGTTTTTATGGTAAATAGTATCTCATTGTGGGTGGTGATAAGATACTCTTTGACGACTTTCCTTTTATTTGTACCTTTTAAATTTCTGAGTTCATTCTTAGTAAAGGATGTAAATTTAAAATGTTTTTGTTATGATTGTGAATGTTAGTCCCGGTCCCGGAGTGTTATTTGAAAGACTGTGAAATTCGTACTCCTGCAGAGAAAGATTTTCTAAAAGTTTAGGATAGAAAGATGTACAAAGTTTATTACCTTCTCCTGAGACAAAGGGCACTGCACCAGAAGGGAAGAGAGAGGTGTGTTGGCCCCAAAGCGCAGCGGTTTTGGGGCTCTATTAAGGAAGGCAAAAGAAAATTTACCGCTATATCCCAATTAACAGGAGACAGCTGCGAAACTGTTGAGTTGCTCTTTTCGTGTTTCTTGTGTAGCAGATTGATGACAGAAATGGTTTCTCTTTCTTTCTAGCTATAGATTGATAACACGAGGCATCTGGTGCCCTCTCTGCTTGAGGAGCTGGGGAAGCTCACAGGGCTGCTGTCCTCAGGAACTCTTCAGGGCTGTTTAAACAAACTCAGAAAAGCCTTTTGGTCTACAGGTAGTGAATCTTAAGGACAGTCAGATAGTCTACCCTTCCTTCCCCTCTCCTGGAGACTCTTATCTCTGGAATGTGAATCTGCCAGCGAATGTTAATGAGGATTTATTCTTTCTTTGCTCAGCTTCTTTTAATTGCTAGGTAAACATCTCTGTAGGAGAGATATTCTATAACTAATCTTAGAGACAGTTTATTTCTCTTTTAAGAGGGTGGCAAAGCTGCCCTTTAGGAATTTATTTTTCCTAATTGCAAGCTCGTTCTTTCATTATTTATTTATTTATTTTTTCAGAATAGGACATATAATTAAGATTATTCTTTTTGTAGGTTATATTAATATTTTTATTTTTTGAATAAAGCCTTGAGTTTGTTTGCCTCGATCTATCTACATCTTTTAAGGTCTATGAGGTAGTCAGAGAATATCCTACAGTGGGCTGGCTTCTGTAAAATTAATTTTTTTCCTCATAAAATATGCTTGTACAGAATGTAGAAAACCTCAGTGTATACAGAGAAGGAAATAATAGCACTTCTGCCTGAGTTCAAGGTTCAGAGATTGCTACAGACTCTAATAGGCTTTACAGATAGTGCTTATTGACATCTAACTCCTTTTATGATTTCCCTAGCACTTTGACCTCTCCGTTTGTGTGTGATTGGTTCCTTCACAGCTAGGTAGCCTGCGGGCCAAGAGTACTGGCTCTGCGGTTAGACTTTCTAGGTAGAATATCTCATCCATCGCTTCACTAGCTGGCATTCTTGGACAAGTTCCTTTTCTTAGTCATCCTTTTCTTCTCTAAAGGGTCGATAATAATTGTGCCCATCTCATAGGGTTGTACGTGTTAAATGAAAACACAGTGCTTAGTTCACTGGGGGAAAAGACACTTAGAGATGGGGGAAAGAGAAAGCAGACAGTGAGCATTCCATTGTGGTCATACCTTTATACAGGAAGTTCAAGCCTCATTGCTCCACATGCATAGGACAGCACTAGAAAGCATCTTTGTGTGCTTAGATGTATGTGTGTAAACAGACTTGTATCTTTGGGTTTAGGGAGTTAAGTCACTCAGTTTTTGGCCTCAGTTTTTGCTTGTAAAATGCATTCAAGTTTATTCCCCGCATTGAACCCCATAAGAGTACTATGAGGCATGCAGGAAATTTCCTTGTGGGTACCTCTTCCCTTACAAGAGGGGAAACTTACAAATTGTAAAATGTATGTGTGTCCTGAAAGAAGTCATGTTCCCTTTTTTCTTTTTTTTTTGTTTTGGAGATAGTGAGTCTCTCTGTCACCCTGGTTAGAGTATAGTGACATTGTTATAGGTCACTGTAGCCTCAAACTCCTGGGCTCAAGCAATGTTCCTGCTTCAGCCTCCTGAGTAGCTGAAACTACTACAGGTGTGCACCACAATGCCTGGCTAATTTTTTTATTTTATATAGAAACAGGGTCTTCCTGTGTTGCCCAGGCTGGTCTCCAACTCCTGGGCTCAAGGGATCCTCCTCCCTCGGCCTCCCAAGTGCTGGGATCACAGGCGTGAGCCCCCAGGCCTGGCCCAAAGTCCCGCTCTGTTAAGTAATGAGTAGTACTGATCGTTCTCTGATGCTCTCATAACCTTCACTTTTCTTCCTTTTTGAGAATCAAGTTTTTACTTCTTTATTAAGAGCCATCAACATCTTTATGAGTTTCTTGGATTATTAAGTCTATAGACATATTTAAGGAACCTTAACTTTTTTAGGATGGCAAATGGTCTTTGTTGAGACATCTGTATTTCTGTCCTAGAGTGTACTTTTATGGTGCTTTTGTGTGTAAACCTCCTGCTTAAAATGTTCTCCCATCTCTGATCCTTAGGATACAGAGAAGTTGGTTCTAAAACGAGAATACTTTCCTTTGGAGAAAGACGTATGGGAAGTGGCAGCCCAGGTTGGTTGATTGATCGGTATTTCAAGCTTAAATAGAGGCAACATAGTGTAGTAGAAAGAGGCAGAGATTTGAAATCATAGGAATAGAATTAGTTATGGTTTAGCCTTTTGATGCAAATACTATTTCAGAAAGGTACATAACCTCTGAGCCCTAGTTCTGTAATCTGTTCACTGGAACAGTAACATTTACCTCGGCCGGGCACGGTGGCTCACCTGTAATCCTAGCACTTTGGGAGGATCACTTCAGGTCAGGAGTGAGCAAGAGCAAGACCCCGTCTCTACTAAAAATAGAAAAAAAAAATTAACCAGGCATGGTGGCTTACATCTGTACTCCCAGCTACTCAGGAGCTGAGGCAGGAGGATTGCTTGAGCCCCGGAGTTGTGAGGTTGCAGTGAGCTATGGTGATCCCACTGCACTCTAGCCCAGGTGACAGAGCAAAACTCTGTCTCCCCCCGCAAAAAAAACTAAGTGTTAGGAAGACTAAAACATATTTGTGAAAATGCCTTGAAAGCTGTCAAGCACTGTATAAATATACTACACCAGTTTTATGCTTAGTGTAATGGTAACCACCGTGTTGCCTTTAGAAAACAAGTCATCCCATACTTCTAATCAGAGTCTCCTGAAGGTATGGTAACAGGACCTGAGTAAATGTTCAGTTAGTAACTACTATGATGTAGGCATTGTTCTAGATCAACATTGTTCAATAGAAATATAATGTGAGCACATATATAATTTTAAAACTTCTAGTAGCCACATTTAACAAGGAAAAAAGAAACAGGTGAGATTTTTTAATTATTTTATTTAACTTAGTATATCTAAAATATCTTTTCAGCATGTAATCGTTATAAAAGTTACTGAGATATTTTACGTTCTTTTCTTTGTACTAATCTTATGGCGCATCTCAATTAGATTGACTCGTTTTTCAAGTGCTCAGTGCCCACGTGTGGCTAGTGGCTACTCTGTTGGGCATTTCTCACCTAGATATTGGGGCTGTTGTGGTGAACAAGATACAGAAAGTCTTTTCCATCAGGAAGATGACTTTAGCAGAGGGAAGCAGATAGTGCACAGATAACATAGAAATAAGGTAATAGCGATGTATGCTTTGAAGAAAATACTGCAGTAATGTGATAGTGACTGGGAGGCCAAATGATATGGCTGGATTATGGTGAGGAAGGAGCATGGGCGAGTTGTGATTAGAGAGGTAGGCACAGGCTCTAGAATAAACAGGGACATCAAGGCCCAGATAAGAAGTTGAGATTTTATTTTAAATGAGGTGGGAAGGTACCGAAAGGTTTTAATCAGAGCTATGAGGCACACATGAATTTATAAAATATACATCAGACACCCATATGACCATGAAAGAAAACCTCACTCATTATTTCTGTATTTCAGTGGACCAGAAGACCAAACCTTTAAAAATACCTGCAATCAATATCTCTTCCCCTATTTTGAAATAATCTCTTATCTATGGTCATTTATATTGTAGGGAGAACATCTTTTGGACATCTTATATTAGCGATCACCACCTCAAATTCCAAACAAAGTCTGATGGTTTACTTAGAATTAAGTTTTCACTTATAATTGGTTTATAAATGAAATGCTTTTTATTTTATTTTTATTTTTGAACACTCAAGTGTTCAAAGGCTGGGTGCAATGGCTTATGCCTATAATCCTAGCACTCTGGGAGACCAAGGTGGGAGGATCATTTGAACTCAGGAATTTGAGACCAACCTGAGCAAGAGTGAGACCCCATCTCTACTAAAAATAGAAAAAATTAGCTGGTGTGGTGGTGCATACCTGTAGTCCCAGCTACTGTGGAGGCTGAGGTGGGAGGGTCACTTGAGCCCCAGGAGTTTGAGGTTGCAGTGAGCTATGATGATGCTACTGCACTCTAGCCCAGGTGACAGAGTGCAAAAAAAAAAAAAAAAAAATTCAAACAGTGGATCTACTACTGATTGTCTTTGTCTTTTTTTTTTAAACACTTTTACAGACATGTGCATTGCTATTGCAATTTCTGTTCTCATGATCCTGATATGTGCAATGGCTACATATGGAGCTTACAAGGTAAGCAGCTTGCAATAAGATCTTGGACCTTTTCCTCAGTTCCTTATATAGATAATCTGTGCAGCTACCTATAATAAGTAAGAAGTGGTTATTTCCAGTTTTCTCTAAGAATCTTTGAAAGCTTAAATCTCTTGTTAATATCACATGGTACTAGGAAGACTATAATAAAACCAATATTATAGTACCAGAAATGTTCTTTGAGGCTTGTTTGTTGACTACTTATCTTTGGCATAGCTGTTGCCATCATGACCTGGTTTAATGTATTTCAATTTTTCCGTTTCTTTTCAGATTAATAAAAGATTTCTTTGAACTGAACAAAATAATGTTTTACAATATTGAACACAGTCTATTTTCTGTTACGTTTAGCAACGCGCTGCCTGGATCATCCCATTCTTCTGTTACCAGATCTTCGATTTTGCCCTGAACACCTTGGTTGCAGTCACTGTGCTTGTTTATCCAAACTCCATTCAGGAATACATACGGCAGCTGGTAGGTGGCCCTCTCAGTAACTGCTGCTTTTTATGTGGGAAACCTGCATAAAAACACCTGATTTATAGGTATAGAGATAGATACACAAATTAATTTGTGGATTTTTAGCTTGCATCTGAGTTACTGACCAGAGAGTTTAAAAAATGTTATCTTAAATATAAGAGTTTTGGTTTCTTAGAATACTTTTTGGGAAATCCTAACCTCCCTGAGTCTGAGAGAGATTAAGTTGGTGGCAAGGTTGATGGTGGTGTGTGGTGTTCATTGTGCCTATCTAAATTATAATCTAATTACTGATAGTCTTTTGTAAAATGCTGTTTGCTCAGTAATCAGCAAAGGATAGCTTTTTGCCTTTGCTGTTGTACGGAGAAAGTGGCACCATGCTGTACCTTAGTTTCCAGACTTATTTGACCTCAGAACCCCTTTCTTCCTCAAGCATCATTTCGGGACTCATTTCCAGCTAAATGTCCTTTGTGACCATGTGAACAAACATTGGTGGCTGGTATTAAGAAGCTTAGGGCAGTTTTGAGGTTGGAACATGTCTGTCTCTGCCTTCACACTCTTTGACCCTTGCCTTTTAAATTGTGAATGTGCCTTAAAATTTAATTGCTTTGAAATCTTAGAATGTTTTAAATAGAGAGGATGTTCACTGGAGGTTTTCTCTGAGCAGAGGGTATGGGGTAGGGTGTTTTCCTGGTTTGGGAGGGATGAAGCTGTGAGATTTGATGCGAGAGTGGGGCCTAGAAGAGAGAGTGGTAGTGGGGCGCTGGAGGGAGAGAGAAATGGGGCAGCAGATGTTGGTCATCTTGATTACAGTCCTGGCCAGATCACCTGGTACCCAGCAGACCTAGCAAAAAAAAGCTCCTTAAAAGTATCTATTGTGTCATTGTTGTGGTTATTCTTACTAGTAATAGCTTCCTTTTTTTTTTTAAAAGAAAACAGATCCATGTTTCCATAGAATGTAACATCAAGAAAATTTTTCTGTATTTCTCACTTGGTAATTTTATATATTACCTCTTCTAGGCCAGCTAAGTGTTTCTGCATCAGGGGTTTATATATGATGAGCAGGTTGTAGAATTGCCTCTGTTTTTAAGGACTTGTGTTTCTACTCTCTAATGATGATCTGATGCTGGGCTCCTCAGATCATACTGGAAGCGAGGAGGAAACATGATCTCAACAGAGCCTGTCATGTGAAGGGGCTGGGACAGGGCGGTGGTGATTAAGGAGACGTGAAGACAGCCCTGTGGCAGCCCTGTGACTGTTTGAATAGTATATTATGTGCTGCATCCCTTACATTGCAGAGATGATAAGGAACAAAAAGCCTACTATGGAAGGCAAGCTAGCAGAGCACTCAGATGCTACCTAGACTTCCCTTTGTGCCCCACACAGTTTCGTAACTATGTACTCATTTGTTTTAGAGCCATTGGTTGTGTAATAACACTAGTGATTTTAACAGTAATTTTAATGTCAGTTAAAAAAATCACCATCTACTCTTATTTATAATTACAAACCAGTAATATAAGAAGATAATAATATCTTCTGTGTGTTCTGCTTCAAGATCAGTCTGGGTTGATCGAGTGAGGCCTGCAGGTTACCACAATGCCCAAGAGACAGTGATGGATGGGAAAGCTGATGTTCGACTCATGGAGGCCCCTGTTGACAGACTGGATATATTGAGTCTGGAGGGACTGTTATCTGAGAAGGCTGGAAGACAGCCCCCACTTAATTCTAATGCCGGTTCTGTTTATCTGTTTAAGTGGAGTCTTGTAAAACACGTTAAAATAAGTTGTGCATATCTTTTTATTGATCTCAACTGAACATAACTGATCTTGACCATGTTCACTTTCCAGGGGAAGAGTGTAAAGATCTTTGTGGAAAGGGTCACATACGTATTTGTACGTTAATCCCTTTTAAAAAATAGACATAGGAACAATATAATTTCTCATTGGTCTTGGTAAACAATACCACATTATTTTATTCTTTCCCTTTAAGATCAGCACTACGAAAAACCTTTCAGGCTCCAAGGGAAAAAATGGTCCAGAATTTGCAGAAAATGCAAATATCAGAGGTGTGCAAAATGTCCCTGGATATGGACCACTGACTTTTAACTTTTGTATAGTAAGAGGACAGACTTATATTTTCAGGTCTCACTTCTGACTCTTCCTTGATTTTTCTTGTCAAGAGTTCTTATATGACTTATGAACAGACTAGCCTCTCTCCCCACACCATTTGTAGCTTTTTCTTCAGTGGAGTTAGGCTAGAAATTTTGTATTAGTCCTAAATAATACCTTACTGCTTTAAGCAGTGGCTTTCTGATAAGCACATCTGAGTTGCCGCCTAAGGAATATAATCTTGAATGATTAATGAGATTTTCCTAATGAGGCCCCCCTTTTTTTTTTGCAGCCTCCTAATTTTCCCTACAAAGATGATATCATGTCTGTGAATCCTACCTGTTTGGTCCTTATTATTCTTCTGTTTATTAGCATTATCTTGACTTTTAAGGTAAGCATGAAGATTTTACTTACGATCTAAATCTTAAGTGTCTTCCTGAATGCCAAAGATGTAAATAAACTTTAATCAGTTTAATCAGTTCCTTGTCTTATTTTGCATATCTGAACTGCTTTTTGATTTCCTAACATTGCAGTTCCTTCTGTTTTCTATATTAGAGATAAACACTAATTATAATTTTACAGGCAAATCAAGGATTATTCCAAAATATATTTGGATGGGAATAAATTATAATAGCTCTATATTGTGGGGTTGGGGAAGGGGGATAGGGGAAAATAGTTGTGTATTACATAGTATATATTATAATAGTGCAACATCCATTACAATGTTTATGTAATATACATTCTTTTGTATTTTGTATTTAAAATGTAATATATTCTGAACATTGTTCTATATCAATGCATTATATGAATATTATTTTGCAAATTACCTATGGTTGGACATCAAAGCGGTTTTCCACTTTTTCACTTATTAATAGTACTGCAGTGAATATATTTAAATACATTTGTGTATACTTAACACATTTATTTCCTCAAGATAAATTTCTTAAAATCAAAGGGTATGTATGCATAGTTTCAAACCTTTTGATAGGTTGTCAAATTGATGCTCCCAAAAGTTAAATGACTTCCACTTCCATTAGCAGTGTCCCCTTAACCCTCATCAGTTAAGACTACCTGTTCTTTTTCATCTTTGTCAATCTGTATATAATTTGTGCATGTGTGCTACAAACAGGTAGAAAATTCTCAAATGGCTTTTGCACTTCGAACTTTTAAATCTCAGTACCTTTCATTGCCTTTATTTTGGAATAAAATCACCCCATTCTTTGATAATCAAGCCTCAGTAAGCTTGAGAAAGCTGCATTTTGGGAGGA
Source organism: Varecia variegata (assembly GCA_028533085.1). Lineage (NCBI taxonomy): Eukaryota > Metazoa > Chordata > Mammalia > Primates > Lemuridae > Varecia > Varecia variegata. The sequence goes on along the minus strand of CM052438.1, from coordinate 53,770,449 downwards.
AAATCATCTAGGTACTGTGAAGAAGGAGAAGTAGAAAGAAAATGATTCATTGAAAATCAGTGGCCCAGGCGCGGTGGCTTAAGCCTGTAATCCTGGCACTCTTCATTGGCTGAGGCAGGAGGATCGCTTGAGCTCAGGAGTTTGAGATTGAGACTCTGTCTCTCCCAAAATGAGAAAAATTTGCCCAGCATGGTGGCACGTGCCTGTAGTCTCAGCTACTGGGGAGGCTGAGGCAGGAGCATCGCTTGAGCCCAGGAGTTTGAGGTTGCAGTGAGCTATGATAATGCCTCTGCACTCTAGCCGTGATAACAGAAGGAGACTCTGTCTCAAAAAAAAGAAAAAGAAAAGAAAATCAATGGAATCTGAGCCCGGTGTGGCAGCACATACCTGTAATCCCAGCTACTGGGGAGGCTGAGACAGGAGGATGGATCGCTTGAGTCCGGGAGTTCCAGGCTTTAGTGCACATGATGGCACCTGTGAATAGCTACACCAGCCTGGGCAACATAGCGAGACCCTGTCTTTAAAAAAAAGGAAAGAAAGAATCAATTGAATCTGAATTTTCCCCCATAAAACACCTCTCTGAATTGTTTGATATTGTATGTGTAGTTTAGTGGTTAAGGATTTGTGTGAATTTTATCTATGGGTGTTGGGACCTACCACTGTGCTGCTCCCACTCCCAAGCTCCAACCGTCTGGCTGCTCAGTTGGTCCCATATGTTGTCCTCTGACCCCCAAGCCTGTGAGGTTAGTGCTACCTGTTGCCCAGGCTGCAGGTGGGGTTGGCAGTGCCCCCTGGTGAAAGGCCACAGACTCTCAAATGTCACTCATTGCAGTTTGTCTTTCAAGGATAGACTCCTTTTGACACCTGCCTCTTTTGAGTCATTTTCCCATGCCTTAAAATAATGTGTGTGTGTGTGTGTGTGTGCGCGCGCGCGCACACACACACACAATATGTATGCATGTATTTGTTTATGTATTTATTCCATATTTTATAATTTTTACCTGGAGAAAGGTTAGTCTGACCAAGCTAACTCTGCCATTAGCAGAAGGTCAGAAGCTGGAACCTCCAAGTCCTCTTTTTTATAACAGCTTTTAAATTTTGTGAGCATTTTACCTATACTGGAAACACCCACTTCGGATTTTCTCAGAGGACCTAGGGTTGGCCTCTGTCACTACTACTACTAACTGTGTGGTCAGAGCCTTGGTTTCTTCATTTATTAAATAGCAATAATAATTAATAAAACATCCTACAGGATGACTATAAGATAAAGGGTGGAAAGATATGTCCTTCATTCATTTATTCAGTAAATATTTATTAAAAATCTCCTATGTGGCAGGCTCTGTTCTAGGTACTGGGGTTTGGTAGTGAATACGACATCCCTGATTTCTATGGTGCCTTTATAAATTGCAAAACGCAGATTGATTATCGTAATTGTCCCATAAAAGGCATCATACAAATTGTTCACAGCACCGTCTCCAGCCTGCGAGAAATGTATACTTGTTTATATTTCTTTATTTACGTCTCTCTCTCTCTCCTGCACTGACTAGACTGCATTTCCTTGAGAACAGTCTGTTACTCCTTTTTTATATCCCCCTTAGCACTAAGCTGATGCCTTGTGCCTAGAGACTCAGTAATTATTATTTTAAATGAACATGGGTATTCATGTTGTGGTTTTACCTATTGGTTTACTGGATTAATGGCTTGCAGCACCTAAATTCGCTCTTACTCTTTAATACATTTTGTCACTACACTGGTCTTCTGGGACCCCAAAACGGGACCTTTGTCAGCTTGGTTGTGTCCTAAGACAGAAAAGGGAGGAATGCTTGCCACCTAGATCTGCAGAGCTGGCAGGAGAAATTTTTTTTAGACAGCAGGCAGAGGTTTTTCCCCAGTTGGAGTGTGTAGTGAGTAAATGAACACGAGGTGCTGCCCATCTGTGTGTCTCATGGCCTCTCAGGTATAGAATTGTCATTTTAAAGCCTCATATCCGAAGGATTTTTTGCCTTTTTACCTTTTTTTTGGTTTATACAGTGCTTTATTTTTTTTAAAGACAGCTCAAGGCAGCATGCCAGTGGTGGCCTAAGACAACTTTCAGTGGCATTCCTTCAGACATTGTGCTGCCTTTCCTCTGATAGCCCATAAGCAACTTGAGTGCAGGGTTGGGTCTTACTCTTTGAATCCTCCAGAGACGAATGCACAAAAGCATTCAACAAATCTGAATTAAAAAAAAAACAAAACTGACTTCCAGCCTCAACTGACAAAATTAATTCAGATAAGGAATGAGGATTAAAATTATATACACATAAAACGTAAGAATTGAAAACTTTTTAAGTTTTGTGTAAATTAAAAAGTGCATATCATTAACATCAAATAATTCATTTCACCACATGCCAGAGGGATAAAGAAGCTGACACTTATAAATAAATTTTTCTTTTTTTTTTGAGTCAGGGTCTCACTGTGTCTCCTAGGCTGGAGTGCAGTGGTGCGATCACAGCTCACTGCGGCCTTGAACTCCTGGGTTCAGGCAGTCCTTCCACCTCAAGTTCTTGAATTGTGATTAGTCTTCTTACATAGCACATGACTAATATGTGTAAGCATCCCTTTTCCATTTGTACTGAAATTCTTACATAAGTGTACATCTTGCCCCCACCCCCACAAAGAAGTGGTAGCATTGTTGACTAAACTGAACGTTTGCGTAAATTGAGTATATTGTGTACTTTGTTATTAAAAAAAGCTGGTTGGTCTGAGTGCAGTGGTGTTTACAACTAATTGATCACAACCTGTTACAGATTCCTTTGTTCCTTCTCCATTCCCACTGCCTCACTTGACCAGAATAAAAAAACCCTTTCCGTCTTTTTTTTCTCATTGTCGATCCGTGGTTTCAAATTATTGCTATTTATGAAATCCATTTTCATCTTAACATCATCATAGTAGTTAAATACAAGAAATAATCACCATCAATTAGGAATGCAGCTTAAAGACAAGTTCTGAGTATACAACAGAATATTTTACCCCTTTTGTCCATAAATGTCTTCATTTTTATAAAACAAACTTAGATATAATTCACGTCATAAAATTCACCCATTTAAAAGGTACAAGTAAGTGGTTTTTAGTGTCTTCACAGAATTGCGTGATCATTGCTCTGGTTGCACAATCTAATTTTATCACTTGCCATTCACTCTTATCCCCTAGTCCCGGCAGTCACTAATCTGTCTTCTGTGTCTATAGATTTGTCTATTTTGGATGTTTCATATAAATACAGTCATATAATATGTGGCCCTTTGTGACTGGCTTCTTTCACTTAGCATAATATTTATAAAGTTCATCCGTGTTGTACCATGAAGCAGAGTTCCTTCCTTTTTATTGCTGAGTAATACTCCATTCTATGAATAATATCACATTTTGTTTATCAGTTCATCAGTTGATGGACATTGGGTTGCTTCTACTTTTTGTCTCTTATAAATAATGCTGCTGTGAACATTTTCATGCAAGATTTTGTGTGAGTGTATGTTTTTATTTTCTTGGGTATATACCTAGGAGTGGAATTGCTGAGTTATATGGTAACCCTTGTTTAGCCCTTTGAGCAACATTTTACATTCTTATCAGGAATGTATTTCTGGATTTCAGCAGTCCAGTTTCTGCATATGTTTAAACCTCTTCTAATCAAAGAATTTTAAAGCTAGAAAGGGACTTTGAAGTCATTTAGTTCTAATTCAATTACAAGTGATTGGAATGAAAGTGCAAAGAGTTCTTAGCTTAAACAGCTCCCATGAACTCATATTTTATTTATAGCACGTCTTTATTATGGACATTAATTTTAAGTTATCTTCATTGGATATTTCATTAAGAAAATGGAAATGTTTTAGTGAATTTTATTGACTGTGAAGTAAATTTATATGCTATGAGCCTTTTAAAAAAAACTGACTTGTGTAATAAAATCAGATAATCACTGAATAAAAATTCCCAAAGAAATAGTTAAAATGTGGTGATAAATGGGTTAATAAATTTTATCTGTGCATTTGGGCACAGTAAATGTTAGTGGCGATTGTTCTTCCCACCTTTTCTTAGAAATTTCTCATTCTACTTTCAGCCCCTCCCCTTGTCTCCTCCCCACCTACCACCAGCACTGCCCTCCCCCCCAAACCCATGTGATATAGGATATGGCTCCAGTGCCACACTTTGCCAGAAAGTTACTATACCCAACATTAGTAATTTTAAAGGCTTTTGTTTTAGTAGAGTTAATATGTGCATTTATAGCTTATATAAATAAAAGTTTTATAAGATAGCTTTATCTGTGTGGTATTTTAAATTGCACTTTGAAAATTAAAAATCTAATAATCATAATCATTACTCACTTCTAGGGTTACTTGATTAGCTGTGTTTGGAACTGCTACCGCTACATCAATGGCAGGAACTCTTCTGATGTCCTGGTTTATGTGACCAGCAACGATGCTACGGTAGGTGTGATTATCACTTAAGGTGGAGATCTCCCCACAGCTTTGCTATGTGATGGCTTCTAAATGTTGTAGTGTTCACTCCGTCTTTATTGTCATTGAAGCATACTCATGAGCTGCTTAGTCATCAAAGGATTCATAGTTAAATAAGACATATTTTATTTTCCTTATAGTATGTTAAAATCTAGGTGGTGCTGCTCTGGTTTATTCTTTAAAATATTATAGGTAGGTAATATATGTACCCTACCCACATTTATGTATCTTAAACCTGAATTATTAAACTATGGAATATAATTGTAGATAATGATTCTGCATAGTATGACTATACTATCTTATTTTACATGGTGGAAGTAAACTAAGAAGCGTGATTTTATAGGTTGATAAATAAGAATGGCAGAAGTTACTATATCTTTATAACTTACCCCTTGCCTTGTGTATGAAAGCTTTAGTAAGAGAATTTAGCTGATCTCTATTCTGCTGCTAATTGTTCACATGTAAAAATTGTAAACCTGTCAGATAAGATTTTGGGAAACGTGTTTTCACTGGAAGAGTCCATGAAAACATTTGTTCTTTATGTAAATTGTCTTGAAACTGCCTGGCTCGAGGTAAGATAAAAGTGTAAGTCCTCTAGGTATTTTCCAGATTGAAATATTTTATTTTATTTATTTATTATATTTCAAAATACTAAGGGGCCTCTAGGTATTAAACTTGCTGTGTCTCCACCATCTTTGTATTCAGCATGGTGCCTGATGAAATGCTTGGTGCCAGTAAGTGCTTGATGAGTGGTTCGTGGCAAGGATGGGGATGCATGACAGGAATGTGTGGGGTGGGACCGGAGGAATGGGTCGAAATGGATAGGGTTGGACGGGACCGGATAGAATGGCCTGGATAGCTGACAGGACACATAAATGGTAGGTCAGATCTAAACTAGAACAAGTTTTGTGCTTTGTTTTTAAAATTCTCATGACTTGCTCACTCTGAGCTTACTGAAATAATTTAACTGTCCCTTACTTTACTTTCTTGGGTAGAAAATGGGAATAAACCATTTTCATGCTGTATGCTAACTATATGGATGTAAGCAAGTATTACTGAGAACTTTGTGGGGATATCTGAAGCATGTTACACATAAATATTAGTAGTTTTCCAAAGTGTTCGCCAAACATCCCTTGGGTCGAATCAAATGCATGTGAGTGTGAGCAGTGGTTTAAGAATAGACTCTGCCGTGATCAGATACACAAAACTCGGCATACCCAGCTGCTGAGGAGGCCCTTTTTGGTGGCCTGCAGAATCCTATGCACTGATTACAGTAAACACATGTTTTACTCAACCCTTTAAAGAATTCGTCTTGGGTCAGTAAGTCTCTTTAAAGAAATAACTGTTCAAAATTACTGTAATTACTGGCTTAAGAATTTTTTTCCTTCTAAGTCATTCAGTATTTAGTTACCTGTAAGTTTTTTTTTTTCTGTCTTTTCTCCCCCCCCCGCCCCACTTTTCTTTAAAAAAAAACAAAACAAAACAAAAAAAAATCTCAGTACAATTATTGTCTTGCTGAACTAATGAAAAATCTGTGAGCAGAGTTTGAGAGTTTTGAGGAACCAATAAAGTTAAACAAGATATATTAGAACCTCATCCTAAATTTCATGGTATATAGAGCTTATAAAATTGTTATCTTTTAGAAGTATTTCAGACAAGATAATGCCCATGTTGCATGTGCTTGTTTTGATATACTTTTGGTTATTTTTTTCAGTAGAAGTTTTGTGGAAATTAGGGTGCCCAGAGACTTTAAGAACCGTAAGTCCTTAAAATGCATTCTACTGGCTTTTTAGAGAAATGTTTTAGTTTTCCCCTTTGAAAGAGAGAAAATATTAAAAGATATGGAATAATAAGTTTTATGTAGGCTTACTTATAAAATTATAAAAATTAGTTGTACTTTTTAACTGGACGTTCCCTGCTCTTCTAACAATATGCCTCTTTTTTTCAGAAAGGCTTCCAACTGGGCAGTAATGTGTAGTAGGTATTAATAGAATTTGGGGCCATGGACTCTGGCCAACTGTGATTGTTGTGTGTTGACACCAGGTGCTAAGGAATTGTTTGATGGTGGTTATTGGTCATTATTCTCTGTCATTTTGTATTGTCTTGCCATTTTAAAGATGCGGAATCTGAGTTGCTTAAGTTATTATTTTCTTCAATTTCCCAGTAAGCCATTTTTTTCCCTTCTGTTTTTAAAGAATTATATTCCTGGAAAAGAGGGATTTATCTTTTCTTATTACTCTTTTGTATTGGTGGTCCAGTCTGAAAGATTGGAATGATCACCACCTGAAGACTCTGCTTTCTGACAGTATTTTTTGAAATATTTTTTTAAAAGATAATGATATTGTGGTTACTTTTTTTTTTAAAGGGGACTTAGACCTCCAAAAATAATAATTAACTTGATATCATGAAATAGTAAGTGCTCAAGTTTCCATTTGTCTCCTAAATGTCCTAGTTTTCTATCAGTTTATTTGAAACAGGGTCTTGGGTCAATATGTAATTTAAGTCTCTATAATTTTTTGTTGAAGAAATTAGTTTGTCCTCCACTCTAGATTTTTCTGATTGCATACCTCTAATGTAGTCCTCTGTATTTCCTGGAAATTAGTAGTTGGATCTGGAGGCTTTCCATATTCAGGATTTTTTGTTTTTGTTATTTTTTTTGCAGGACTATTTCATAGGTGATAATTTGTTCTTCCACCAAGAAGCAGATAATGTCTGGTTGACCACCTTTTTGGACTATCAGCAACCATTGATCTTAATGGCTAAATTCATTTATTCATTAGGATTATGATATAACATTCTACCATTCCTATTTCATTCATTATCTAGAATGTTTCTATAAAGAAATATGTTCCCTCTTGTACTATTTGGCTACCCATTGGTATGACATGGAAAAATATCCTTGCTTTTTTCTCTTTATTTATCATTTATTTATTTATTTATTTATTTTTGAGACAGAGTCTCACTTTGTTTCCCGGGCTAGAGTGCCGTGGCGTCAGCCTAGCTCACGGCAACCTCAAACTCCTGGGCTACAGTGATCCTCCTGCATTAGCCTCCCAAGTAGTTGGGACTACAGGTGTGCACCAGTATGCCTGGCTGATTTTTTTTTTTCCTGTTTTTGGTAAAGACAGGCTCTTGCTCTTGCTCAGGCTGGTCTCAGAACTCCTGGCCTCCCAGAGTGCTAGGATTACAGGCATGAGCCACCATGCCAGGCTGTTTTTGTTTTCTTTTGTTTAAAGATTGTTTTGACTGAGAACTAAAGGAGTTAAAGTTTACTGAAGCCTACCTCTGAGACCCTAAATGGGGGCTGGAATGATCTAGTTCTGTCATTTTCCCTGGTCTTCACAGCTACATTAAGAACCTAATCTTGGCCGGGCGCGGTGGCTCACGCCTGTAATCCTAGCCCTCTGGGAGGCCGAGGCGGGTGGATCGCTCAAGGTCAGGAGTTCGAGACCAGCCTGAGCAATGAACGAGACCCCGTCTCTACTAAAAAATAGAAAGAAATTAGCTGGCCAACTAAAATATATATAGAAAAAATTAGCCGGGCATGGTGGCGCATGCCTGTAGTCCCAGCTACTTGGGAGGCTGAGGCAGTAGGATCGCT